>CM065391.1:16532500-17065000 GCA_033060915.1 Euryodendron excelsum
GCACGTCTTTCTGAAGATGGTAAGTCCCCTTTCCAATCCCTCTCTCGAGATAGTTTATTCCTCGAGACGGTTCCAAATCAGGCACGTCTTTCCAAAGACGGTAACTCCCATTTCCAATCCCTCTCTCGAGACAGTTTATTCCTCGAGACGGTTCCAAAACAGGCACGTCTTTCCGAAGACGGTAAGTCCCCTTTCCAATCCCTCTCTTGAGATAGTTTATTTCTCGAGACGGTTCCAAATCAAGCACGTCTTTTTGAAGACGGTAAGTCCCTTTTCCAACCCCTCTCTCGAGACAGTTTATTCCTCGAGACGAATCCAAATCAGGCACGTCTTTCCGAAAATGGTAAGTCCCCTTTCCAACCCCTCTCTCGAGACAGTTTATTCCTCGAGAAGGTTCGAAATCAGGCACGTCTTTCTGAAGATGGTAAGTCCCCTTTCCAATCCCTCTCTCGAGATAGTTTATTCCTCGAGACGGTTCCAAATCAGGCACGTCTTTCCAAAGACGGTAACTCCCATTTCCAATCCCTCTCTCGAGACAGTTTATTCCTCGAGACGGTTCCAAAACAGGCACGTCTTTCCGAAGACGGTAAGTCCCCTTTCCAATCTCTCTGTCAAGATTGTTTATTTCTTAAGACGGTTCCAAATCAGGCATGTCTTTCCGAAGACGATAAGTCCCCTTTCCAATCCCTCTCTCGAGACAGTTTATTACTCGAGACGGTTCCAAATCAGGTACGTCTTTCGAAATATGGTAAGTCCCCTTTCCAATCCTTCTGTCGAGACAGTTTATTTCTCGAGACGGTTCCAAATTAGGCACATCTTTTCAAAGACGATAAGACCCCTTTCCAATCCCTCTCTCGAGACAGTTTATTCCTCGGGACGATCCGAGTAGCGAAAATACTCGCAAACATCACAACCGTTAGAGTAGCGGAAATACTCACAAACATCACAGCCGTCAGAATGGTGGAAACACTCAAAACTGAGGTCAAAATCGGTGCGTGCTAGCCCACTTCGGTGAGAAATGACCAAACTGCCCCTTGGGCCTTTTCCGAAACTTTTCGATCAAGATGACAATTTTGCCCCTAAGCATCAGAACGCCCCGGGAACCACACCAGCTCTGGGTATCAAACTGGTAACCTCTCGGGAATACTTCCTACAGTATTCTCAACCTTCCTCTACCTTTCCGGATCATTCCGAGTCAGTTCCGGCAAACCCGGTACAAAATGACCGTTTTGTCCCCGGTGGGCCGGTCTCCTTTTCCGACCACACCGGCTCTGGGTATCAAACTGGTAGCCTCCTGAGATTGCTCCTTATAGTATTCTCAACCCTTCTTTATCTTTCCGGATCATTTTGAGTCAGTTCCGGTAAACCGGTGCAAAATGACCGTTTTGTTCCTAGAGGGCCGGTCGCCTTTTCTGACCATACCGGCTTTGAGAATCAAATTGGAAACCTTTGGGAACGTTCTAAATAATGTTTCCAAATCTCATGTCTTCTTCCGGGACAATCCAAGTCCGTCCTGGTAGCTTCCCGATTCGATTGACCGTTTTGCCCCTAAAGGCCCGGTCAACCCTTCCGACACATCCTATCCTCATTTTTCAAGTCAAATACCTCCACGACACTATTTTAAGTGTCCCTACTCTTTTCCAACCTTCCGGGTCATTCCCGGTCTCTCAAACTCATTCCCGGACTTTTCGGAGTCACTCCTAGTGAAGCCATGCTAAAAATTGCATGGTAGTCACTAGTACAAGCGCCCAAATCTAGTCAAAGATACGTTGCTTGCGACTTAGAAACTTTCCTAACTAGCTGGCGCCACTAGTAGTGGCGCCAAGAGCAATTTTGCCCTAGTGCCACTTCAACAGGCACCAGGTCTGTTATACCTCTATAAATACAGAGCCTCTTCTAGCATGAAAGAGGTCCGCAAACTCAGTCTAAAAATCATATATTTCGATATTCAGAGCTCGTGCACTCCCTAAACCCTAGCTTCCCTAGGTTTTCCAAACCCTAGCCTTTTATACACTCATACACCCCTCCATACACCTTTACACTAGTCTCCAACCCTCCTTTGAAGACTTGAAGAGCTGCAATCTAAAGTTTGAAGATTGAAGACAACTCCTAAAGATTGAAGACGAAGATCAAGACTGAAGTGAAGCGAAGACGAAAGAAAGCAAGGCGCGCAAAATAAACAAGATACAAGGTAGGTTTTCTATTTAAATTTCTACACTCCCCCCTCTCTCTTGTCTCTCCTAACCCACTTGGGTTTTCTCTATTTTAATTCCCCATCTCTTTCCCCCCCTTTCTTTGCATGCTTGAAACAATGGGACTTCCGGTCCATGTGTAAGATTAGACTATCGGAGGGTTACCGTGTTGGGGGCTTTCCTTTAGGCTAATCGGGGACCACGTGGGTCCGGCCTCCTTGATTATGTGGTGAAGCCTTAACCTTGTATGTTCACGACCCTCAAAATTGCATTGTGCATATCATGATCATGCATCTTCCAAAAATCGTTTTCAAACTCGTTTTCAAAATTGCATCAAAATCCTTTTTTTCAAAACTTGTTTTCAAAATCACAATCCTAGGGTGATTCTAGCTTTTCCATGGTTAGGATTGCTTTAGGAAAGTGTTACATTTAAAATGAATTTTATGGTCCATATTTTCAAATCTTGTTATTTTCAAAACCATTTTCCTAAAGTGGTTCTAACCTTCTTATGGTTAGAATCGCTTTAGGAAAGTGAGATGTCTTTATACCTTCTAAAAACTTTTCTTTTCAAAAAGTCTCTCTTCTTAAAAATCTCTTTTTCAACATACTTTCCTAAAACTCTCCTTCCCAAAGTTGTTTTCAAAAACTCCTTCCAAAAATCTATTTTTCAAAACTCCCTTTCTGAACTTCTTTCCAAAATATTCTCTTCAAAATCCACTTTCCTAAAAACACTCCCTAGGTTTCCTTCTTAGAAAATGCTCCCTAAAAATCATTCCAAAAACTCTCGCTAACAATCTTCTTCCAAAAATCTTTCTAAAAAAATCTCTTTCCAAAATCTTCCCTCTAAAAACTCCTCCCTAGGATTCCCTTCTAAAAATCTTCGTTTCCAAAAACACACTTTCTAAAAACTCTTTCCTTAGAGTCCAAGTCAAGCCTTAGAACCCACAATTAGGAAACCCTAATTTTCTTTCCAAAAAACATGGTTTTCAAACTTGCCTTAAAACCTAGGTTTCCAAAACCCCCTATTTTCCACATCAAAATTACATATTTCCAAAACCTCTTTTCTACGTCAAAACTATAGCCTTCCAAATCTAGGGTTTTTAAAACTTCCTCTTTCCAAATCCTTGTCAAATCCAATCTTCCCCTTTAGAAAACCAAACCCAATCTCCCGTTTAGGAAACTAGATCCTATCCTCCGTTTTTAAAAACAAAATCAAACATTCTCTTTTAGAAATAAAATCCAATTACTTCCTAATCCAAATATTTCCTAGTTCAAATCCTTCCTAAACTTCTCCTTTCCTAAATCTTAAGTTTCCAAAACTTGAACATAAAAATCTTTCCTAAATTTTAAAATTCAACTTTCACATCTTTCCTAACTCTGCCCCTTTCCAAATCTAAGTTTTGAAACCTTTCCTAAACTCAAACATTTCCTAATCTCGAGGTTTTCTAAAATTCGAACTCTAAAACTTCCTAAATCTTAAACTTCCTAAATTTCAAATCTTTCCAAATTTCAAAACTTTCTAAACTCAAAACTTTCTTATTTTCAAAACTTCATTGTTTTCTAAACTTTTCAACTTTCAAAACTTCTCTATTTCAAAACATTCCAAATTCCGAAAACTTTTTTGATTCAAAACTTTCCTAAGTTAAAACTTTCCTAATTCCAAAACTTTCCTAAGTTGAAACTTTCCTAAATCAAAACTTTCCTAAATTGACACTTTCCTAATTTTGAAACTCTCCTAATTTGAAAACTTTCCTAATTTGAAACTCTCCTAAATGATATCTTTCCTAATTCGAACATTTCCCAAATCCAATCTTTCTTAAACTCTCGAGTATTTCCTAAGTCTCATATTTCTTAAGTCTAGATTTCCTAAACCTTCGTCTTTCCAAAACAAGTCTAAATCTTTCTTCCAAGTTCTATCTTTCCAAATCAAAATTCAACCTTTTCAATTTCAAAATTCTAAATTCTAAATTCCAATCTTCAATATTCTATTCTAAGTCCAAATCAAATCCAAATTCCAATTGAACTCATTTTTTCGAATCAAACATTTTATTTTCTATCGGACTCTTGTCCGAACTATGACTGACCTGATTCCTCCAAAAAGATACGTAGGCAACCCTCATGGGTGCGGTCACAACTTCTTTCAAATTTCAAATTCCATAATATTTTTCAAATTTCAAATTCTACAAAACCTTTCCAAATCTCCAATTCTACAATCTTCTTCAAGTTTCCAATTTTATGTTCTATTTCCAATTTTCAAATCCAAAAATCTATTTTTCAAATCTCACTTATCTATTTCTAAAACTTTCCAACTCCAATTCTATCTTTTCAAATCTCTTCTAAAATCAAATCAAATTCTTCTTTTCAAATCTATTTCCAAATTAACTCTCTTTTATTGCACTTGCATATCATTCATCATGTTTTTCTAAATATTGTTTTCTAAAGTGGATAAGATTGAACCATAGTTAGTTAAAGACTCTCATAGATGAATCTAGGGTAGATTGACTTGTAGGTACCGAAAAGGCGGGGTAGGGTGATGGCTTAGTGCGTCTTCCCTACATGTAACCAACCTCCAAACCTAGATCACTGATTTCAAAGACCAAAAACGGAGTTATTTTTCAAAAAGGGCTAAATGTTTTCTAAAGGTTGCCAAACAACCTGTTTTCTTAAGAACTCTCTCTTGAGGAGATATTTTTAAAATCTTTTTTAAAAACCCTAAGTATAGTCTTCAAATTATTCTTAATTTTTAGGTGACCTAACTCACCTTAATCAAGTTAGGTGGTGACTCCAAATCTTTTCCAAAAGCCATTTATTCAAACCAAATTTTCAATTCAAACCTAGTCACGCTCATTCTTCTAGGAGGGTGAGTTCTAGCAAGAGAGTACAACATTTTTCCGGCTTGTGTGAGTATTCCTTAAGTGCAAAAAATCTGGGCGCGACACTATTGAATCTAGGCTAAAAATTGCATGGTAGTCACTAGTACAGGCGCCCAAATCTTCTTAAGATACATTGCTTGCCGACCTTAAAACTTTGCTAACTGGTTGGCACCACTCCTAGTGGCACCAAGAGGAAATTTGGCCTAGCACCACTTCAACAGGTGCCAGGTCTATCCTATCTCTATAAATACAGAGCCTCCTCCAGCGTGAAAGAGGTCCGTAAACTCAGTCTGAACACCCTAATATTTGATATACAGAGCTTGTAGCCTCCCTAAAACCCTAGCTTCTCTAGGTTTTCCAAACCTTAGCCACCATACACAAACCCTAGCCTCCTATATACTCATACACACCCTCCTATACACTTATACACTAGCCTCAAGCCTCCATTGAAGACTTAGTTTACTACAACTCAAAACTCTCAAAGATCGTAGAAGAGTCCCCAAAGATCAAGACGAAGACTGACGTGAAGCAAAGACCGAAGAAAAGCAAGGCACGCAAAGTAAACAAGACATACTGTAGGCTTTCTCTTTAAGTTTCTGCACTTCCCCCCTCTCTCTTCTCTCTCTTAACCCACTTAGGTTTTCGTCTATTTTAATCCCCTATCTTCTTCCCCCCTTTCTTTGAATGCTTGAAACAAGAGGATTCTCGGTCCATGTGTAGGATTAGGCTATTGGAGGGTCACCGTGTCGGAGGCTTTCCTTTTAGTCTAACGGAAGACCACATGGGTTCGGCCCCCTTGATTATGTGGTGAAGCCTTAACCTTGTATGTTCACGACCCCAATTTGCATTGTGTATATCATTATCTTGCATTCTTCTAAAAATAGTTTTCAGACTCGTTTTCAAAACTTGCATTGCATCAAAATCTTCTTTTCTGAAGCTTGTTTTTAAAATCACAATTCTAGGATGATTCTAGTCTTTCCATGGTTAGGGTCGCTTTAGGAAAGTGTTACATTTAAAGTGACCAATATGGTCCATATTTTGAACTCCTTGTTGTTTTTCAAAACCACTTTCTTAAAGTGGTTCTAGCCTTTTGTGGTTAGAATCGCTTTAGGAAAGTGAGACGTTTTTATACTTTCAAAAAACTTTATTTTCAAAAGTGTCTCTTTCTAAAACCCTCGTTTTCAGCATGCTTTCCAAAAACTCTTCTTTCTGAAATTGTTTTCTAAAAACTCCCTCCAAAAATCTATTTTCTAAAACTTCTCTTTTTACACTTCTTTCCAAAACGCTCTCTTCAAAGTCCACTTTCTAAAAACGCTCCCTAGGTCTCCTTCCTAGAAAAACTCTTTCCAAAAATCTTTCAAAAAACTGTCTTTTCAAAACTCACCTTCTAGAAACTCCTCTCTAGGATTTCTTTCCAAAAATCTTCATTTCCAAAAAAATCACTTTCCAAAAATCTCTTTTCTTGGTGCCAAAGTCAAGCCCTAAAACTCACGATTAGGAAACCGTAATTTTCTTTCCAAAAACATTATTTTCAAACTTGCCTTAAAACCTAGGTTTCCAAAATCTCCCTTTTCCCATCCAAACTATATATTTCCAAAACCTCTTATTTTCTACATCAAAACTATACATATTTCCAAAACCTATTTTCTATGTCAAAACTATAGGCTTCCAAATCTAGTATTTCTAAAACTTCCTCTTCCAAATCCTTGTCAAATAAAATCTTCCCTTTAGGAAACCAAATCCAATCTTCCGTTTAGGAAACTAGATCCTATCCTCCGTTTTTGCTAACAAAATCAAAACACTTCTTCTCAGGAACAAAATTCAAATCTTTCCTAATTCAACTCCTTCCTAATCTTCTACTTTCCTAAATCTTAAGTTTTCAAAACTTGAACATAAATAATCTTTTCTTAATTTTAAAACTCGACTTCAACATCTTTCCTAATTCTACCCCTTTCCAAATCTTAACTTTCCAAATCTAAGTTTTCAAATCTTTCCTAAACTCAAACATTTCCTAAATCTCAAGATTTTCTAAAACTCAAACTCTAAAGCTTTCTAAATCCAAAACTTTCTAAATTTCAAATCTTTCCAAATCTAAAGCTTTCTAAATTCAATACTTTTTCAAGTTAAATCTTTCGAACTTCCAAACTTTCTAAATTCTAAACTTTCCTAAAACTTCAAATCTTTCCAAATCTAAAACTTTCTAAACTCAAAAGTTGCTTGCTTTCAAAATGTCCCTATTTCAAAACATTCCAAATTCAAAACTTTCCTATTTTGAAAACTTTCCTAATTTGAAACTTTCCTAAACCAAAACTTTTCTAAAATGGAACTTTCCAAAGTAAAACTTTCCTAAAATGAACTTTCCTGATTCGAACCTTTTCTAAATTCAATCTTTCCCAATCTTCCGAGTTCAACACTCGAGTCGAATCTTTCATAAGTCTCAAGTCTTTCTTAAGTCTAGGTTTCCTAAAATTGAGCTTTTCCAAAATCAAATCTTTTCAAATCTTCCAATCCAAGTTTAATCTTTCAATTTTCCATCCAATTTTCAATTAAAATCTCTTTTTTCTAATCATACCTTCTATTTTCTATCAGACTCTTGTCCGAACTACGACTGACCTGATTCCTCCAAAAGGATATGTAGGCAACCCTCATGGGTGCGGTCACAACATTTTTCAAATTTCAATTTCCATAATCTTTTCCAAATCTCCAATTCTACAATCTTTTTCAAATCTCAAATTCCATGATCTATTCAAACTTCCAATTCGAAATTTCAATTTCCAAATCTCTATTTTCAATTTCTAAAACTTTCCAATTTCAAACCTATCTTTTCAAATTTTTTTCAAATCAATTCAAGTTCTTTTCAAATCAAATCAAATTCTTCTTTTCAAATCTATTTCTAAATCAAGTCTCTTTTCTTGCACTTGCATATCGTGCATCATGTTAGTTTCTTTTCAAAAATTCTTTTATAAAGTGGATAGGATTGAACATTGGTTAGTTGAAGACTCTCATAGGTGAATCTAGGGTAAATATACATGTAGGTACCGCAAAGGCAGGGTAGAGTGATGGCTTAGTGCGTCTTCCCTACACGTAACCAACGTCCGAACCTAAGATCACTGATTTCGAGAGACCAAAATGGAGTTTATTTTCAAAAAAAGAGCTTAATTGTTTTCCAAAGGTTGCCAAACAACCTGTTTTCTTAAAAACCCTCTCTTAAGGAAGTATTTTCAAAATTGTTTAAAAAACCCTAAGTGTAATCTTCAGATTATTCTTAGTTTTTAGGTGACCTAACTCACCTTAATCAAGTTAGGTGGCGACTCCAAACTTTTTCCAAAAGCCCTTAATTCAAACCAATTTTTAATTCAAACATAGTTGCACTCATTCTTCTAGGGGGATGAGTTATACTGAGAGAATACAGTGCTTTTCCCGCTTGTGTGTGTATTTCTCGAGTGTGAGAAATTTGGGCGCGACAACTAGCGACTCCATTGGAGACACTTAGAGGATTAGGCCGTAGTCATGTCTCTTTACCCTTCACCCGTGTAGAGTCTTCAATTAACTTGTTCACTCCTATTCACTTTAAATTTTCAAAACCAAATTTTCAAAATTGTTTAAAAAAAAAATGCATTACTCATATTATCTTGTATTAAGTTTGTCATACACATACTAACTCTTGCATCTTTGTTTTGTAGGTGCGGTTTTGTTTGCAATTTTATTTTATTAACTGCCATGCATTGAATGTGATGAACAAGATGGATGAGAGTTGTTGGGCTCTTTCCTCCACTTTAAAAAATCACACACACACTGCATGTGCACTTGCATTCTGCATACTTGCATTATTACCCTAATGTGACCTTTCTAGTTAGAAAGGGGGAACAGTATATTGGTTGTGGGCAAGATGCTGTGTCAGTTTCTTTACCTACTGCCTCTTGATGGTTGCCCTGCTTGGATCACCAACCGATCATGGCACCACCTCGGGGAGTGGGCCTAGGTTTGAAGATCCGGGGACTAAGCCTTTTTAGGACGCATTGGTCAACCCTCAACCTCATGCTCATATAGACACCTTGCATAGCTGAACCTCTGCAGAATTTAAGACACGAGCATTGTTTTCCAAAACCACGGAGGAAAGGGGGACTGCTCTTATTTTTATTTATATCTGCTTATTCTTGTTGTTATAATGAATGTATTCTTACTGTTATAATGTTTGTTTAGCTGCTCATGC
Organism: Euryodendron excelsum; assembly: GCA_033060915.1. Classification (NCBI taxonomy): domain Eukaryota; kingdom Viridiplantae; phylum Streptophyta; class Magnoliopsida; order Ericales; family Pentaphylacaceae; genus Euryodendron; species Euryodendron excelsum. Next base: position 16,541,779 of record CM065391.1, read on the forward strand.
ATGCATGTTTACTTCAACTGTATTCACTCTCTTTATATTGTATGCATCAATTTTCATGCATTCTATATTCCATGTCAAGACGGGAGTTCCAAGTAACTCAAGTCACTGCATTCTCATGCATATGATCAATCCATAGAGAGTGACACCTAGTTCACTCTCCCTTGCATTAAACCTACCCAAACCCTAAGGGTTCCCACGTAACCCTAATGATTCATTATATGCATTCTAAGTCATTCCATAAGAGGGGCCCCAATCCCTCTATGCTCATGGAGATAGGGTTGCCAAGAAGACAAGGGGCAATCAGTCAACAAGGTCTCTTAGCGACCTTCTCGACATCGAATCCAAGGAAGGCAAATCCAAACACTTAAGAGTAGTTTAGGACTTCTTATGTAAAACTACATAGGCAGAAATCCCAAAGAAACATGTTCCCCCCTCCCCCTGTTAAAATGTATTTCAATTCTGTTGTACCTTAAACTCGAAGTTAAAATATATTTCATTATTTTCCTTGAGCAAATAGATGGATGAATATGAGAATGGATGAAGTTCCCCATCTGATGGTAAGGTATCTGCATACAGGGGCAAACCCCCTACCTCCAAAAGTGAGCAAACACATCATGTTTAGTTTCCCTCTCAAGTAGGGGCAGCATTAGGACATGTATTACATAAAAATTTTCAAATCAAGGCACTGACTTCTCTTTTGTTTCTTGTCTTCTACCCTCCCCCTCCTCATTTCCAAGTACTAAGGGAATCGAAGACAGAAGCAAGACAAGAATGGGATTTTTCTAAACCATTCATTTATTATTATACTGCTCACACATTCACTTTTATTATACTCATGCATCCATGTCTATTCCGAGACAAGAGTGTCAAGAAACTTAAGTCATTTCATTCTTATGCATTTAACCAGCATTAGAGAGAAAGAAGCAATCCAATCTCATGTTAACCGAACCTACCAAAACTCCCTAAGGGTTCCCCAACCCTAAGGATTCATGGTATGCATAGAACCATATCTTGAGTGAGGTGCAAATCTCTCTCAGTCCATAGATGCAGGATTGCCCACATAAGGAACCATTAACTGGCCCACGCTGAAGAAGTATTGTATTACATAAAAGGGGCAAAATCTCACCTCCAAAATGGACTTGTCATCATTCCTAGACTCCCTCAAAGAAGGGACCTCCATAGGACATGCATTGCATAGAACCTCCAACTCCACATGTTAACTACATTTTGTTTTTCTTTTCTTTTTCAGGTCAAAGAGCACAACCGAACTCATGAAAACCCCTCTAGAGTCGTGCCTAATCCAAACTCATGCAAGGATAAGCCCGGCTATAGAAAGAGGCCGAATCTACATAAAGGAGTAAGAAGAACTAACCATCCATCTGTAAGGCATTACCCCTAAGCAGCTACCCTCACGCCTTGCCAAGACATTCACCATCCATGCAGAAGAGGACCTCACCATTTGCAAAGTCTTGTCAGACCCGTGCATTGCAACGACATAATCCTTTAACTTCCAAATGCATTCCGGATGTCATGAACTCACCCTCCATTGATACACCCAGTGAATGAAGCACTAAGGAGGTTGGCGTAGTCCCAAAACCCTATTAAGGGTTCTCACCAAAAGATCCACTAGAAAAGGGAGGTTTTCATAAAATTCGTTTATTTTCTTTTTTCCTTTCTAGTTTTCTTATATCTTCTTTAAATAAACACTACATGCCATGTAATCATGTTTTTAAATGAAAATAGATAGTTCCTAGTTTATCCCCTTTGTCTCATACTCTTGTGGACGATTGTCACATTTAGGGATTCTTCCCTATTTGGTAAATGACTCGACTTAAAGAATAGGATAGCATGGGCAACCCATTCAAAGGGGGGTTAAGACTTTTGAGAGACAAAGAGAGAGTGAGAGATAGGAAGGAGATAGTCTCATAAAAAAGGTGTAGAGTTCATTGAAAATGTAACACTTGTGTGATATCCTGGTTAAGCGATGGGCAGCCCAGTACTCAAAATGATGAGGAGCCATTGTTCTATTTATCCCAAATAAACACTATCCTTTGCTCAGCCCACTAGAGTCATCAGTGATCTTTTTTCAAATATTCCCAAACCTATAACCATCCCCCACACTGGGGTAAGCACAGAATAGTGATTCGTGGAATATACAGTGGTTTACTAGTAGCAACGCACCATTTTTTTATGAACATTGTCTAAATTTTGTATAAAGGCTTTATGGACTAAGCAATTTAACTTGAAGTGATGAAAGACCCTCATTTCTTCTACCATACACAAATAGATCCCTTTACAAAGCCCACTTGAGCCGGTTACTTTCCTCAAGAAAACCGACTAGATGATCACCGCCCATACTAGGTTAAGGCAAAAGTCATAGGTAGGAATTAATGAGCAATGATGAAAAGGGTGATTTCCAAGAAGATATAATGAGTAATGATGAGACTAATGATCTTCAAGAAGTTATAGCGTCAAAGGCATCTCTAGTAAAGAAGATATTGTGTTCATGGGGATCTTCAAAAGAAGATATTGTCATCCCAAGATATGAATGAAAAAGTTGGCATATCCAAAAGTCGACTTAGCAATAAATTTCTTGATGAAACAAGGGATTTTAAATTAGAAGGCAGAAAGCAATCTAGAAGAATAACAAGAGTATGTAGGAAAAAAGAAAGCAATGAATGGAAGTTAAGTTGCCAAAGGTGATCATTGGTCTTTTTAAAACCCCACAAGTGATAATGTTTGAGCCTTTCTACCCTTTTCATTCATAAACCCCTTAACCTAGCCTACGTTAAAGTCCAAATTAAAGTCCTCTCTGATCAAAGAAAATTGCTTAGTCCAAATGAGCCTGAACAATACCAAGACAACTAGGATGAGAAAGGAGAACTGGAAGGGAATGCGTGGGGCAATTTCAAGCTCCAAGGTGTGCTCAAAAGGTTTTAGTTTAAACAACCCACTAATAGAAGTTCTTTGAGCCTAAATATCTCTTCGTTTCTTACAACCCCTAAACCTAGCCTACATTACGGTCCTAAAAGAAGTCTTTTCGGATTGAGGGCATGCGAGTTTTTGCTCGAGCCATGGTGGCATTTTGGAGATTTGAGAGAGAAAACCAAGTGAGATCAGAAAAGTCCCAAAGAGTAACCCTGTAGAAAGTAGGGATAGAATAGCAAACAGAAAGGTCAAGATCCTTGGAGAATGGTGCAAATGCTATCACACCCCGATGAGAATGGGACAAAACTGAATGGGGCAAAATATTGGAAAGGAAACCGAATCTTGAGAGTATGGGCCCTGGGACAATCCTAGGACATTCTTTGTAAACATCTTATATACTTGCAGTACTAATGCATCCATGACATGTATAAACTGTACATCTAGTAAATTCATGTGTAGTTCGTATCTATTCCTACATTCATCAAAAGCATGGCATGCATCCAATTCCATTCATGTATGCACATTCATCTAAAAAGTATAACATGTATTAAATTCCATTATTGTATGAACCTGTGCATTCATAAAAATAAAAAAAAGATATATATACAAAAAAGTAAGACAGGCAAAATAAGTCATACATCTAATTCCATGTGTATTCGTAAAAAAAATAAAAAAATAAAAAATAAATAAAGAGAAATTATAGCATGCTTCTACCTGTGCATTTTTAGAACTAGCATAAGTAAAACTGTTTTGTACAAAAACTAACTCTATGTCTTTCCCTCTCTCTCAAATAAGAAACAGGGAACAAGGTAAAACGCAAAAAGGAGCTAAAGCCACCACTCAAACATTTACAGCACCGTTACCCACCTCAAAAAGCTTAGATTTCCATGGTCGACAAGAAGTACAGAATAGGGCAATGGCCCACCCTCGACCTCCCTAATCAAAGGATTTCTAACTTGAGAAACCATAAATCAACAAATCTGGGAGCGAGGGGCAAAAATATATCTCTCCCAATCATCGTCAAATGAAGAATTAGCTAGGCAAGGATCCACTGGTTCGCCAACCATAGGAGGAGCACCTGAAGAAGTACTAACTGTAGATGACCCAGGCCGACCCCACTCGTAGTCTGCACATCTGGCCAAAAGCATGTCCCTGTCTCGGGTAAGGGACTCCACAGTCTCCCGCAAGGACTGACTATCTGTCACATTACCCTCTAGGGAAGTGGAACTGCCTAGAACGCCTTGTGGCTGCCTACGTCCCCTCGCAGCACTCAAAGGTGGGTCATCATGTGTCGATCTGGCTGTTGCTTCCTGCATCTCCAACAAAGCTACCTCAACGTCTCTCATCCTCAACCGGTCATGCAATATTCGTATTAGTCGGCGGTTCTCCCGCTTGTGACGACGACCCTAAACAATCATAGCCGTCAAGAAGTCGGTGCACCCTGTGGGAGGTAAAAGAGTCTCGATAAGAAGATCCTCAAGTGTACTGGGACCCAGCATGTAGCGTCAAAGCCAATAGTGATAGGCCTCAGTCACAAGGGGCATGACAGAGAATGGACCATCACCGTCAACGTGAGGAAGCAAAGATCTCCATGTATCCATAACTCTCTCCACCAATGCTCCCGGGATCGATGCCTCAAAGACAAGAGTGAACTGAGCTGCAAATGTTGAATAAGGGATATCCTGACTCCTACCAAGCTGTCACAGAACCCGAATCCCGAAGAAAGGGGCAATGCCCCACAGGCCTGCTAGGGGCACGAAGGCCCTCTAGAAAGGCCGAACTCTCAAGCAATACCTACCAACTAGTCCTGAATACCACCTGACCATGCCTGACCTCATGCTCTGGACGTAGTCAGCCCAGGATGCAACGGTCTATGGAAATCTCCCCTCATCTGCCATGACGCTCTAAGATCTCGCTAGGGAATATATATGGTCAAGCTCGGGATACCATGTTTGTTGGAATAAAGGAGTAACAAAGAAGTGCCCAATCGCCCAAAGTTGGAAGACAGTAACACATCCTCAGAAACGAGCATCAACGGTCTGCTGGAATCTCGTAAGACTCACAAAGGTCTCCCTTATAATCATGGGAGCATAGGAATGCCCCTTATGAATCAGGGCCAGCAGTGCACATAGTCGACAGTCAACTAAATCATCTCCTCATGGGAACATTAGGTAGTTCAGCAAATGTAGAGCCAGAGCAACCATACGTGAAACAGACCAATCTTGGGAAGTGTGCTAATCACCTGAGTGGGTTGGCATGCCCGTGGGAAACTCAAAGTGAGAAAAGCAAAACTCTGCAGAGACGTAAAGAAACTGGGACAAAGTAAAAGATGAAAGAACTGAGCGTCTGAATCCAAGTTGTGATGAGACCACTGTAATACAACCATCTAGAACGAGGGGTCCTACAATGTCAGCAGAACCATCTCGGAAACCAAAAAGAAACCCATACTTGTGAGGGGTAGGTGTAAGCTCGCACTCCCTAAACTGGAAAAGAGATAAGTCAGGCTGCTAGAAAGGAATCACTGCCTCCAAGAACCCGGGAATAAGTTGCACTGATAGAAGCGAAGCCACCCAACTAAAGGACCGGCGGAAGATATTGTCGCGCCCAGATTTTTCACACTTGAGGAATACTCACCCAAGCGGGAAAAATACTTTACTCTCTCGTTAGAACTCACCCTCCTAAAAGAATGAGTGCGACTAGGTTTGAATTGAAAATTGATTTTGAATAAAGGGCTTTTAAAAAAGATTTGGAGTCGCCACCTAACTTGATTAAGGTGAGTTAGGTCACCTAAAAACTAAGAATAATCTGAAGACTACACTTAGGGTTTTTAGAAAACAATTTGAAAATATCTCCTCAAGAGAGGGTTTTTTAGGAAAACAGGTTGTTTGGCAACCTTTGGAAAACATTTAGCCCTTTTTAGAAAAATAACTCCTTTTTGGTCTTTGAAATCAGTGATCTAGGTTCGGAGGTTGGTTACGTGTAGGGAAGATGCACTAAGCTATCACCCTACCCCGCCCTTTCGGTACCTACATGTCAATCTATCCTAGATTCACCTATGAGAGTCTTTAATTAACATATGTTCAACCCTATTCACTTTGAAAAACAATGTTTATAAACTAATGTGATGCATGATATGCAAGTGCAAGATGAGAGAATTGGAAAATACAAATTGATTTGAAAAGAAATTGATTTGAAATTGATTTGAAGAAATAAAATTGAAATTGGAAAGTTCAAAAATTGAGAGTAGAACTTTGAAAATAGGAATTTTGAAATTAGAATTGGAGATTTGAAAAGATTTTGAAAACCACACCCATGAGGGTGGAATTGAAAGTTTGAAAAGTATTGTGACCGCACCTATGAAGGTTGCCTACGTATCCTTTTGGGGGAATCAGGTCAGTCGTAGTTCGGACCGGAGTCCGATTGAAAACAGAAGGGTTGATTTGAAAGAAAGAGATTGAATTGGCAATTGAATTTGATTTGAACTTAGAATAGGAGACAAGGAATTGGAATTGTTTTGGAAAGACTGAGGTCTAGGAAACCTAGACTCAGGAAAGATGACTTAGGAAAGATTTGACTCGATCTGGAGGGTTTAGGAGATTAAGAAAAGGTTGGATTTAGGAAAGGTTGAATTAGGAAAGTTTCATTTTTGGAAAGCTTTGAATTTGGAATGTTTCAACTTTAGGAAAGTTTTAGGTTTAGGAAAGTTTTGAATTTAAGAAAGTTTTGAAATAGGAAAGTTTTGAAAATTAGAAAGTTTTGAAATAGGGAAGTTTTGAAATTAGGAAATATTTCGAATTAGGAAATGTTTGAATTAAGAAAAGTTTCAACTTAAGAAAGTCTTGAATTAAGAAAGTTTTGAGTTTAGAAAAGTTTTAGATTTGAAAAGATTTTGAAGTTTTGGAAAGTTTAGGATTTAGAATGATTTGAAATTTAGAAAGTTTAAGATTTAGAAAGTTTTGGGTTTAGAAAGATTTAAGATTTTAGAAAATTTTAGAGTTTTAGAAAATCTTGAAATTAAGAAAGGTTTGAATTTAGGAAAGGTTTAAAAGCTTGAATTTAGAAAGTTAAGATTTGGAAAAGGGGTTGAATTAGGAAAGGGTTGAATTAGGAAAGATTTTTATGTTCAAGTTTTGGGAAACTTAAGGTTTAGGAAAGTGGAAGTTTAGGAAGGATTTGAATTAGGAAATATTTGGATTTGGAAGGGGTTGGATTTGGTTTCTAAAAGAAAAGATTTGATTTTGTTTCCAAAAACGGAGGACAGGATCTAGTTTCCTAAACGGGGAGATTTGATTTGGTTTCCTAAAGGGAAGATAGAATTTGGCATGGATTTGGAAAGGGAAATTCTAGAAACCCTAGTTTTGGAAAAATCGTAGTTTTGACGTAGGAAATATGTTTTGGAAACAAAAGAGTTTGGAAACCTAGGTTTAGGGCAAAGTTTGAAAATCATGTTTTTTGAAAGAAAACTAGGGTTTCCTAATTGTGGGTTCTAGGGCTTGACTTGGGCTCTAAGGAAAGAGTTTTTGGAAAGCGCATTTTTGGAAACGAAGGTTTTCTAGAAGGGAAATCCTAGGGAGGAGTTTTTGGAAAGTGAATTTGGAGAGGGAGTTTTTGGAAAAAGATTTTAAAGAGAAGGAGTTTTTGGAAAGCATGTTTTTTGGAAACAAGTTTTAGAAGGAAAACCCTAGAGAAGAGTTTCTAGAAGAAAGATTTTGGGAAGAGAGTTTTTAGAAAGATCTTTAGGGAGTGTTTTTAGAAAGTGGATTTTGAAGAGAGCGTTTTGGAAAGGAGTTGAAAAAGGGAATCTTGAAAAATAGATTTTGGAAGGGAGTTTTTGAAAACAATTTTGGAGAGGAAAGCTTTAGGAAAGTATGTTGAAAAATAGGTTTTTAGGAAGAGATGTTAAAGAGAGAGTTTTGAAAAGTATGAAAACGTCTCACTTTCCTAAAGCGATTCTAGCCATAAGAGGGCTAGAACCACTTTAAGAAAGTGGTTTTGAAAACAATAAGATTTGAAAATATAGACCAAAAAGGTCACTTTTAATGTAACACTTTCCTAAAGCAACCCTAGCCATGGAAAGGCTAGAATCACCCTAGAATCGTGGTTTTGAAAAGAAGTTTTTGAAAAAGAGATTTTGATGCAATTTTGAAAGCAAGTTTGAAAACGGTTTTGAAAACGAGTTTGAAAACGAATTTTGGAAGATGCAAGACTATGATATGCACAATGCAATTTGGGGGTCGTGAACATACAAGGTTAAGGCTTCACCACATAATCAAGGGGACCGGACCCACGTGGTCTTTGGTTAGACTAGAAGAAAGCCCCCTGTTGCGCCCAGATTTTTCGCACTCGAGAAATACTCACCCAAGTGGGAAAAACACTGTACTCTCTCGTTAGAACTCACCCTCCTAGAAGAATGAGTGCGACTAGGTTTGAATTGAAAATAGGTTCGAAATAAAGGGCTTTTGAAAAAGATTTGGAGTCGCCACCTAACTTGATTAAGGTGAGTTAGGTCACCTAAAAACTAAGCATAATCCGAAGACTACACTCAGGGTTTTTGGAAAACAATTTTTGAAAATATCTCCTCGAGAGAGGGTTTTTAAAGAAAACAGGTTATTTGGCAACCTTTGGAAAACATTTAGCCCTTTTTTAGAAAAATAACTCCTTTTGGTCTTTGAAAACAGTGATCTAGGTTCGGAGGTTGGTTACGTGTAGGGAAGACGCACTAAGCTATCACCCTACCCTGCCCTTTCGATACCTACATGTCAATCTATCCTAGATTCACCTATGAGAGTCTTTAATTAACCCATGTTCAATCCTATTTCACTTTAGAAAAACAATGTTTGAAAAGAAACTAACATGATGCATGGTATACAAGTGCAAAATAAGAGAGAATTGAGAAATAGATTTGGAAAGAGATTGATTTGAAATTGATTTGATTTGAAAATAGATTTGAAATTGGAAAGATTTGAAATTGAAAAGTTTGAAAATTGAAAGTAGAAATTTGAAAATAGAAATTTTGAAATTGAAATTCGAGATTTGAAAAGACTTTGAAAACCGCACCCATGAGGGTGGAATTGAAAGTTTGAAAAATATTGTGACCGCACCTATGAAGGTTACCTACGTATCCCTTTGGGGGAATCAGGTCAGTCGTAATTCGGACAAGGGTCCAATTGAAAAGAGATTGATTTGAAAAGAGAGATTGGATTGGAAAAAAGATATTGAATTGAAAATTGAATTTGATTTGAGATTAGAAAAGGAGATTGAATTTGAGAAGATTGGATTTGCTTTGGAAAGATTGATTTTGGAAAAACTTGGTTTTGGAAAGATGGAGGTTTAGGAAACCTAGACTTAGGAAAGGCTTGACTCGACTTGGAAGGTTTAGAAGATTAGGAAATGTTGGATTTAGGAAATGTTTGAATTAGGAAATGTTCGATTTAGGAAAGTTTTGAAATTAGAAAAGTTTTAGGTTTGGAAAAGTTTTGAAATTGGAAAGTTTGAAAAAAGAAAGTTTTTAGTTTAGGAAATGTTTGAATTAAGAAAGTTTCAACTTAAGAAAGTCTTAAATTAAGAAAGTTTTGAATTTAGAAAAGTCTTAGATTTGGAAAGATTTGAAGTTGAAGAGAGTTTAGAATTTAGAAAGTTTTAGGTTTAGAAAGATTTAACCTAAGAAGGTTTCAAATTTAGAAAGTTTTGAATTTAGAAAGATTTGAAATTTAGAAAGTTTAAGATTTAGAAAGTTTTTAGAGTTTTAGAAAATCTTGAGATTAGGAAAGGTTTGAGTTTGGGAAAAGTTTGAAAACTTGAATTTGGAGAGTTAAGATTTGGAAAGGGGGGTTAAATTAGGAAAGGGTTGAATTAGGAAAGATTTGAAAGTTGAGTTTTAAAGTTTAGGAAAGATTTTTATATTCAAATGTTGGAAACTTAAGATTTAGGAAAGTGACAGTTTAGGAAGGATTTGAATTAGGAAAGGGTTGGATTTTGAAACTTAAGGAAAGGTTTGAGGTTTAGGTTTAAGAAACTTATGGTTTAGGAAAGAATTAAAAGGTTTGGATTACGAAGGGATTGGATTGAGTTTCTAAAAGAGAAAGGTTGGATTTTATTTTCAAAAACGGAGCATAGGATCTAGTTTCCTAAACAGGGAGATTGGATTTGGTTTCCTAAAGGGAAGATAGGATTTGGCAAGGATTTGGAAAGGGAGATTCTAGAAACCCTAGATTTGAAAAATTCTAGTCTCGACGTAGAAAATAGGTTTTGAAAACAAGGATAGTTTTGATGTAGAAAACAAAAGATTTTGGAAACCTAGGTTTAGGGCAAAGTTTGAAAATCATGTTTTTGGAAAGAAAACTAGGGTTTCCTAATTGTGAGTTCTAGGGTTTGGTTTGGGCTCTAAGGAAAGAGTTTTTTTTTTTTTTGGAAAACGCGTTTTTAGAAACAAAGGTTTTCTAGAAGGGAATCCTAGGGAGGAGTTTTTTGGAAAGTGTGTTTTTGGAAACATAGATTTTGGAAGGAAATCCTAGAGAGGAAATTTCCAGGAGGAAGATTTTGGAAATGAGAGTTTTTGGAAAGATTTTTAGGAGAGATTTTTGGAAGGTGAATCTAGGGAGTGTTTCTAGGGGGTGAATTTTGAGGAGAAGATTTTGGAGAGAGAATTTTGAAAAATAGATTTTGGAAGGTAGTTTTTGAAAACAATTTTGGAGAGGAGAGTTTTAGGAAAGTATGTTGAAAAAGAGATTTTTAGGAAGAGATTTTTGAAGAGAGAGTTTTTGGAAAGTATAAAAAACATCTCACTTTCCTAAAGCGATTCTAGCCATAAGAGGGCTAGAACCACTTTAAGAAAGTGGTTTTGAAAACAAGGTTTGAAAATATAGACCAAAAGGTCGCTTTTAATATAACACTTTCCTAAAGCAACCCTAGCCATGGAAAGGCTAGAATCTCCCTAGAAATGTGGTTTTGAAAACAAATTTTTGAAAAAGAGATTTTGATGCAATTTTGAAAAACAAGTTTGAAAACGGTTTTGAAAATGAGTTTGAAAACGAATTTTGGAAGATGCAAGACTATGATATGCACAATGCAATTTGGGGGTCGTGAACATACAAGGTTAAGGCTTCACCACATAATCAAGGGGGCCGGACCCACGTGGTCTTTGGTTAGACTAGAAGAAAGCCCCCGACACGGTGACTCTCCAATAGTCCAATCATACACATGGACCGAGAATCCCCTTGTTTCAAGCATGCAAAGAAAGGGCGGGAAAGAGATGGGGGATTAAAATAGAGAAAACCCAAGTGGGTTGGAGAGAGAAGAGAGAGGGGGGAAGTGCAGAAAATTAAATAGGGAGCCTACCTTGTATCTTGTTTATTTTGCGCGCCGTGCGGTCTTCGGTCTTCGGTCTTCGGTCTTCGGTTTTCGGTCTTGATCTTCACCTTCAGTCTTCAAGGATTGTCTTCAAACTTTGGATGGCTGCTCTTCAAGTCTTCAGAGAGTGGTTGAATGCTATTATATGAGTGTATGGGGGAGTGTATGAGTGTATAGGAGGCTAGGGTTTGTGTATAATGGCTAGGGTTTGGAAAACCTAGGGAGGCTAGGGTTTTTGAACGTGCTCGAGCTCTGTATATCGAATTGTGTGATTTCTAGGTTAAGTTTTCAGACCCCTTTCACGTTGAACGAGATTCTGTATTTATAGAGGGAAGACGAACCTGGCGCCTGTTGCAGTGGCGTCAGGCCAAATTATACACTGGCACCACTAGTAGTGGCGCCAGGCCATTTTTTGGCTTGGCGCCACTACTAGTGGCGCCAGCCATTTAGGAAACAATTAAGGTCAACAAACAACGTATCTTTGACTAGATTTGGGCGCCTGTACTAGTGACTACCATGTAAACTTTAGCCTGGCTTCACTAGGAGTGACTCCGGAAAGTGTAGGAATGATTTGATGGAGCCGGGAATAACCCGGAAGGCCAGAAGGGAGCAGGAACACTTAAAATAGTGTCTTGGAGGTATTTGACTTGAAAAGTGAGGATAAGATGTGTCAGAAAGGTTGACCGGGCCTTTAGGGGCAAAACGGTCAATTGGACTAGGAAACTGCCGGGGCAAACCTGGATTGTCCCGGAAAAAGACTTGGGATCTGGAAACATTATTTAGAATGTTCCCAGAGGTTGCCGGTTTGATTCCCAAGGCCGGCATGGTCGGAAATGGAGACCGGCCCACCAGGGGCAAAACGGTCATTTTGTACTGGGTTTGCCGGAATTGACTTGGAATGGTCCGGAAAGATAAAGGAAGGTCGAGAACACTATAAAAAGTATTCTCGAGACATTACCGGTTTGATACCCAGAGCCGGTGTGGTCGAAGAAGGAGACCGGCCCTCAAGGGGCAAAACGGTCATTTTGCACCGGGTTGGCCGGAACTAACTCGGAATGGTCCGAAAAGGTAAAGGGAGGTTGAGAACACTATAAAAAGTATTCTCGGGACATTACCGGTTTGATACCCAAAGCCGGTGTCGTTCCCGGGGTGTTCGGATGCCTAGGGGCAAAATGGTCATCTTGACCGAAAAGTCCCGAAAAAGGTCCTAAGGGTAGTCTAGTCATTTTTCACCGAAGTGAGCTAACAAACATAGGTATTGACCTAGGTTTTGAGTGTTTCCGCCACTCGAACGGGGTTGAGTATTTCCGCTACTCGGACGGGGTTGAGTATTTCCGCTACTCGGACGGGGTTGAGTATTTTCGCTACTCGGACGGGGTTGACGATTTGAGAGTATTTCCGCTACTTGGACGGGGTTGATGATTTGTGAGTATTTCCGCTACTCTAACGGCTTTGTGAGTATTTCCGCTACTCTAACGGTTCTGTGAGTATTTCCGCTACTCTAACGGTTCTGTGAGTATTTCCGCTACTCTAACGGGTCTGTGAGTATTTCCGCTACTCTAACAGTTCTGTGAGTAGTTTTGCTACTCGGACCGTCTCGAGGAATAAATTGTCTCGAGAGAGAGATTTGAAAGGGGTCTTACCGTCTCCGAAGAGACATGCCTGGATTGGAACCGTCTCGAGGAATAAACTGTCTCGAGAGAGGGATTGGAAAGGGGTCTTACCGACTCCGAAGAGACGTGCCTGGATTGGAACCGTATCGAGGAATAAACTGTCTCGAGGGAGGGATTGGACTTGGAATAAGAAAGGACAATGCCCCTAAGGGCATTTTGGTCATTTTGCCTCTATTTGGGCCTGACAGGCCCGCGAAGCGATGGAAAGACGAAATTTGGACTAGAGGATTGGTTTCGATTGGAATATGTCCACAATGACTTGAAAACAAGTCTGGACGGAGTGTAGACTGCCAAGCGGTCAAAAATGGGGTGCTTACAGCTGCCCCTCTTTTTCTGTCTTTGCTTGTCAAAGACAGAAAACGATAAGAGTAAGAGTCCCATGTTGACCGTGAGGCAGTCGGAGGGACAAACACTGGAAATCCTTTCGACAATGGGGGTTGAAAACAGATAACGGGCCAAAAAGGCCTTCAAAAAGTAGTTTTGGCGGAAAAAGGGCAGAGTTGCCTAGAATTTGGAGGGAATTCATTTTGACCTAAGACTTGAGTTTTGAAATCTTGTTGGACAGAAAACTTAGAAAGATTTTGGAAAATAGCATTTTAGGAGACATTTTGGAGGTAAGAATTTAAGAACTCTTTCGGATTTGAAAATTTTTTAGATTGACAAGGATTTAGGATAGAAAACTTCGGAACTTGATAGAAATTTTGGAAGGAAGAATTTTTTGAGTGAAACCTTGAAAATTTTTAAGGATTTATTTTGTCTAAGACTCTTTTGAAAGAAAAGTTTTGGGGGGCTAGGATTTGGAAAAGGGATTTTCTTGAAGAACTAAATCAGAAAAACTTGGAGATGGATTGAAAAAATTTTAGACATGATTTTGAAAATGATTTTTGACCCTGATTTTCAAAGTAGAATTTGATTTTAAGAAGTGATTTTGAAAAAGAACTTTTGGAAAACAGAATCAGAAAACCTTTCGAAAACTAAATTTGGAAAGGAAATTTTAGAAGAAAGAATTTTTGAAAACTTTTGGAGGATAATAATAAGAAACCATTGGGAAACTGATTTTTGAAAACGAACTTTTTGAGGAGAAAAAGTCAAGAAACTTTTTGAGAAATTTTTAAGGAACCTTTGATAGTTGATTTTACAAAAGAAACTTTGAATGAAAAGTTTAAGAAACTTTTAGGTTGGTCTGAATAGGATGTATATGGAAGTTGTGCCCTTCATTATTACTTTATGTTTCACCTTTGGTTATTATCATTATTATTTCTTTGTTGCTTTTATTTCTTTATCTTTTGAACTACATATATTGAATTCTAATACCTTTTACCTTGACTTACCTTTCCGGATGGCGGGCGCAGGCGATGAGGGTTCTGAGAAGAGTCACTGCTTCGGGAAGATGGCCCGAACAGATTCTTGTCGGCAGCCCCAGCCGCTCCAGGGGTAGTCAGCACTCTGCCAATCGAGCACGTTCTAGCCAGGGTGGGAGGGGGGAGTAGGCCTCTAGTCGACCCCTTCCCTCCGTTGAGCCAACCCTCGAGGATGAGATAGACATTGAGGTTTTTCACTTTTGACTTTTCGGATGGCCGACGCTATTTTGAGCTGACTACGGGTTTGGTATGACGGGCATCCTTCAGATGAGCAAGACATTTTTGCTGGTCCTTTGGTTGCATGGCTTCTCTCCTGTTAGTGTAGCTTGCTTTCTGATAGTGGTTCCCACCTGACCTGTCTTTCTTGCATTTTGGGGAATGTGAGCTTGCCCCTACTCCCCATGAGTATGGCTTCCTCCTAGGTCTTCGGGATGGTTCAACTGACATTATGGGACCCACTTTTCCTGATGGCTGCATCACGATTGTCGCTCTTCAGCTTGGGCTCCATTTTGCAGGCTTTTTCTTCTGATCTACGAGCCCAGTTTCCTTATGTCCCAATGAAGTTCTTGTTTCTCTCATTTTGAGTTTGCGACGGATAGGGGATTGGCATACTTCTCAAGATTGGTCCATTTCTCCATGATGGCCCTAGCTCTGTTTCTCTTGAACTTGTTGATGTCTCCGCGAGGGGGTGACTTGGTCGGCCGTTGACTGCGTGCATTGCTCGCCAGGATTCGGGAAGGACACTCCTATGCTCCTATGGTTGTGGAACAGACCTTCGTGAGTCTTACCAGATTTTGGTAGGGGGCGATGCTCATTGTTGGGGATGTGCTTCATTATTCCAGCTTTGGGTGATCGGACACTTATTCACTTCCCCTCTTTCGAAGTCATTGGATTGGGGAGGTCGAGGGTGGGTCATTGCCCCATTCTCTGTTTCTTGTTAGTCATGGAAATCTGAGCTTTCTGAGGTGTGAGTCGGTACTGGAGATATCTGAGGGGTGGCTTTAGCTCCTTTTTATGTTTTGCCTTGTTCATTATTTCCTATTTGAGAGAGACAGAAGGATAAAGAGTGAGTTTTTATGCAAAAACAGTTTAAAAATGCCCCAGTAAGGGATGTCATTATTTTTTATGATGATTGCCCATGGGATTAAATGCATGATCTATTTTTATGAATGCACATGTTTATATAAGAATTGAATCGAATGCATATCTTACTTTTTTTTATAAATGCACAGGTTCACACATAAGTGAAAATGAATGCATGTTATATTTTTGGACAATGCATATATAGGAATGGAATTAAATGCAATGTCCCCTTCTTTTTTTTTTTGTAATAAATGCACGGATTTATGCAAAAATTGAATTAAATGCACGACCTACTTCCTTACAAATGAACAGGTTCATACAGGAGTGCAGTTGAATGCATGGATAGATACACACTACACAAGAATCCAAATGGATGTACAGGTTATACATGTCATGGATGTATCAGTATTACATGTGTATAAACTATTTACAAGGAAAGCCCCAGGATTGCCCCTTGGGCCCATACTCTCAGGATTCTGTTCCTTCTCAGGATTCTGCCCCATTCAGTTTTATCCCATTCATATCGGGGTGTGATAGCATTTGCACTATTCTCCAAGGATCTTGACCTTTTGGTTTGCTATCTTATCCCTACTTTCTACAGGGTTACTGTTTGGGGTTTTTCTGATCTCACTTGGTTTTCTCTCTCAGATCTCCAAAATATCACCATGGCTCGAGCGACAACTCGCATGCCCTTTGCAGAGCGATAAATAGCTAAGCCCTCAATCTAAGAAGACTTCTTTTAGGACCGTAATGTAGGCTTGGTTTAGGGGTTGTAAGAAATGAAGGGATATTCAGGCTCAAAGGTCTTCTTTTAGTGGGTTGTTTAAACCGAAACCATCTGAGCACATTTTGGAGCATGAGATTGCCCCTTGCATTTCCTTCCAATTCTCCTTTCTCACCCTACTTGTCTTGGTATTGTTCAGGCTTATTTGGACTAAGCAATTTTCTCTGATCAGAGAGGACTTTAATTCGGACCGTAACGTAGGCTAGGTCAAGGGGTTTATGAATGAAAAGGATGTGCAGGCTCAAACTCGATGTTGTTTCTAGTAGGGTTTAGATCCACACCATCCTTAGTCGGTCTTCCAGCGCGGCTTCATCCCCTAATATCCTCCTCTAGCTTCAGCAACACGTCTGGCTCATTTAGATCAAGCAATCTTTCTCAATCGGAGTGGACTTTAGTTGGGTTGTAATGCAGGCCATAGGTTAGGGTTTAACAAGAAAGGGTAAAGGCTCAAACCTATTTCTTCTACTGGGTTTCTTTGTAACCTAAGATGACCTTTAGATTTCCTTCTTGCTTTTGACCATATACTTCTCATGGTGAAGACGACTATTTTCTTTCACCCTTTCCATGTGCTTTTTGAGGGAAACATGACTCCCTTCTCATTTGATCTTCTTATTATGCTTTTGAAGATAACTCAGTCATGGTTTTCTTCAGGCCTTTCTTTAGATAGATTTTTTTTGTTTTGTTTTGTTTTGTTTTGTTTTGTTTTTTTTTTTTTTTTTTGGCCTCTTGCCCCTTGGCAACTCCCTTTCTTTACCTTGTCATTTCTTTTCTTTTATGGAACGACTAATTCTTCGATCCTTTTTCTTTAGACCTTTTCCTTGGCGATTCAATCTACCCAATGTGGGCGGTGATCCCTAGGTTGGGTTTTTTCAGAAAAAGGATGGATGGCTCAACAGGTTTGGCAAGGGGTTTCTTTTGACTGTATGGGAAATGAAATGATGGCCTCTCTTCATTTTGAATATGATTGCTTCATCCATAGAGCCTTCACGTTACTTCAGCTTGATGTTCGATGACGTTCTCTGCCAGATCTTCTGCTGCTTGACTGCCCCAGTGTGGGGGGATGGTTTCGGATCAGGGTTGACAGAAAGGAAACTTCCGCTTCTGCGAGGCACTAGTGGTTTAAGCAAAGGGAATATTTTTGTGTATGGTAATAGAATTGAGGGCCTCTAATCATTTCAAATTGAATTGCTTAGTCCATAAAGCCTTTGTACAAAATTTAGACAATATTTCTAAGGATGATGTGTTTCGGCCAGTGAATCCCTACATATTCTATCGAATCAACTACTCTGTGCTTACCCCGGTGTGGGGGATGGTTATTGGTTTGGGGACATCTGAATAAAAATCAGTTACGGCTCTAATGGGCTGAGCAAGGGGTAGTGTTTATTTAGGATAAATAGAACAATGGCTTCTCATCATTTTGGGGGCTTGGCTACCTATCGCCTAGCCAGGATATCATGCAAGTGTCGCCTTTTCAATAGAATTCGCACTTCTTTGTTGAGATTGCCTTCCTCCTATCTCTCACTCTCTCTTAGTCTCTCAAAGGTTTTCACCCCTTTTAAATGGGTCGCCTATGCTATCCCATCCTTTAAATCGAGACATTTACCAAAATGGGGAAGAATCCCTAAAAGTAATAATCGTCCATAAGAGTATGAGACAAAGGGAATAAACCGGAAACTTCATCTTTTTCATTTCAAATCATGAATGCACGACATGTGTGTTTATTTAAATAAGATATGCAAGAAAATAGACAGACAAAAAGGAAACAGATGAATTTTATGAAAACCTCCCTTTTCTTGTGGGCCTTTTGGTGAGAATCCTTAATAGGGTTTTGGGACTACATCAACCTCTTGGTGCTTCATTCAACAGGCGTATCAATGGAGGGCGAGTTCCCAATATTTGTCATGCATTTGGAAGTTAGAGGATGTGTTGTCGCGATGCACGGGTCTGACAAGACTTCGCATCTAGCGAAGTCCTCCTCTACTTGGATTGTGATTGTTGTGACATGTCGTGGAGGTAATGTCTTGTAGGTGGACGGTCAGTTCTTCTGTCTCTTTGATGGAGGTTTAGTATTTTCTTACAACTAGGTTTATCCTTCCATGAGTTTGAATCTGATGAGGTGCTAGAGGGATTCCATGAATTCAGTCGTGCTCTTTGACCTACAAAAAGAAAAAGAAAAAGAAAATGCAGTCAGTATGTGAAGTTGGAAGTTTTATGCAATGCATGTCCTATGGAGGTCCCTTCTTTGAGGGAATCTAGGCATGATGACAAGTCCATTTTAGAGGCAGGGTTTTGCCCCTATTATGCAATACAATAGCTCTTCGGCGTGGGCCGGTTGATTTTTCTTTATTTGGGCAACCCCACCTCCATGGACTGAGAGAGATTTGGGCCTCTCTCGAGATATGGTTCTATGCATGCCATGAATCCTTAGGGTTTAAGAACCCTTAGGAGTTTTGGTAGGTTTGATTAACATGAGATTGGATTGCTCCTTTCTCTCTACGGTTGATTAAATGCATGAAAATGAAATGACTTGAGTTTCTTGGAACTCTTGTATTGGAATGGATATGGGTGTATGAACATATTAAAAGTGAACATGTGAGCAGTATGATAACAATAAATGAATGGTTTAGAAAAACCCCCCTTCTTGTCTTGCTTCTGTCTTTGGTTCTCTTGGTACTTGGAAATGAGGAGGGGGAGGATAGAAGACAAAAACAAAAAAAAGAAGTTAGTGCCTTGATCTGAAAATTTTTATGCAATGCATGTCCTAGAGGTGCCCCTACTTAGAGGGGAGACTATACATGATGCATTGGCTCACTTTTGGAGATAGGGGATTTGCCCCTGTATGCTGATGCCTTACCATCAGTTGGGAACCTTCATCCATTCATGCATTCATTCATAAAAGTAAAGAAATACATTGAATTTTGGGTTTAAGATACAAAAGAATTGAAATACATTTTAATAGGGGGAGGGGGAACATTTTCCTTTGGACTTCCACCTATCTACTTTTACAAAGAGAGATCCTAAACTACTCTTGAGTCTTCGGATTCGCCTTCCTGGGATTTGATGTCGAGGAGGTCACTGAGAGACCTTGTTGATTGATTGCCCCTTGTCCTCTTGGCAACCCTATCTCCGTGAGCATAGAGGGATTGGGGCCCCTCTTATGGAATGAATTGAGATGCATGCAATGAGTCCTTAGGGTTACGTGGGAACCCGTAGGGTTTGGGTAGGTTTAATGCAAGGGAGAGTGACATCGGTGTCACTCTTAATGGGTTGATCATATGCATGAGAATGCAGTGACTTGAGTTACTTGGAACTCTTGTCTGGACATGGGATAGAATATGCAAAAAGTATAAAGAGAGAAGGTACAATTGAAGTAAACATGCATGCATGAACAGTTAGACAGGCATTATAATAGTATTATAACAGCAGGTATAAATGAAAGTAAGAGCAGTCGCCCTTTCCTCCGTGATTTTGAAAACGGTGCTCGTGTCCTAAATCCGGCAGAGGTTCGGTTATGCATGGTGTCTATATGAGTATGAGGTTGAGGGTTGACTAATGCGTCCTAATAAGGCTCGGTCCCCGGATCTTCAAACCTAGGCCCACTCCCCGAGGTGGTGTCATAATCGGTTGGTGATCCGAGCAGGGGAACCATCAAGAGGCCGTAGGTGAAGAAACTGACACAACATCTTGCCCACAACCAATATACCGTTCCCCCTTTCTAACTAGAAAGGACATATCAAGGTATGCAAGTATGCAAAATGCAAGTGCACATGTAGTGTGTGTGTGATTTTTAAAAGTGGAGGAAAGGGCCCAACAACTCCTATTCATCCAGTACATCACATTCATGCAAAGCAATTAATAAAATTTAAACATAAAGTGCACCTACAAAACAAAGATGCAAGTGTCAGTATGTGGATGACAAACATAATACAAGATAATATGAGTAGATGCATGCTTTTTGAAAACAATTTTGAAAATTTGGTTTTGAAAATTTGAAGTGAATAGGATTGAACCAAGTTAATTGAAGACTCTACATGGGTAAAGGGTAAAGAGACATGACTAACGGCCTAACCCTCTAAGTGTTCCCCAGCGGGGTCGCCAGCTGTCGCGCCCAGATTTTTCGCACTCGAGGAATACTCACCCAAGTGGGAAAAATACTGTACTCTCTCGTTAGAACTCACTCTCCTAGAAGAATGAGTGCGACTAGGTTTGAATTGAAAATAGGTTCGAAATAAAGGGCTTTTGAAAAAGATTTAGAGTCGCCACCTAACTTGATTAAGGTGAGTTAGGTCACCTAAAAACTAAGCATAATCCGAAGACTACACTTAGGGTTTTTGGAAAACAATTTTTGAAAATATCTCCTCGAGAGAGGGTTTTTAAAGAAAACAGGTTATTTGGCAACCTTTGGAAAACATTTAGCCCTTTTTTAGAAAAATAACTCCTTTTGGTCTTTGAAAACAGTGATCTAGGTTCGGAGGTTGATTACGTGTAGGGAAGACGCACTAAGCTATCACCCTACCCCGCCCTTTCGGTACCTACATGTCAATCTACCCTACATTCACCTATGAGAGTCTTTAATTAACCCATGTTCAATCCTATTTCACTTTAGAAAAACAATGTTTGAAAAGAAACTAACATGATGCATGGTATGCAAGTGCAAAATAAGAGAGAATTGAGAAATAGATTTGGAAAGAGATTGATTTGAAATTGATTTGATTTGAAAATAGATTTGAAATTGGAAAGATTTGAAATTGAAAAGTTTGAAAATTGAAAGTAGAAATTTGAAAATAGAAATTTTGAAATTGAAATTCGAGATTTGAAAAGACTTTGAAAACCGCACCCATGAGGGTGGAATTGAAAGTTTGAAAAATATTATGACCGCACCTACGAAGGTTGCCTACGTATCCCTTTGGGGGAATCAGGTCAGTCGTAGTTCAGACAAGAGTCCGATTAAAAAGAGATTGATTTGAAAAGAGAGATTGGATTGGAAGAAAGAGATTGAATTGAAAATTGAATTTGATTTGAGATTAGAAAAGGAGATTGAATTTGAGAAGATTGGACTTGCTTTGGAAAGATTGATTTTGGAAAAACTTGGTTTTGGAAAGATGGAGGTTTAGGAAACCTAGACTTAGGAAAGGCTTGACTCGACTTGGAAGGTTTAGGAGATTAGGAAAGGTTGGATTTAAGAAATGTTTGAATTAGGAAATGTTTGATTTAGGAAAGTTTTGAAATTAGGAAAGTTTGGGAATTTAGGAAAGTTTTGAATTAGGAAAGTTTCATTTAGGAAAGTTTTGAATTAAGAAAGTTTTGAATTAGGAAAGTTTTAGGTTTGGAAAAGTTTTGAAATTGGAAAGTTTGAAAAAAGAAAGTTTTTAGTTTAGGAAATGTTTGAATTAAGAAAGTTTCAACTTAAGAAAGTCTTAAATTAAGAAAGTTTTGAATTTAGAAAAGTCTTAGATTTGGAAAGATTTGAAGTTGAAGAGAGTTTAGAATTTAGAAAGTTTTAGGTTTAGAAAGATTTAACCCAAGAAGGTTTCAAATTTAGAAAGTTTTGAATTTAGAAAGATTTGAAATTTAGAAAGTTTAAGATTTAGAAAGTTTTTAGAGTTTTAGAAAATCTTGAGATTAGGAAAGGTTTGAGTTTGGGAAAAGTTTGAAAACTTAAATTTGGAGAGTTAAGATTTGGAAAGGGGGGTTAAATTAGGAAAGGGTTGAATTAGGAAAGATTTGAAAGTTGAGTTTTCAAGTTTAGGAAAGATTTTTATGTTCAAGTGTTGGAAACTTAAGATTTAGGAAAGTGACAGTTTAGGAAGGATTTGAATTAGGAAAGGGTTGGATTTTGAAACTTAAGGAAAGGTTTGAGGTTTAGGTTTAAGAAACTTATGGTTTAGGAAAGAATTGAAAGGTTTGGATTAGGAAGGGATTGGATTTAGTTTCTAAAAGAGAAAGGTTGGATTTTATTTTCAAAAACGGAGCATAGGATCTAGTTTCCTAAACAGGGAGATTGGATTTGGTTTCCTAAAGGGAAGATAGGATTTGGCAAGGATTTGGAAAGGGAGATTCTAGAAACCCTAGATTTGGAAAATTCTAGTCTCGACGTAGAAAATAGGTTTTGAAAACAAGGATAGTTTTGATGTAGAAAACAAAAGATTTTGGAAACCTAGGTTTAAGGCAAAGTTTGAAAATCATGTTTTTGTAAAGAAAACTAGGGTTTCCTAATTGTGAGTTCTAGGGTTTGGTTTGGGCTCTAAGGAAAGAGTTTTTTTTTTTGGAAAACGCGTTTTTGGAAACGAAGGTTTTCTAGAAGGGAATCCTAGGGAGGAGTTTTTTGGAAAGTGTGTTTTTGGAAACACAGATTTTGGAAGGAAATCCTAGAGAGGAAATTTCTAGGAGGAAGATTTTGGAAAAGAGAGTTTTTGAAAAGATTTTTAGGAGAGATTTTTGGAAGGTGAATCTAGGGAGTGTTTCTAGAGGGTGAATTTTGAGGAAAAGATTTTGGAGAGAGAATTTTGAAAAATAGATTTTGGAAGGTAGTTTTTGAAAACAATTTTGGAAAGGAGAGTTTTAGGAAAGTATGTTGAAAAAGAGATTTTTAGGAAGAGATTTTTGAAGAGAGAGTTTTTGGAAAGTATAAAAAACATCTCACTTTCCTAAAGCGATTCTAGCCATAAGAGGGTTAGAACCACTTTAAGAAAGTGGTTTTGAAAACAAGGTTTGAAAATATAGACCAAAAGGCCGCTTTTAATATAACACTTTCCTAAAGCAACCCTAGCCATGGAAAGGCTATAATCACCCTAGAATTGTGGTTTTGAAAACAAGTTTTTGAAAAAGAGATTTTGATGCAATTTTGAAAAACAAGTTTGAAAACGGTTTTCAAAACGAGTTTGAAAATGAATTTTGGAAGATGCAAGACTATGATATGCACAATGCAATTTGGGGGTCGTGAACATACAAGGTTAAGGCTTCACCACATAATCAAGGGGGCCGGACCCACGTGGTCTTTGGTTAGACTAGAAGAAAGCCCCCGACACAGTGACACTCCAATAGTCCAATCCTACACATGGACCGAGAATCCCCTTGTTTCAAGCATGCAAAGAAAGGGCGGGAAAGAGATGGGGGATTAAAATAGAGAAAACCCAAGTGGGTTGGAGAGAGAAGAGAGAGGGGGGAAGTGCAGAAAATTAAATAGGGAGCCTACCTTGTATCTTGTTTATTTTGCGCGCCGTGCGGTCTTCGGTCTTCGGACTTGTTCTTCAACTTCAGTCTTCAAGGATTGTCTTCAAACTTTGGATGGCTGCTCTTCAAGTCTTCAGAGAGTGGTTGAATGCTATTGTATGAGTGTATGGGGGAGTGTATGAGTGTATAGGAGGCTAGGGTTTGTGTATAGTAGCTAGGGTTTGGAAAACCTAGGGAGGCTAGGGTTTTTGAAGGTGCTCGAGCTCTGTATATCGAATTGTGTGATTTCTAGGTTAAGTTTTCAGACCCCTTTCACGTTGAACGAGACTCCATATTTATAGAGGGATGACGAACCTGGCGCCTGTTGTAGTGGCGCCAAGCCAAATTATACACTGGCGCCACTAGTAGTGGCGCTAGGCCATTTTTTGGCTTGTAGTGGCGCCAACCATTTTGGAAACAATTAAGGTCGGCAAGCAACGTCTCTTTGACTAGATTTGGGTGCCTGTACTAGTGACTACCATGTAAACTTTAGCCTGGCTTCACTAGGAGTGACTCCGGAAAGTCCGGGAATGATTTGATGGAGCCGGGAATGACCCGGAAGGCCGAAAGGGAGCAGGAATACTTAAAATAGTGTCCTTGAGGTATTTGACTTGAAAGTGAGGATAAGATGTGTCGGAAAGGTTGACCGGGCCTTTAGGGGCAAAACGGTCAATCGGACTAGAAAACTACCGGGGCGAACCCGGATTGTCCCGAAAAAAGACTTGGGATCTGGAAACATTATTTAGAATGTTCCCAGAGGTTGCCGGTTTGATTCCCAGGGCCGGCGTGGTCGGAAATGGAGACCGGCCCACCAGGGGCAAAACGGTCGTTTTGTGTCGGGTTTGCCGGAACTGACTTGGAATGGTCCGGAAAGGTAAAGGAAGGTCGAGAACACTATAAAAAGTATTCTCGGGACATTACCGGTTTGATACCCAGAGCCGGTGTGGTCGAAGAAGGAGACCGGCCCTCTAGGGGCAAAACGGTCATTTTGCATCGGGTTGGCCGAAACTAACTCGGAATGGTCCGGAAAGGTAAAGGGAGGTTGAGAACACTATAAAAAGTATTCTCGGGACGTTACCGGTTTGATACCCAGAGCCGGTGTGGTTCCCGGGGCGTTCGGATGCCTAAGGGCAAAATGGTCATCTTGACCGAAAAGTCTCGAAAAAGGTCCTAAGGGTAGTTTGGTCATTTTTCACCGAAGTGAGCTAACAAACATGGGTATTGACCTAGGTTTTGAGTGTTTCCACCACTCGGACGGGGTTGAGTATTTCTGCTACTCGGACGGGGTTGAGTATTTCCGCTACTCGGACGGGGTTGAGTATTTCCGCTACTCGGACGGGGTTGACAATTTGAGAGTATTTCCGCTACTTGGACGAGGTTGATGATTTGTGAGTATTTCCGCTACTCTAACGGTTCTGTGAGTATTTCCGCTACTCTAACGGGTCTGTGAGTATTTTCGCTACTCTAACGGTTCTGTGAGTAGTTTTGCTACTTGGACCGTCTCGAGGAATAAACTGTCTCAAGAGAGGGATTGGAAAGGGGTCTTACAGTCTCCGAAGAGACGTGCCTAGATTGGAACCGTCTCGAGGAATAAACTCTCGAGAGAGAGGGATTGGAAAGGTGTCTTACCGACTCTGAAGAGACGTGCCTGGATTGGAACCGTCTCGAGGAATAAACCGTCTCGAGGGAGGGATTGGACTTGGAATAAGAAAGGACAATGCCCCTAAGGGCATTTTGATCGTTTTGCCTCTATTTGGGCCTGACAGGCCCGCGAAGCGATGGAAAGACGGAATTTGGACTAGAGGATTGGTTTCGATTGGAATATGTCCACAATGACTTCAAAACAAGTCTGGACGGAGTGTAGACTGCCGAGCGGTCAAAAATGGGGTGCTTACACCCCCGACACGGTGACTCTCCAATAGTCCAATCCTACACATGGACCGGGAATCCCCTTGTTTCAAGCATGCAAAGAAGGGGGGGGGAAAGAGATGGGCCATTAAAATAGAGAAAACCCAAGTGGGTTGGAGAGAGAAGAGAGAGGGGGGAAGTGCAGAAAATTAAATAGTGAGCCTACCTTGTATCTTCTTTAATTTGCGCGCCTTGCTTGTCTTCGGTCTTCGGTCTTCGGTCTTGATCTTCACCTTCAGTCTTCAAGGGTTGTCCTCAAGCTTTGGATGGTAGCTCTTCAAGTCTTCGAAGAATGGTTGAAGGCTAGTGTATGAGTGTATGGAGGTGTATAGGAGGCTAGGGTTTATGTATGGTGGCTAGGGTTTAAGAAAACCTAGGGAGGCTAGGGTTTTTGGAGGTGCTCGAGCTCTGTATATCGAAATATAGGATTCTTAGGTTAAGTTTTCAGACCCTTTTCACGTTGAATGAGGCTCTGTATGTATAGAGGGAAGACAAACCTGGCGCCTGTTGCAGTGGCGCCAGGCCAAATTCTACACTGGTGCCACTAGGAGTGGCGCCAGGCCATTTTTTGTCTTGGCGCCACTACTAGTGGCGCCAGCCAATTAGGAAAGATTTAAGGTCGGCAAGCAACGTATCTTTGACTAGATTTGGGCGCCTGTACTAGTGACTACCATGTAAACTTTAGCCTGGCTTCACTAGGAGTGACTCCGGAAAGTCCGGGAATGATTTGAAGGAGCTGGGAGTGACCCGGAAGGCCGGAAAGGAGCAGGAACACTTAAAATAGTGTCCTGGAGGTATTTGACTTGAAAAGTGAGGATAAGATTTGTCGGAAAGGTTGACCGAGCCTTTAGGGGCAAAACGGTCAACCGGACCGGAAAACTGCCGGGACAGACTCAAACTGTCCCGGAAGAAGACTTGGGATCTGAAAACATTATTTAGAATGTTCCCAGAGGTTTCCGGTTTGATTCCCAAGGCCGGAGTGGTCAGAAATGGAGATCGGCCCACTAGGGGCAAAATGGTCATTTTGTACCGGGTTTGCCGGAACTGACTCGGAATGATCCGGAAAGGTAAAGAAAGGTTGAGAACACTATGGAAAGTATTCTCGGGACCTTACCGGTTTGATACCCAGAGCCGATGTGGTCGAAGAAGGAGACCGACCCTCTAGGGGCAAAACGGTCATTTTGTACCGGGTTGGCGGGAACTGACTCGGAATGATCCGGAAAGGTAAGGGAAGGTTGAGAATACTATAAAAAGTGTTCTCGGGACATTACCGGTTTGATACCCAGAGCCGGTGTGGTTGAAGAAGGAGACTGGCCCTTCAGGGGCAAAACGGTCATTTTTATCGGGTTGGCCGGAACTGACTCGGAATGATCCGGAAAGGTAAAGGAAGGTTGAGAATACTATAAAAAGTATTCTCGGGACATTACCGGTTTGATACTCAAAGCCGGTGTGGTTCCCGGGGCATTCGGATGCCTAGGGGCAAAATGGTCATTTTGACCGAAAAGTCTCGGAAAAGGTCCTAAGGGTAGTTTGGTCCTTTTCCACCGAAGTGGGTTAACAGCCACTAGTGTTGACCTAGGTTTTGAGTGTTTCTGCCACTCTAACGGTGTGAGTATTTTCGCTACTCGGACGGGGTTGAGTATTTCCGCTACTCGGACGGGGTTGATGATTTGAGAGTATTTCCACTACTCTAACGGTTCTGTGAGTATTTTCGCTACTCTAACGGTTCTGTGAGTATTTCCGCTACTCTAACGGGTCTGCGAGTATTTCTGCTACTCTAACGGTTGTGTGAGTAGTTTTGCTACTCGGACCGTCTCGAGGAATAAACTGTCTCGAGAGAGGGATTGGAAAGGGGTCTTACCGTCTCCGAAGAGACGTGCTTGGATTGGAACCGTCTTGAGGAATAAACTGTCTCGAGAGAGGGATTGGAAAGGGGTCTTACCGACTCTGAAGAGATGTGCCTGGGTTTTGAGTGTTTCCGTCATTCTAACAGTGTGAGTGTTTCCGCCACTCTAACGGCTTTGTGAGTGTTTCCGCCACTCTGACGGTTTTGTTAGTGTTTCCGCCACTCTGACGATTTTGTGAGTAGTTTTGCTACTCGGACCGTCTCGAGGAATAAACTGTCTCGAGAGAGGGATTGGAATTGGAATAAGAAAGGACAATGCCCCTAAGGGCATTTTGGTCATTTTGCTTCTATTTGGGCCTGACAGGCCCGCGAAGCGATGGAAAGATGGAATTTGGACTAGAGGATTGGTTTTGATTGGAATATGTCCATAATGACTTGAAAATAAGTCTGGACGGAGTGTAGACTGCCGAGCGGTCAAAAATGGGGTGCTTACAGATATCCTGCTCATCTAAAGGGTAACTGTCATGCCAAGCTCTCAGTCGACTCAAAATCATGTCTGCCATCCTGAAAAGGTAAGTCAAGGTAAAAGGTGTTAATATACAAATAGATAAATAATAATAAAAAGATTTCAAATAATAAGTCAAAATGAATTGCCTACGCCTTTTCATTTTCCAACTTCAAAGTCCAATCTCAAGGGTTTTCTATCTTCTTCCTTCAAAAAAAATTTATTTCTAAACCTTCACCAACTCGTTCCCTAATTTCTAAAATTTTTTAGAGAGTTTCGTTAAAAAATGGCCCCTACAACACCCACAGCATCAAAATAAAACACAAACCATGTATTTCACAACGTTACAATCACATAACATCAGCACCCGCACACTTTTTAATTTTTCAAAATTTTCAAAACACATGTTTTATTTTTTCAATAAATCAATGGTTCTCAAAAATGTCCTAAAATTCCTCAAAATCATTTCAATTGTTTTCTAAAATATTCTAATATTTTTCCAAATTTTAACTCTAAAAATTTCATCAATTTCTTGAGTTTTCTCATTTTCTTAAAATTTCTAAGTATTTTCCTATTTTTCAAAAAATACAAAATTCACCAAGTTTTCAAAAAATCACAAAACTTCACACGGTTGTTAAACACATTTTTCTAAGGCACATTGCATAAAATCTAGCCTAAAAACCTAACACCCAAGCCTGCAGGAATAGATCCCCAATTCCTGCAGAAAACCCCCTTCACATAATTGCATAAAATCATTCAAATTCAATTAAACGACCACCAAAATGCAAAAACAACATTACCATAGTGTTCAAAACATATCAAAACATAAATTTCTACTATTCACATGGCTCAAACGAAATTCTACACATCAAAATCAACAGAAAATTGAAAACTCACTTTTTGGAGTTCTCCGGCGAAATCTTCTCTTTCGGCGACTTTTCCAGTGACGTGGTTTCCTTCCGGCAATCACCCGTGGTCTCCAAGATGTGCTCCTTCAATGTCCAAGTTGGTTTTCTCGCAATGTCTCTCGGATTTGCAAAAATCTTCCAAAGTCCCGTAAGTGTTTGAACTAGAAAATTTTCTGGTTTTGTTCCCAAGTCTAGAGCCACTAGCAGAGGCGCCAAGCCAACTTTACCAAATGCGCCACTCCTAGTGGCCCCAGTTTCCAAATTCTGGGCAGTTTTGCCCTTTTCCTGCTAAAACTCGTTTTTGAAGGCCTTTTAGGCCCAATATCCATTTTCGAATCCCCGTTGTGGAAAAATTTTCAAAGTCTGTCCCTCCGATCACCTCACGATCAACATGAGACTCTTACTCTATCGTTTTCTATCTTTGACAAGCAAAGACAGAAAAAGAGGGGCAGCTGTAAGCATCCCATTTTTTACTGCTCGACAGTCTACAGTTCGTCCAGACTTGTATACAAGTCAATGTGGACATATTTTGAGTCAAATTGACTTTTCAAGTCTAATCCTATCTATTCATTGCTTCACGAGCCCATAAGGCCCAAATAGAAGCAAAACGACCAAAATGCCCCTATGGGCGTTGTTCGGTCCAATCCCGTAGGCAAGTCTTTCTGAAGATGGTAAGTCTCCTTTCCAATTCAATTAGGTACGTCTTTCCAAAGATGGTAAGTCCCCTTTCTAAAGTCCAAAACAGGCGCATCTTTCCGAATACGGTAAGTCCCATTTCCAATTCCAAATCAGGCACGTCTTTCCGAAGACGGTAAGTCCCCTTTCCAATTCCAAACCAGGTGTATCTTTCCGAAAATGGTAAGTCCCCTTTCCAATTCAATTAGGCATGTCTTTCTGAAGACGGTAAGTCCCCTTTCCAATTCCAATAGGCACGTCTTTCCGAAGACAGTAAGTTCCATTTCCAATTCCAATTCCAATCCCTCTCTCGAGAAAGTTGATTCCTCGAGATGGTAAGTTTATCTAATCCGACACATTTTTTGAAGAAAGTTTATTCGGAATGGTAAGTCTCTTCAAATCTGTCGACCGAGACGAGATCCCAAGTCCCCTAGATGGTAGAATAGTCCACCTTTGGCGCCTGCTAGCCCGCCAATGCAGAAATGTTTGTTTCAGCATGCCTTCCGAGAAAGTTGATTCTCAGGCGCTAAGTCCTTTTAGCAGCTTCCCGAGATTAGGCAGTCTCGGGAATGATCGCGAACCGTAAGAGTAGCGGAAATACTCGCAAACATCACAACCGTTGGAGTAGCGGAAATACTCGTAAACAGGTCGATATAAGGAATTACCAACGAACACCTGTATCACGGGACCGTCGTCAGATTGGCGGAAACACTCAAAACCCAAGTCAACACCAGTGGCTGCTAGCTCACTTCAGTAAAAAATAACCAAACTGCCCCTAGGGCCCTTTTCCAGCATGTTTCTCGAGAGCACACCTAAGTTCTCAAAATGGTAAGTCCACCCTTCCAAGATTGTCTTAAAGTAAATCCGATATGATTAGGTGCCCTTTAGTCAGTTTTGGGTCAATTCTGAGACTTTTCGATCAAGATGACCATTTTGCCCCTAGGCATCCGAATGCCCCGAGAACCACACTGGCCCTGGGTATCAAACCGATAACCTCCCAAGAATGCTTCTTATAGTATTCTCAACCTTTCTTTATCTCTCTGGATCATTCCGTGTCAGTTTTGGTGAACCTAGTGCAAAATGACCGTTTTGCCCCTGGTAGGCCGGTTGCCTTTTCCGACCACACCGGCTCTAGGTATCAAACCGAAAACCTTTCGGGAACATTCTAAATAGTGTTTCCAAATTTCTAGTCTTTTTTTGGGACATTTAGAGTTCATCTTGGCCGCTTTCCAACCTGATTGACCGTTTTGCCCCTAATGGCCCAGTCAATCCTTCTAACACATCCTATCCTCATTTTTCAAGCCAAATAGTTCTAGAACATTGTTCTAAGCGTTCCTACCCATTTCTGGCCTTCTGGGCCATTCTTGGACCCTTTAAATCATTCCCATACTTTCCGAAGGTACTCCTATTACATCTAGGCTAAAAATTGCATGGAAGTCACCAGTACAGGCGCCCAAATCTTCTCAAGATACATTGTTTGCCGACCTTAAAACTTTCCTAACTGGCTAGCACCAGTACTAGTGGCGCCAAGCGAATAAATGGCCTGGCGCCACTAGGAGGAAATTTGGCTTGGCGCCACTACAATAGGCGCCAGGTCTATCCCATCTCTATAAATACAAAGCCTCCTCCAGCATGAAAGAGGTCCGCAAACTCAGTCTGAAAACTGTAATATTCAATATACAAAGCTCGTAGCCTCCCTAAAACCCTAGCTTCTCTAGGTTTTCTAAACCCTAGCCACCATACACAAACCCTAGCCTCCTACGCATTCATACACACCCTCCTATACACTTATACACTAGCTTCAAGCCTCCATTGAAGACTTAGATTGCTGCAACTTGAAGCTCTCGAAGATCGAAGAAGATTCCCCAAAGATCAAGACGAAGACTGACGTGAAGCAAAGACCAAAGAAAAGCAAGGCACGCAAAGTAAACAAGACATACGGTAGGCTTTCTTTTTAAGTTTCTACACTTCCCCCCTCTCTCTTCTCTCTCCTAACCCACTTGGATTTTCTTCTATTTTAATCTCCCATCTTCTTCCCCCCTTTCTTTGCATGCTTGAAACAAGGGGATTCTCGGTCCATGTGTAGGATTAGGCTATTGGAAGGTCACCGTGTCGGGGGCTTTCTTTTAGTCTGACCGGAGACCACATGGGTTCGGCCCACTTGATTATATGGTGAAGCCTTAACCTTGTATGTTCACGACCCCAATTTGCATTGTGCATATCATTATCTTGCATTATTCCAAAAATTGTTTTCAAACTCCTTTTCAAAACTTGCATTGCATCAAAATCTTTTTTTCCAAAACTTGTTTTCAAAATCACAATCCTAGGGTGATTCTAGTCTTTCCATGGCTAGGGTCGCTTTAGGAAAGTGTTACATTTAAAGTGACCAATATGGTCCATATTTTCAATTTCTTGTTGTTTTTCAAAATCACTTTCTTAAAGTGGTTCTAGCCTTCTTATGGTTAGAATCGCCTTAGGAAAGTGAGACATTTTTATACTTTCCAAAAACTCTTTTTTCAAAAGTCTCTCTTCCTAAAATCCTCGTTTTTAACATGCTTTCCAAAAACTATTCTTTCCAAAATTGTTTTCTAAAAACTCCCTCTAAAAATTTATTTTCCAAAATTTCTCTTTTTACACTTCTTTCCAAAACGCTGTCTTCAAAGTCCATTTTCTAAAAACGCTCCCTAGGTCTCCTTTCTAGAAAAACTCTTTCCAAAAATCTTTTCAAAAATTGTCTTTTCAAAACTCACCTTCTAGAAACTCCTCCCTAGGATTTCTTTTCAAAAATCTTCGTTTCCAAAAAAATTACTTTCCAAAAATCCCTTTTCTTGGTGCCCAAGTCCAGCCCTAGAACTCACGATTAGGAAACCCTAATTTTCTTTCTAAAAACATGATTTTCGAACTTGCCTTAAAACCTAGGTTTCCAAAATCTCCCTTTTCCCATCCAAACTATATATTTCCAAAATCTCTTGTTTTCTACATCAAAACTATATATATTTGCAAAACCTATTTTCTACGTCAAAACTATAGACTTCCAAATCTAGGATTTCTAAAACTTTCTTTTCCAAATCCTTGTCAAATCAAATCTTCCCTTTAGGAAACCAAATCCAATCTCCCATTTAGGAAACTAGATCCTATCCTCCATTTTTTAAAAGAAAATCAAAACACTTCTTCTCATGAACAAAATCCAAATATTTCATAATTGAACTCCTTCCTAATCTTCTACTTTCCTAAATCTTAAGTTTGCAAAACTTGAACATAAAAAAATCTTAATCAATTTTAAAACTCGACTTCCACATCTTTCCTAATTCAACCCTTTCCTAATTCTACCCCTTTTCAAATCTTAACTTTCCAAATCTAAGTTTTCAAATCTTTCCTAAACTCAAACCTTTCCTAAATCTCAAGATATTCTAAAACTCAAACTCTAAAGCTTTCTAAATCCAAAACTTTCTAAATTTCAAATCTTTCCAAATCTAAAGCTTTCTAAATTCAAAACTTTCTTAAGTTAAATCTTTCTAAATTCCAAACTTTCTAAATTCTAAACTTTCCTAAAACTTCAAATCTTTTCAAATCTAAAACTTTCTAACCTCAAAAGTTTCTTGCTTTCAAAACTTCCCTATTTCAAAACATTCCAAATTCAAAACTTTCCTATTTTGAAGACTTTCCTAATTTGAAACTTTCCTAAATCAAAACATTCCTAAAATGAAACTTTTCTAAAATGGAACTTTCCAAAACGATACTTTCCTAAAATGAACTTTCCTAATTCTAACCTTTCCTAAATTTAATCTTTCTCAATCTTTCGAGTTCAACACTTGAGTTGAATCTTTGCTAAGTCTCAAGTCTTTCTAAAGTCTAGGTTTCCTAAAATCGAGCTTTCCCAAAATAAAATCTTTTCAAATCTTCCAATCTAAGTTTAATCTCTCAATTTTCCAATCCAAATTTCAATTAAAATCTCTTTCTTCCAATCATACCTTCTATTTTCTATCAAACTCTTGTCCGAACTACGACTGACCAGATTTCTTTAAAAGGATACATAGGCAACCTTCATGGATGCGGTCACAACATTTTTGAAATTTCTGTTTCCACAATCTTTTTCAAATCTCCAATTCTACATTCTTTTTCAAATCTCAAATTCCATGATCTATTTTAAACTTCCAATTCCAAATTTCAATTTCCAAATCTCTATTTCCAATTTCTAAAACTTTCCAATTTCAAACCTATATTTTCAAATATCTTTTCAAATCATAGGAGGTTCTGACACGGCCAAACCTAAGCCGTGCGCCACTACAAGTGGCATACAACACCCTTGAAAATGAGCTATAAATACAGACCTTCCCCCTTTTTTATTTTGGGTGAAAAAAATCCTCCAGAAACTCTCACCCTTTATTCCAGACAGCTCCTGAAGCTCTCTCTCTCTCTTTTGAAGTCCCGCCAGCCAAGTCCGAAGGCCGAACTCCCAAAGCCCTAGCTTCCAAGCTCCACCAAAGAACCACCTCGCTGCCCGGAAGCTTCCAAAACCTTCGCAAGTCAAAGGCCTGAGCATCCACGAAAGAAAGATGCAACAAAATAAGGTAATCCTCTTTTTACTTTTTCATACTCCCCCACTTTCACTTCTTCCTACGAACCCACTTGGGTTCTTCTCATTTTTAATCCCCTATCTCTAAACCCCCATTTATTACATGCTTGAAAATAAGAGGATGTTAAGTCCATGTCGAGAGTGAACAAGAGAAGATTACCAATCGGGATGCTCTTCTTGGCCCTCACTTACTTCACGACATGGCCTTAGAGCCGTCCTGTAATGTCGTCATACCTAAAGCTTGTATATTTCATGTTGTTACTATCGCCAAATTGCATTCGATTCTCGTCATGACTTTACCCCTTAAACCCATTTTTCAAAGTTATTTTTCTCAAAACCACAATTCTAGGTGGATCCTAACCCTCTCATGGTTAGGGTTTTTCTAGAAAAGTGTGACATTTTAAATGGCTCCCGTTAGCCTACATTTCATTCTTTTCAAAAAATCCGTTCTCAGAACGATCCTAGTCTTTTCATGATTAGGTTGTTTTGCGAAATGTGTGAAATTCAAAAGGACCCAAAAGGTCTACATTTTTGGCCCAGTGCCTTTTTGTTTTTCAAAGCCATAAGCCTAAAATGATTCTAGCCTTTTAATGGCTAGAATGGCCTTAGACAAAGTGCGATATTCATTTGGATGTCTAAAATCTAAGTTAGTGTTTCGGGTCCTAAAACATGTTTACAAAAGTCTCGGTTTTCGAACCATTTCCAAAACTCATGTTTGTTAAGCCCTAGAAATCTAATCCTAGGAAAATCCCATTTTGTCAATTTGGAACACTTTCATTTTCAAATCAAAACCTTCCATTTCAAATCTCTCAAATCGCTCCTTTTTCAAAACTTCCAAATTTAAACCTAATATTCCTTCCATTTTGGAAACAATCCAAACTTGCCTTTTTAAAAATCAAATATTTTCAAATCAAATCGAAATCTTTCCAAATCAAATCTTCCTAAAAAGGAAATATTTCCAAAACTCAAATATTTTCAAATCAAAATCAAATCTTTTCAAATCAAATAAAATATTTTCAAATCTTAATCTTCTTGAAAAGGAAACATTTCAAAATCAAATCTCAATCTTCTTGAAAAGGAAATATTTTCAAATCAAATCTTCCTAAAAAGGAAACATTTCCCAAAACTCAAATCTTTTCAAATCAAATTTTCTAAAAAAGGAAATCTTTTCAAATCTCAACCTTCCTGAAAAGGAAACATTTCAAAATCAAATCAAGTCTTCTAGAAAAGGAACATTTTCAAGTCAAATCTTCCTGAAAAGGAAACATTTCAAAAGTCGAATCTTCCTGAAAAGGAAACACTTTCAAACTCAAACTTTCCTGAAAAGGAAACTTTTTAAAAATGAAAACTTTCTAGAAATAGTAACCCATTTCAAAATTTTGATTATTTTGGACTCTTGTCCAAACTACGATTGACCTGATCCTCTTTAAGGTGGTACGTAGGCAACTCTTCATGGGGTGCGGTCACAACCCTTTTCAAACTCAACTCCCTCTTTCAAACTCTTCTTCAAATTTTGTTTTCAAAAGCTTTTTCTAAGTGGATAGCATTAAACATAGGTAATCGGTGAGTCGTAATTTGGTGAGTAAAAGGTGATTAGACATATAGGTACCGTAAGGGCGGGGTAGGGTGATAGTCTTAGAACATCTTCCCTACACGTAACCAACCCCTGGACTTAAGAATTTCTATTTCAAAGACCAAAATTAGAGTCAATTTTTAAAAGGGCTTTCTAACATTTTTAGGGTTGTCGAATAACCTTACCTTCTAAAACCCTCTCATGAGGACGTTTTTGAAAAACCTTTTCTAAAACCTTAGTTTAACCATCATGTTTTACTTGGTGTAAATGACCTAGCACATCTTTAAGTATGTTAGGTGGTGACGCCAAAAACTTTTTCAAAAAGCCCTAATCAATTCCATTTTAAAAATTCAAACCCCGTCGCATTCGTCCTTCTAGGAGGACGAGTTCTAATGAGAGAGCACCATACCAAATTCCACCCCTTGGCCCAGAAAGAAAGAGATGGGAAAGGCTCGGCATTTGGAAACGGGGGGCGACAGCTTGGCGACTCCTCTGGGGACATTTAGAGGGTTAGGCCTATGTCATGCCTAGTCCCCCACGACTCACCTTAGGTTCGCTAGTTACCTTGTTTAGTTATATCCACTTTTTAAACTTTTCAAAATTCTAAAATTTTCAAAATGGTCTTTGTTTTGCAAAAAGTCAAACATTGCATTCATTACATGCTCTTGTATTGTTCATTCATCATTATTCTATTTTGCATTTGAGTTCTTCAAAAAGTACTAACTCTCTGCATTTGTTTTGTAGGTGGACCCCTATTCACATTTAAATTTATGTTCATAAACTGCCATGTATGCTATGTATAATAGGATGTATGGGAGTTGTTGGACTCTTTCCTCTAATTTTCAAAATCACACACAGACACTTGCATATGCATTTTCATGAAATATTAACCCTGATAACTACCTTCTAGTTAACAGTATATTGACTGTTGGTAGTAGGTAGATGTGTCACCTAGCCAACGGTCTTTAGATAGTTCCCCCACTTGGATCACCAACCTATAATGGCACCACCTCAGGGAGTGGGCCTAGGTTTGAAGATCTGGGAGCCAAGCATTTTAGGAAGCATTAGTAGCCCTCAACCTCATCTTCATATACCATCCATGCATAGATAAACCTCTGCCTGATTTAAGGCATGCATTTTTCAAAAACCAAGGAGGAAAGAGCAACTGATTTTAAATTTCCTTATTCTTGTTGTTATTATGCTTACATACCTGAATGCCTTGCTGAAAATATCTTTTCATTCATGCTATTAAACTGCCCATGCATATGTAATCATCCCAAGGCAAGAGTTCCAAAGTAACTCAAGCCACTTGCCCTCCATGCATATGATCAACCTCCAAGAGAATGACCCACAAGCCAATCTCAAATCATAAGGCTACCCAATTCTTAAGGGTTCTAAACCCTAAGGGTCATGGCATGTATCTAAGAATTATTTCATAAGAGGGGCCCCAATCCCTTTCGCTCATGGAGATAAGGTTGCCGCAAGACAAGGGGCAATCCGGAGACAAGTTCATTCAACGACCTCCCAACATCAACAAGGCAAAACCGAAAGCTTGAAGAGTAGTTTAGATAGATAGGTGGGAAGTCCCATGAAACATGTTCCCTTTCCCTAATCTATGTAATTTCAATTTTTTCTCTCAAAAGAAATAAAATTGCTGTTTCTATTTCCCTTGAATGAATGGTTGTGTAGGATGAATGAAACAGGCACAAGTATGGTATCTACATGCAAGGGCAATCCCTTGTCTCCAAAATGAGCCTTCACATCATATCTAAATCCCGACAAATAGGGACATCTCTAGGGCATGCATTGCATAAATGTTTTTCAAGGACAAGTACTAACTTTTCCCTTTTTCTTTGCCTTTTTTTTTTTTTTTTTTGTTTTCCTCTCTCTTTTCCTGATTCCATAAGGGATTAAAAACACATTCAACTCACCATTGCTCCAAAAGGAAGGAAAGGAAAAGACCCGACACCGTCTGCCACCCGAGAACCGACCATCATAAGGCACCAAGCATCGCTCATGGCCAACGAATGAAACACCTCCACTGATAACTCTGTGACCCGAGAGGAGGTCAATAAGATAAGATCAAAGATTGATGAGATGTTCAAACTCGTACAAGCCGTGGCAGTAAAGGACTCAACCACAGCCCCCTCCTCCTATACCCTAAGAGAGGCAAATACTATCCCACCAAGAGTAGTGCTCCTGTCAGATACTACCGAGAAAAACAGGGAAAGCCCCAGGATAGTCAATGTTAAAGAGGAAGAAGGCAATCCATAAACTATTTTACTCACTCTTTCAGCTGCAAATGGCATCCCCAACCATTTTAGCCTGAAGATTCAAGGGCTAGAAGAATCCCTGCGAAGCATACAAGGGTCTAGTGCTCTCGTTTCAAACTCATTCGATGAACTCTACTTCTTCCCAAATTACCCACACTAGGCAAAGTTCAAAATGCCTAACTTTCAGAAGTATGAGTGCACTAGTGACCCCATAGCCCATTTGCGTCTATATGTTAGAGCCTTGAGAGGCCAAGGAAAACAATCCCAAACTGCTGATGCAACTTTTCCAACATAGCCTGATAGGACCAGCTTACAGTGGTTCACGAGACTTGATCTGAGGAAAATCACCACCTGGGGAGAACTAATGACCCCCTTCAGGAATCAATACAAGCACAACATAGATCTCACTACAGATCAATGGACCTTGACTATGATGGCTAAAGGAGAAAAGGAAAGCTTCAGAACCTGTTCTCTAAAATGGAGAGAGCTAGCCACACCAGTCAATCCCCTATTAGAAGAGAAGGAATATGGTCAACTCTTTGTGAAAACCTTTCAGGGGTTGCACTATGAGAAGCTGTGCACTAATGTAGGGAAGAGTTTCTCAGACTTGATCTTGCAAACAGAAATGAGGGTTGAAAACGGGGAAGATCACTAATCTCTACTCAAAGATCATAGAAAGCATGACAAAGAAGGTGGCTACCACAAAGGGAGTTGGCAAGAAAGAAGGAGAGGTATCTGCCAACTTACCCACTCAGTAATAACAATAGCTATACCAGCCCCAACCCATGTTGCCCATAGCTGCAACCACCCGACTTGTGGCTCCAAATACTCAAGCACCAGCTCCAGTCATGGTCCGTCCTAACTTCAATCCAAATAGGCAGGCCTGGCACAACCGTACTTTCTTCATTTTAGGGTGTACTCAGATAGAGGCATATCACAACTTGCTAAAGGCCAATTTGCTAGCCCCTTGTCTTATCCTCTTCCTCCTACCTTTAACGGCACCCTTTCCTACAAATATCATTCAGGAGGGTTAGGACATGACACGGAAAACTGTTTCTCCTTAAGGCACAAAATCTTGGACATGATCAATAATGGGACGATGCAGACGTAACTAGCAAATCCTTACTCTTGCCCCAAATGTCGCTATAAACCCTCTACTAGACCATACTGTCAACGTCATCACAGAGTACAATGATAATAGATTTTTAACTGCCATACGCCAATAGGTGTACTATGAGGATGAAGATGAAATGGACTAGGAGGAACTGGAGCAAAATCATGCCTTGTCTTGGTACAACCCCAATGAAGTGCAAGACCCAGAACACAGGCCTATGGATGCATCTGCCAATGAGATTGATCGTATGGGACCAGAAACTGCGTACATGGAAGAAGAACTGTAGCCATGCCTCTTTGACCCATTTAAAATACAGGGGTCGCAGTTTTACACACCTAAGGAGAGCTGGGATATGGTCAATTGTAAGAGCAAAAAACCCAGGGCCTGGATCAAGTCCATTGAGTTGGAGGAAGGTGACTGGCCTGTCTGTTTGCGGGGAACAAAGAATGAGAAGAAGTTAATGAAAAAAGAAAGGCTAAGAAAGGAAGGAAAGACCATGAGGTAGCTTTGAGTCTTGGGGGAAGCCTGGGCCTGTCTACAACATTAAGTGAAGAAGTCAAGAAAGCACCAGTGACCATCGCCGACCAGTCAATCCACTTGGCATCGCCAACCGAGGTCCCTGGCAAATGAAATGTCAAGGAAGTAGTTGTGGTTCCGAAACCCACCTGAAAAGCTCATCCGATTAAGAGACCTAAAAAAGGGATGTCTTCTACAATCACCCTTTTATCTATCTTTCTTACCTTTTTGCATTTATATTCCATTTTTGTCAAAAATAGAAGTACTTCTAGCCTCTCTAGCCAAATAAAACATAGATGGACCTTTTTTTTTTTATATTGATACTTGTCTCATATCCTTGCATGTGATATCTACTTTTAGAAACTTTTTTTTTGTTGGCACGTGGATAGAAACATCGAGGGTGGAATAACATGGACGCCCCATTAAAAAATGGACAAAAGCTCCTTTGATCAAAGAGTGGGGATTTAGACAAAGAGTGCAGAGAGATTGATCACATGGGGCAATACTTGAATGGCATCTGAGTTAAGTGATGGGTAGCCAGGCTATCAAAAGGAAGAGGCGCCATTGTTCTATCTTCCCACAAACAACAATTCATTTCCTTTGCATAACCCACTAGAGCCGAAGGCGTTTCTTAGTCAAAAACCTGAACCATAATTGCTTCCTGCATACTAAAGCAAATATTGGTAATGAATGAGCCTATACATTAACAGTTGCCATCCGAGAGACGACATTGGAACTTCAAACCGAGCTTTATAAACTAAGCAATTTTACTTGAAATGAAGAGAGGCCCTTAGTTCTTCTACCATACAGTCAAAAGATGACCATTGCAAAGCCCATTTGAGCCATTTGCATTCCTTTTAAAAAAACCAACCCAATGATCACTGCCCACACTAGGTTAAGTCAAAGACATAAGTACATCTCTCAAAGTTGAGAAGGCAGAGTGAATGCTAGAAAGAAAGCGTGAGATAAAAAAAAATGTATTACACAAAAGATCCTAATAACAGATAAGAGAATTGCAAGAAAGCCAATCCTTTTTATCAAAATGCCCAAAGAGCGTTAAAGAATTCTTACCAAAAGTGATCATGGGTTCTCACCAGCCAAGTAGAGATAAATAGGATTTTAAGCCTTTAGCCCTTCTTTTAAACACCCCATAACCTCGCCCACATTACAGTCTAAAAAAAGTCCTCTCAAATTAAGAAAAATTGCTTAGTCTAAATAAGCTAGGACGAAGCGATAGTAACACATGTACAGGATGGCATTCACAGGGGCATATTTCATCACCAAGAGCAACTTTGGGTCTTATGCAACCTCAGATGAAGATAATAGTTTTGTGCCCACAAATCCTTTCACTTCAACCCATGAACCTAGCATTCGTTATGGTCTAAAGAAAAGTCTCCTCGGCTTGAAGGCCTAGCTGCCCATCGCTGTGCTAATGGTCATGAAGGTCGTTGCCCAAAGCCATTGTCAAAATAGGGTGAAATGGGGGAGAGCTCAAACCAAAAATCCCTAAACACCAACCTTACAGAAAGTGAGATTAAAAAACAACGGTCAGAGGATGTGAGTCCATCAAGAATGGGGAGTATATGCTAAGACACCTGTCGCACCCAGATTTTTCGCACTCGAGGAATACACACACAAGCGGGAAAAACACTGTACTCTTTCGTTAGAACTCACCCTCTTAGAAGAATGAGTACGACTATGTTTGAATTGAAAATTAATTTGTATAAAGGGCTTTTGGAAAACAATTTGGAGTCGCCACCTAACTTGATTAAGGTAAGTTGGGTCACTTAAAACCTAAGCATAATCCGAAGACTACACTTAGGGTTTTTGGAAAACGATTTTGAAAATATCTCCTCAAGAGATGGTTTTTAAGAAAACCGGTTGTTTGGCAACCTTTGGAAAACATTTAGCCCTTTTTTTGAAAATAACTCCGTTTTGGTCTTTCAAATCAGTGATCCTAGGTTCGGAGGTTGGTTACGTGTAGGGAAGACGCACTAAGTCATCACCCTACCCTGCCCATTTGGTACCTATATGTCTATTTGGCCTAGATTCACCTATGAGAGTCTTCAATTAACAACTATCCAATCCTATCCACTTTAGAAAAGAATTTTGAAAAGAAATTGACATGATGGATGATATGCAAGTGCAAGAAAAAGAGAATTGAAAAATAGATTCGAAAAGAAGAATTTGATTTGGTTTTAGAAGAGAGATTTGAAATGATAGATTTGAAATTAGAAAGTTTTAGAAATTGAAAATTGAGATTTGAAAATAGATTTTATGGAAATTGGAAATAGAACATAGAATTAGAAATTGGAAAACAGTTATAGAATTTGAGATTCGAAAAAGTTTGCGAAATTGGGAATTTGAAAAATGTGGTGAACGCACCCATGGGGGTTGCCTACGTATCCTTTTGGAGGAATCAGGTCAGTCGTAGTTTGGA
This sequence comes from Euryodendron excelsum, assembly GCA_033060915.1. Lineage (NCBI taxonomy): Eukaryota > Viridiplantae > Streptophyta > Magnoliopsida > Ericales > Pentaphylacaceae > Euryodendron > Euryodendron excelsum. The sequence goes on from CM065391.1 coordinate 16,583,503, forward strand.
CAAGAGTCCGATAGAAGGTAAAAGGTTGGATTGGAAGAAAGAGATTTTGATTGGAAAAAGGATTTGACTTGAACTTAGAATAGGAAATTGGAATTTGGAATTTGAAATTGAAAGGATTAGACTTTGATTTAGAAAGATGGAGGTTTAGAAAACCTAGACTTAGGAAAAATAGGCTTTAGGACAGACTTGAGATTTAAGAAAACTTCGACTCGACTTGAAAGAGTTTTAGAAAATATTAGAATTAGGAAATGTTCGAATTAGGGAAGTTTCAAAATAGGAAAGTGTCATTTTAGGAATGTTTCATTTTTGGAAAGTTTTGAATTAAGAAAGTTTCAACTTGGGAAAGTTTTGAATTAAGAAAGTTTCAGTTTAAGAAAGGTTTTGAAATAGGAAAGCTTTGAATTTAAGAAAGTTTTAGATTTGGAAAGATTTGAAATTTAGAAAGTTTAAGATTTAGAAAGTTTTGAGTTTAGAAAGTTTTAACTTAAGAAAGTTTTGAGTTTAGAAAGCTTAGAATTTGGAAAGATTTAAAATTTAGAAAGCTTAAGATTTAGAAAGTTTTAGATTTAGAAAACTTCAAATTTAGAAAGTTTAGGATTTAGAAAGCTTTAGAGTTTGAGTTTTAGAAAATCTTGAGATTAAGAAAGGTTTGAGTTTAGGAAAGATTTGAAAACTTAGATTTGAAAATTTAAGATTTGAAAAGGGAAAGAATTAGGAAAGATTTGGATTTTGAGTCTAAAAATTAGGAAAGATTTTTATGTTCAAGTTTTGGAAAGTTAAGATTTAGAAAAGTAGAAGATTAGGAAGAAGTTGAATTAGGAAAGATTTAGATTAGGAAGGGTTAAGATTCCTATTTCCTAAAACAAGGGATTGGATTTTGTTTCTAAAAAAGAAGGTGTGATTTTGTTTCCAAAAACGGAGGATTGGATCTAGTTTGCAAAACAGGAGATTGGATTTGGTTTCCTAAAGGGAAGATTTGATTTGACAAGGATTTAAAAAAGGAAGTTCTAGAAACCCTAGATTTGGAAGTGTATAATTTTGACGTAGAAAATAGGTTTTAAAAATATGTATAGTTTTGATGTAGAAAATAAGAAGTTTTGGAAACCTAGGTTTTAAGGCAAGTTTGAAAATCATGTTTTCGGAAAGAAAATTAGAGTCTCCTAATCGTGACTCTAGGGCTTGACTTGGGTTCTAAGGAAAGGGATTTTTAGAAAGTGTGTTTTTTGGAAACAAGTTTTTGGAAGGAAATCCTAGAGAGGAGTTTCTAGAAGATGAGTTTTAAAAAGAGAGCTTTTGGAAAGAGATTTTAGAAGAAACTTTTTCGAAAGAGTTTTTAGGAAAGTGAATTTTGAGGAAGGCATTTTCTAGAAAGGAAACATAGGAGTGTTTTTAGGAAAGGAATTTTGAGGAGAGTGTTTTGGAAAGGAGTTTAAAAATAGATATTTGAATGGAGTTTTTGAAAACAATTTTAGGAGGAATAGTTTTTGGAAAGCATATTGAAAGAGAGGGTCTTAGAAAGAGAGACTTTTGAAAATAAAGTTTTTTGGGAAGTATGAAAACGTCTCACTTTTCTAAAGCAATTCTAAACATAATAAGGCTAGAACCACTTTAAGAAAATGGTTTTGAAAACAACAAGGAGTTGAAAATATGGACCATGTTGGTCACTTTAAATATAGCACTTTCCTAAAGCAACCCTAGCCATGGAAAGGCTAGAATCACCCTAGGATTGTGATTTTGAAAACAAGTTTTGAAAAAGAAGATTTTGATATAATTTTGAAAACAAGTTTGAAAACGATTTTGAAAACGACTTTGAAAACGACTTTTGGAAGAATGCAAGAATCATGATATGCACAATGCAAATTTGGGGTCGTGAACATACAAGGTTAAGGCTTCACCACATAATCAAGGGGGCCGAACCAACGTGGTCTCCAGTTAGACTAAAAGAAAGCCCCCGACACGGTGACCCTCCAATAGTCTAATCCTACACATGGACCAGGAGTCCCCTTGTTTCAAGCATGCAAAGAGGGGGGGGGGAACGAGATGAGGGATTAAAATAGAGAAAACCCAAGTGGGTTAGGAGAGAGAAGAGAGGGGGGGTAGTGCGAAAATTAATAAGAAGCCTACCTTGTATCTTTTGTATTTTGCTTAGCTTTGCGCGTTTTACTTTGCTTGTCTTGCTTCAATCTTCAAGAGCTCGTCTTCAATCTTGAAACCTTCATATTGCAACCCTTCAAGTAATCAAAGGGGGGCTAGGGTTGGAGGCTAGTGTATAAGTGTATGAGAGTGTATAGGAGGCTAGGGTTTACCTAGGGTTTGGAAAACCTAGAGAAGCTAGGGTTTTGGGAGTCTCCAAGCTCTGTATATTGAGAATTAGAGTTTTTAGATTGAGTTTGCAGACGTCCTTCACGCTGGAAGAGGCTCTGTATTTGTAGATATAGGATAAACCTGGCGCCTGTTGTAGTGGCGCCAAGCCAAACTTCCTCTTAGCGCCACTAGGAGTGGCGCCAGCCAGTTACGAAAGTTTTAAGGTTGGCAACCAACGTATCTTTGGAAGATTTGGGCGCCTGTACTAGTGATTACCATGCAATTTTTAGCTTGGCTTCACTAGGATTGACTTCGAAAAGTCCGAAAAAGATTTAAGTGATCAGGATTGGCCCAAAAAAGCCAAAAAAGGGCAGGAACACTTAGAATAGCGGTCCAGAGGTATTTGACTTGAAAGATGAGGATAGGATGTGTCGGAAGGATTGACCGGGCCATTAGGGGCAAAACGGTCAACTAGGCCGGAAAGCTACCGGGACGGACCCGGAATGTCCCAGAAAAAGACTCGAGATTTGAAAACATTATTCAGAATGTTCCCAAATGCTTGCCGGTTTAATACCCAGAGCTGGTGTGGTTGGAAAAGGCGACCGGCCCTCTAGGGGCAAAACGGTCATTTTGCACCGGGTTTGCCAGAACTGACTCGGAATGATTTGAAAAGATAAAGAAAGGTTGAGAACACTATAAGAAGCATTCTCGGGAGGCTACCGGTTTGATACTCAGGGCCGGTGTGGTTCCCAGGGCATTTGATTGCCTACGCGCAAAATGGTCATCTTGACTGGAAGGTCTCGGAATTGGGCCGAAACTGACTAGAAGGCACGTAGTCACGTTGGATTGCCTTTAAGACAATCTTGGAAGGTTGGACTTACCGTTCTGAGGATTCAAATGTGTTATCGAGAAACGTGCTGGAAAATGGCCCTAGGGGCAGTTTGGTAATTTTTCATTGAAGTGGGCTAGTAGGCACTGGTGTTGACCTGGATTTTGGGTGTTTTCGCCACTCTGACGACAGTCGCGTGATACAGGGGTTTGTTGGCAATTCCCTATATCGACCTGTTTGCGAGTATTTCTGCTACTCTGACGGTTGCAATGTTTGCGAGTATTTCTGCTACTCTAGATTTGAAAACATTATTCAGAATGTTCCCAAAGGCTTGCCGGTTTGATACCCAGAGCCGATGTGGTGGAAAAAGGCGACCGGCCCTCCAGGGGCAAAACAGTCATTTTGCACCGGGTTTGCCAGAACTAACTAGGAATGATCTGGAAAGATAAAGAAAGGTTGAGAATACTATAAGAAGCATTCTCGAGAGGCTACCGTTTTGATACTCAAGGCTGGTGTGGTTCCCAGGGCATTCGAATGCTTAGGGGCAAAATGGTCATCTTGACTAGAAGGTCTCGGAATTGGTCCGAAACTAACTAAAAGGCACCTAATCATGCTGGATTGCCTTTAAGACAATCTTGGAAGGTGGGACTTACCGTTCTAAGGATTCAAATGTGTTCTCGAGAAATGTGCCAAAAAATGGCCCTAGGGGTAGTTTGGTCATTTTTCACCGAAGTTGGCTAGCAGGCACTGGTGTTCACCTGTGTTTTGGGTGTTTTAGCCACTCTAACGGTGGCCACGTGATACAGGGGTTTGTTGGCAATTCCCTATATTGACCTGTTTACGAGTATTTCTGCTACTCTGACGGTTCGCGATCATTCCCGAGACTGCCTGAACTTGGGAAGCTGCTAAAGGGACTTAGCGCCTGAGAATTAACTTTCTCGAAAGGCATGCCTAAACGGACATTTCTGCATTGACGGGCTAGCAGGCGGCAAAGGTGGACTGTTTTACAATCTAGGGGACTTGGGGTCTCGTGCCGGTCGACAGGTTTAAAGGGACTTACTATTTCTAAGGGATTTTCTTTGAAAAATGTGCCACACTGTCTCGAGGAATCAACTGTCTCGAGAGAGGGATTAGAATTTGAATTGGACTTGGACAGGGGACTTACCGTCTTCGGAAAGACGCGCCAATTGGAATTGGAAAGGGGACTTACCGTCTTCAGAAAGATACGGCTGTTGGAATTGGGAAAAGGGACTTACCCTCTTCGGAAAGATGTGCCTGATTTGGAATTGGAAAGGGGACTTACCGTCTTCAGAAAGACGTGCCTGATTTGGAATTGGGAAGGGGACTTATCGTCTTTGGAAAGACGTGCCTCATTTGGAATTGGAAAGGTGACTTACCATCTTCGGAAAGGCGTGCCTGATTTGGAGTTGGAAAGGGGACTTACCATCTTCAGAAAGACGTGCCTAATTTGGAATTGGAAAGGGCACTTACCATATTCGGAAAGATGTGCCTAATTTGGAATTAGACCAAACAATGCCCCCAAGGGCATTTTGGTCCTTTTGCCTCTATTTGGGACCGACAGGGCCTGCGAAGCAATGAATTGACGGGATTAGACTTAGAAAGTTAATTTGGATTGAAATATGCCCACAATGACTTGAATACAAGTCTGGACGGAGTAGAGATCGCCGAACGGTCAAAAATGGGGTGCTTACAACACCTTAATGTGAAAAAGGCCATACCAAAAAAATGACGAGGTCCTATAAAAGAGGCATCATCCCAAGGATATGAGACATTGGCACAAGCCCAAGACACCTACTTGAATCTCAAAAAAAATAGATACATGCATACGTTTTAACCAAAAAATATCTTTCTCGAGATCAACCAAGCACAACAAAGAGAAGAGAGGAAATTTTGCAAAAAAACATTTATATCTGTCATTCAATGAAAATAAATATATGATGTTATGATAATCTTGCAAGAAAAGTCTCTTTAGAGGCCAAAACAGCCAAGAATGATACAAGATCATTTTGTTTTAAATAACAAAATTGAAAAGCTGTCGTATCAAATCTGCAGGAACTCAGGGATGTAATCAAACCCTAGACGAACGGCGGGAGGCCAAAAAAAAGTGACTTTTGTCATCATCTGAAGAAGAACTAGATGAGGGAATAGGATCAGCCTGGTCACCAATAGCTGCTCTAGAACGTAAAGGCTCTGCTACCTCAATAGATTGAAAGGCAGCTACATGAGCTTTCCACAACCGCTTTCGCCCACGAAAAGCACCCGAACCGTCCTCATTGCATAAAGCCTCAACCAGTTACACCCTCAAGGACTCAATCTCCACCTCACAGGCATGCAACTGTATCATCATCTTTCTTAACAAGGTGTTAGAACACCTCTGATAACGGCACTCCTAGATAGTCACAACCGTAAGGAAGTCGGTATACCCCACAGCAGGACCTGGACCCTTAAAAAGCATATCATGGATCCCAGCATCCCTGAGTACATACCTCCTAAACCAGCTCCTGTAAGCTTTGGTTGTTTTTGGTTCTTTCGGGAAAGGACCTTGTATGTCATCATTGTCGCGCCCAGATTTTTGGCGCTCGAGGAATACACACACAAGCGGAAAAAATGTTGTACTCTCTCATTAGAACTCACCCTCCTAGAAGAATGAGTGCGACTAGGTTTGATTTGAAAAATTGATTTGAACAAAGGGCTTTTAGAAAAAATTTAAAGTCGCCACCTAACTTGATTAAGGTGAGTTAGGTCACCTAAAAACTAAGCATAATCCGAAGACTACACTTAGGGTTTTTGGAAAAAGGATTTTGAAAATATCTCCTCAAGAGAGGGTTTTTAAGAAAAATAGGTTGTTTGACAACCTTTGGAAAATATTTAGCCCATTTAGAAAAATAACTCCTTTTGGTCTTTGAACACAGTGATTCTAGGTTCGGAGGTTGGTTATGTGTAGAGAAGACACACTAAGCCATCACCCTACCCCGCCCTTTTGATACCTCCATGTCAATCTACCCTAGATTCACCAATGAGAGTCTTCAACTAACAAATGTTCAATCCTATCCACTTTGAAAAACAATGCTTAGAAAAACATGATGCATGATATGCAAGTGCAAGAAAAGAGAGTTGATTTAGAAATAGATTTGAAAAGAATTTGATTTGATTTTAGAAGAAAGATTTGAAAAATTAGAAATAGAAATTTGAAATTAGAAGTTTGAAAATAGATTGGAGATTTGAAAAGATTGTGGAATTTGAGATTTGGAAAATGTGGAGACCGCACCCATGAGGGTTGCCTACGTATCCTTTTGGAGGAATCAGGTCAGTCGTAGTTCGGACAAGAGTCCGATTTGAAATAGAAGAGTTGAATTGGAAGAAAGAGACTTTGATTGGAAAAAAGATTTGATTTGAACCTAGAATAGGAGATTGGAAATTGGAATTTAGAATTTGAAATTTGAAAAGATTGGACTTTGATTTGGAAAGATAGAACTTAGAAGAAAGATTTGGACTTGTTTTGGAAAAATAGAGGTTTAAGAAACCTAGACTTAGGAAAGAGACTTAGGAAAGATTTGACTTGACTTGGAAGGTTTAGGAGATTAGGAAAGATTGTATTTAGGAAAGTGTCATTTTAGGAAAGTTTTGGAATTAGGAAAGTTTTAACTTGGGAAAGTTTTGAATTAAGAGAGTTGTCAATTTGGGAAAATCTCAACTTAGGAAAGTTTTAGGTTTAGGAAAGTTTTGAAATTGGAAAGTTTTGTTGTAAGAAAGGTTTTGAAATAGGAAATGTCGAATTTAGAAATGTTTTGAATTAGGAAAAGTTTAGTTTAAGAAAGGTCTAGAATTTGGAAAGTTTCAAGTTAAGAAAGTTTTTAATTTGGAAAGCTTAGAATTTTAGAAAGATTTTAAATTAGGAAAGATTTAGAAAAGGTTTGAATTAAGAAAATTTCAACTTAAGAAAGTTTTGAATTTGAAAGATTTGAAATTTAGAAAGTTTAAGATTTAGAAAGTTTTAGAGTTTGAGTTTTAGAAAATCTTGAGATTAGGAAAGGTTTGAATTTAGGAAAGGTTTGAAAACTTAGATTTGGAAGGTTAAGATTTGGAAAGGGATAGAGTTAGGAAATGATTGAATTAGGAAAGATTTGGAAGCTTAATGTTTAAGGAAAGATTTGAAAGTTTTAGGAAACTTATGGTTTAGGAAGGTAGGAAATTAGGAGAGAGTTGAGTTAGGAAAGATTTGGATTAGGAAGGGTTAAGATTCCTATTTCCTAAAGCAAGGGATTGGATTTCATTTCTAAAAGAGAAGGTTTGATTTTATTTCCAAAAACGGAGGATTGGATCTAGTTTCCTAAACGAGAGATTGGATTTGGTTTCCTAAAGGAAAGATTTGATTTGACAAGGATTTGGAAAGAGGAAGTTTTAGAAACCCTAGATTTGGAAGGCTATAGTTTTGACGTAGAAAATAGGTTTTTGAAAATATGTAATTTTGATGTAGAAAACAGGGGTTTTGAAAACCTAGGTTTTAAGGCAAGCTTGAAAACCATGTTTTTAGGAAGAAAATTAAGGTTTCCTAATTGTTAGCTCTAGGGCTTGACTTGGGCTCTAAGGAAAGAGTTTTTGGATAGTGTGTTTTTGGAAAGGAGATTTATAGAAGGGAATCTTAGAGAGGAGTTTCTAGAAGGAAGATTTTGGGAAGAGAGTTTTTAGAAAGATTTTTGGAAAAAGATTGTTGGAGAGAGTTTTTAGAAAGATTTTTAGGGAGCTTTTTTAGAAAATAGATTTTGGGGAGAGGTTTCTGGAAAGGAGTTGAAAAGGGGAGTTTTGAAAAAAATAGATTTTTGGAGGGAGTATTTGAAAACAAACTTTGGAAAGGAGAGTTTTAGGAAAGTATGTTGAAAAAGAGATTTTTAGGAAAAAAGACTTTTGAAAAGAGAGTTGTTAGAAGGTATAAAAATTTCTCACCTTCCTAAAGCGATTCTAACCATAAGAGGGCTAGAACCACTTTAGGAAAGTGGTTTTGAAAATAACAAAGGTTTAAAAATATGGATCATAAAAGTCACTTTAAATGTAACACTTTCCTAAAGCAATTCTAGCCATGGAAAGGCTAGAATCACCTTAGGATTGTGATTTTGAAAACAAGTTTTGAAAAAAGGAGATTTTGATGCAATTTTGAAAACAAGTTTAATGCAAACTTTGAAAACGATTTTAGAGAGATGCAAGATAATGATATGCACAATGCAAGTTTGGGGTCGTGAACATACAAGGTTAAGGCTTCACCACATAATCAAGGGGGCCGAACCCACGTGGTCTTCGACACGGTGACCCTCCAATAGTCTAATCCTACACATGGACCAGGAGTCCTCTTGTTTCAAGCATGCAAAGAAGGGGAGGGGGGGGGGAAGAGATAGGGGATTAAAATAGAGAAAACCCAAGTGGGTTGGGAGAGAGAAGAGAGAGGGGGAAGTGCAAAAACATAAAACGAAAGCCTACCTTGTGTCTTGCTTATTTTGCCCGCCTTGCTTTTCTTCGGTCTTCGCTTCACTTCAGTTTTGATCTTTGAAGGCTCATCTTCGGTCTTCTAATCTTCATAATTGCAACAATTCAAGTCCTCAATGGAGGGTTGGAGGCTAGTGTATAAGTGTACAGGGTGTGTATAAGTGTATATGAGGCTTAGGGTTTGTATATGGTGGCTAGGGTTTGGAAAACCTAAAGAAGCTAGGGTTTTTGAAGTGTTCGAGCTCTGTATACCGAATTTTAGGATTTTTAGACTGAGTTTGCGGACCTTTTTCACACTGGAGGAGGCTTTGTATTTATAGAGGTGGGATAGACCTAGCGCCTGTTGCAGTGGCGCCAAGCCAAAAATGCTTCCAGGCCAAATATTGGCTTGGCGCCACTAGTAGTGGCACCAGCCAATTAGGAAACTATTAAGGTCGACAAGCAATGTATCTTTGACTAGATTTGGGTGCCTATACTAGTGACTACCACGTAATTTTTAGCCTGGCTTCACTAGGAGTGACTCCGGAAGACCGAAAAAGAGCAGGAACACTTAGAATAGTGTCCCGAAGGTATTTGACTTGAAAATGAGGATGCATCGGAAGGATTGACCAAGCCTTTAGGGGCAAAACGGTCAATTGGATCGGGAAGCGGTCGGGATGGACTCGGATTGTCTCGGAAGAAGACTCGAGATTTGGAAACATTATTTAGAATGTTCCCAAAGGTTGTCAGTTTGATTCCCAAAGCCAGTGTGGTCGGAAAAGGTGACCGGCCCACTAGGGGCAAAACGGTCATTTCGCATCGGGTTTGCCGGAACCGACTCGGAATGATCTGAAAGGATAAAGAAAGGTTGAGAATAGTATAAAAATCATTCTTGGGAAGTTACCGGTTTGATACCCAGAGCCAGAGTGGTTGGAAAAGGCGACCAGCCCACCAAGGGTAAAACAATCATTTTGTACCGGGTTTGCCCAAACTGAATCGGAATGATCTAGAAAGAAAAAGGGAGGTTGAAAATACTATAAGAAGTATTTTCAGGAGGTTACCGATTTGATACCGAAAGCCAGTGTGGTTCCCGGGGCGTTCGGATGCCTAGGGGCGAAATGGTCATCTTGACCAGAAGGTTCGGAACTGGCCCGAAGCTGACTAGAAGGCACTTAATCATGCCGGATTGCTTTTAAGACAATTTTAGAAGGTTGGACTTACCGTTCTGAAGACTCAGGTATGTTCTCGAGAAACGTGTTGGAAAAGGCCCAAGGGGCAGTTTGGTCATTTTTCACCGAAGTGGGCTAGCAGGCACTGGTGTTGACCTAGGTTTTGAGTGTTTTCGCCACTCTGACGGCTGTCGCGTGATATAGGGGTTTGTTGGCAATTCCCTATATTAACCTATTTGCGGGTATTTCCACTACTCTGACGGTTCGCGATCATTCCCGAGACTGCTTGATCTCGGGAAGCTGTTAAAGGGACTTAACACCTGAGAATCAACTTTCTCAAAAGGCATGCCTAAACAGACATTTCTGCATTGGCAGGTTAGCAGGCGCCAAAGGTGGACCGTTCTACCATTTATGGTACTTGGGGTCTCGTCCCGGTCAACAGGTTTAAAGGGACTTACCGTTTCGAAGAGATTTTCTTCAAAAAACGCGTCGGACCGTCTCGAGGAATAAACTGTCTCGAGAGAGGGATTGGAATTGGAAAGGGGTCTTATTGTCTTCGGAAAGACGTGCCTGATTTGGAATAGATTTACAGTCTCGAGGAATAAACTATCTCGAGAGAGGGGTTGGAATTGGAAAGGAGACTTATCATCTTCGAAAAGATGTGCCTAATTTGGAATATGGAAAGGATAATGCCCCTAAGGGTATTTTGATCATTTTGGTTCTCTTCGGGCCCGGTGGGGCCCGCGAAGTGATGAATTGACGAGATTAGACTTAGAGAGTTGATTTCGATTAGAGTACGTCCATATTGACTTGAGTACAAGTCTGGACGGAGTGTAGACTGCCGAGTGGTCAAAAATGGGGTGCTTATAATTATGAGAAGTCAAGCCATGCCACATAGCCACCACCTCTTTTACCAGCTTGGTCGGGATCATAGTGTCAAAGAATAGATTGAACTCATCGGTAACCCCGGTGTGTGGAATGTTCTGTGATAATCCTAGCTGGCCGAGAACTCTAATTCCAAAGAAAGGAGCAACTCCCCGCAAACCCACTATCAGAACAAAGATCCTATATAAAGTTCATACCCTCAAAGGATCCCGGTTACACAAACCCACCAAACCACATGACATCTCTAGCATGTCTTTCCTGTAGAAAAGTCGTCTAATCCTCGAGGGCAATAGGAAAACTCTCATCCACCATGACAGACCGTTGAGCCTTCGTAAAAGCACGTATATGATCCACCGTGGGATACCAAACTGGCCAAGGCAAATGTTGTGGGAACAAATGGAAAACCATCCATAACTGGAAAAGAGTTGCACAACCTTGGAAGCTGAAATCTGCACCCCACTGCAAACGAGTGAAACTAACATAAGTCTCACCTACGACCATTGGGGCATAAGACCATCCTTGCCGGGTCCGGGGAAGTGAAGCGCTCAACCTCCCATCAATCGAACCATCTTCCCCAAAAAAAACTAGGACCCCGAGTAGAAGCAAAGCAAGAGCATTCATCCTGAAGCGAAGCCAGTGGTCTGGAGTATGCCAAATCCTTGGGAAACCTTCCTTACTGTGAATGAACTCAAATAGGGAAAGTAGGAATTTGGCAGGTATGAAGGGAAACTCGGGAATGAATTTTAAACCCCGAGTAGGGCGTACTGTGCCTAACTGAGATAAGATTGGAGAGAATAAACCTCTATAGAAAATTGGGGCTAGCAGCTGTGAAAGACCTTTCGCTGAACCTAGCAGACAGTCATACTCATTTGGGGTAGGGGTCATCTCACATTCCCCAAATTAGAAGAGGCTCAAACAGGGGCACCAAAATAGAAGAACTGCCTCAACCAAACTAGGCACCAACTGCACTGTGAGCAGGATGCAATATGACCAAAGCTCCGATGGAAGATATCCTGCTCCTCAAGAGTGTACCCGCCATAATAAACTCTCACACAAGCCAAGACCCCAGTATCGGCCATCCTAAAAGAAGAGAAGAAAGAAAAGAAACATGTCAAGATATGTCAGTCAGCAACATGAACAATAGCAAAGGAAAAGAAAAGAAAAGAATGCGGAAAAAAGAGGGATAGGGGCAATAAATGCTTCAAGTTTCTCAAACAATTTCTCAACTTCGGATTCCCGGTTTTATAAACATTTTGTCCTTAAAAAATTTGTTTTCAAAATCAATTCCGGTTTTATAAACTTTTTATCCTCAAAAAAGTTGTTTTCAAAATCAATTCTAGTTTTATGAACTTTTTATCCTCAAAAAAGTTGTTTTCAAAATCAATTCCCAATTTTATTAACTTTTTGTCCTCAAAAAAGTTGCATTCAAAATCAATTTTGGTTTTATAAACTTTTTATCCTCAAAAAAGTTTTTTTCAAAGTCACTCTTGGTTTTCTTAAAGCTTTTACCCTCAAAAAGTTATCTCGGTTTTCTAACTTTTTCCTTAAGAAGTTTAAATCAGCTTTAACCCTGGTTTCTCAAAACTCTTTCCAAAAAAAGTCCACCAATCTGGGCCCAAAGCCTGAATTTTGAAAAAGCTTTCCCCTCCAAAAAAGGATGGTTTCCTAAGGCTTTTCCTCAAAAGCCCGGGTCTTACGATTTCTTAGTGCTTTCCCTCAAAAGCCTCAATCTTATGGTTTGTTAGGGCCTTCCAACAAAAGACCCGGTTCGATAGTTTCTAAGGCTTTCCCTTCAAAAGCCCATCCTTCCCCCTGTTCTAAAGAACCCTTTTTAAAATTTTCCTAAACCTTTTTTCACGAAATTTCCAAGTGCCAAGTTTTCTAAAAATTTTGGCAGAGTCCCGTTTGTAAAAAGCCCCTACAACGCCATACAACCACAAATTCACAACGTCACCAAACACATAATACCCTGCCACCCACCCAACACGAGGTATGGACGGGCAAGGACCAATTTTTTCTAAAATTCCCGTGGCTATTTCCGCATTTTTCTTCAAACACCTTCAAAAAAGTTCACAAGTTTTCCAAAAACACACACGAATCTTTTCAAAAATATTTCTAGAATTTTCTAGAAAGAATCCAACACTCTCGGGATTTATCTCTCAAATTTTTCCACATTTTTCAAACATTTTTCTAATTTTTTAAAAATTAAAAATACAATTGTTTTCAGAAAATTCTGAAACTTCACATGGTTGCTTAAAACATTTTTCTAAGGCATTCTACGCAAAAATATTGCAGAAAAACGCATTATCCAGTGCCCATATCGCTAGTTTTTCTAAGCCTATAGGAAACCCCTTTCGCAAAACATGGCAATCTACACAAAGTCACTCAAATGGCCTCCAAAACACAAAAATGACTCCATGGATGCGTTCAAAACATTAAAAAAACATCAATTTCCACTACACACGTGCTTTAAATGGAAATCTACACTTTGAAATCAACCAAAAACAAGAAAACTCACTGTTTTGAATTTTCCGTCGACTTTCCAACGGTGACGTCACTTCCCAGTAACTCCTCGGCATTCCCCAAACACTCCCCATCAATGCCCAAGTGAAATGCCTTGAAGAGCTTTGGAGAGAAATCTCATAATTTACAAAGTGCGCACATACAAAGTGCACCCTGGCACACTATGAGGGGTGTACAGCCAAGCTGGGCCCCACCTCAGCCTTTTGCCGGCTAAAACCAGTTTTAAATGGCCTCATAGCCCTATTTTCAAGCTTCAACCTCTAGTGTTTAGAAATTTCAAACCTTCGGTCCCTCTGACCACCTCGCGACCTTCATTGGGTACTTACTTTTTCGTTTTCAGCCTTCAACAGGTAAAAACAGAAAAAGAGAGGCAGCTGTTAGCACCCCATTTTGGCATCTCGACGATCTCTAGCCCGACCGGAAGCACCTCCAAATCAACACAAGCATAATTAAGTCTGAACCAGCTTCCTAGATCCAATCCAATTTGTCAACTGCCTCACAAACCCGCTAGGCCCACTGGAGCAAAATAACCAAAATGCCTCTGCTGCATTAATCAGTCCAATCCAGAATGACACGTCCTCCATAAGGTGATAAGTCCATTCAAATTTAAAGTCAAATCTAGTTTTCCCATCATTTGAGATAGTTGATCCCTCATTGACGGTAAGACCATTCAATCCACCTTGACACGATCACTGAGATGGCTTATTCCTTGGATCGGTATTCACACTCATCTTTGGAAAGTACCTAAGTCCCCGAGATGGAAGAGCGGTTCACTTCTAGCACCTGCTAGCCTGCCAATATAGAATGTCCTCTAATTTAGCATGTTCTTTGAGAAAGCACAAGCCCCTCAAGAACGGAAGACCATCTAAGCCTAACATGATTTTTGAGAAAGTACAATTCCTTCAGGAACGGAGGACCATCCCAATTAGCACGACCTTTGAGAAAGTTTATCCCTCAAGGTAGTAAGACCCTTTGAAGCCTGTCCATCGAGAAAGTACCAATTCCTCATACAGAAGTCTATATCAGATCCAGACCGATCAACACCGATGCCTGCTAGCCTATCGCGGTGAAAAATGATCATTTTGCCCCTAGCAGGCTTAACACGTTCCTTGAGAAAGTATAAAGTCCTTAAAACTATAAGACCACCCTCTAGAGCCGTCCCTAGATGGTCCGGCATGTCTAGTGTCATCCAATCAACCCCGGTCCTTTCCCAGAGGTTCCCCGGTCAAAATGACCGTTTTACCCCAAGGTGTCCAAATGGCCTAGGAAATCACACTAGCTCTAGGTATCAAACCGGCAACACCCCAGTTAGCTCTGGTTAACCCCAGTCAACTCTGGTCAACTCAGTTAACCCCAGTTAACTCTGATCAATCTAGTCAACCTCGGTGAATCTTGGTCAACCCTAGAACTCCCAGAATGAAGTGACCGCCATCCGGTCACTCTCTTTAACCATACTGGCTCTGGGAATCAAATAGGCAACCTATGGGCAGAGTATTCCCTTCTATTTTTAACTGGGCCCCACCATCCGGCACCTTCCCTTTGCAAACTAGAACCGCCTTCCTCCACTTCGAGTGAAGCCTGACCTTTCTTTAGTTGTGCGCCACTAATACTGGTGCATAAACCCCATAATCAATTATAAATTGCCCAGCCCCATATCTAGCCTTTTTTTAAGCCAAAATTAAATGACCCTGTGCCACTTATAGTGGTGCACGGCCAAACCTAAGTCGTGCACCACTTGTACCCCCCTGAAAATGCACTAAAAATATAGACTTTCCCCCTTTCTGTTTTGGGTCAAAAAAATTTGAAGTTTTGAGAAGTTTAGAAAGTGGATATAACTAAATAAGGTAACCGATGAACTTAAGGTGAGAAAAGGGTGACTAGACATGACATAGGCCTAACCCTCTAACTGTCCCCAGCAAAGTCGCCAAGCTGTCGCACCCTGTTTCCAATGCCAGGCCCTCCCCTCTCTCTTTCTAGGCTCGGGGGTGGGAATTTGGTATGGTGCTGTCTTGTTATAACTCATCCTCCTAGAAGGACGAATGCAATGAGGTTTGAATTTGAAATGGAATTGATTAGGGCTTTTTGAAAAGGTTTTTGGAGTCGCCACCAAACATCCTTAAAGTTGTGCTAGGTCATCTACACCAAGTAAAACCCGACGATTAAACTTAGGTTTTGGAAAAGGTCTTACTTTTGAAAAACGTCCTTATGAGAGGGTTTTAGAAAGTAGGGTTATTTAAAATCCCTAAAAACATTGGAAAGCCCTTTTGAAAATTGACTCCGATTTTGGTCTTGGAAATAGAAATTCTTAAGTCCAGGGGTTGGTTACATGTAGGGAAGATGTCCTAACACTATCACCCTACCTCGCCTTTGTGGTACCTATATGTCTAATCACCTTTTACTCACCCAATTATGACTCACCGATTACCTATGTTTAATGCTATCCACTTATAAAACTTTTGAAAACAGAATTTAAAGAAGAGTTTGAAAGAGGGAGTTGAGTTTGAAAAATAGAATTGGGAGTTTGTAAAGGGTTGTGACCTCACCCCATGAAGGGTTGCTACATACCTCCTTAAAGAGGATCAGGTCAATCGTAGTTCGAACAAGAGTCCAAAAGAATTAAAATTTTGAAATGGGTTCATATTTCTAGAATGTTTCTAATTTTAGAAAGTTTTCTTTTTAGGAAAGTTTGAGTTTGAAAACGTTTCCTTTATAGGAAAGGATTGGATTTAGAAAATGTTTCTTTTTTTAGGAAGATTTGACTTGAAAATGTTTCCTTTCCAAAAAGATTTGATTTGATTTTGAAATGTTTCCTTTTTAGGAATACTGAGATTTAAGAATATTTGATTTTAAAAAAGGCAAGTTTGGATTGTTTCCAAAATTGAAGGAGTTAAGTTAGGTTTAAATTTGGAAGATTTAAAAAAGGAGCGATTTGAGGGATTTGAAAAGAAAGGTTTTGATTTGATTGAAAATGAAATTTTAGAAATGGGAAGTTTCAATTGATTTGGAAATTGAGGATGTTAAGGGTTTGAAAATGGTAGGATTTTGGCTTAAAAATGGAAGGCTTCAAAGTTGGCAAAACGGGGTTTTCTTGGGATTAGACTTCTAGGGTTTAACATATATGAGTTTTGGAAATGGTTAAAAAAATCGAGTCTTTTGAAAACATGTTTTAGGGCTCAAAACCCTAACTTGAATTTTAGACATCCAAATGAATATCGCACTTTACCTAAAACCATTCTAGCCATTGAAAGGCTATAATCGGTTTGGGCTTGTGGCTTGGAAGAGCAATACAGGCACGAAACCAAAAATGTAGAGGTTTTGGGTCCTTTTAAATGTCACACATTTCTTGAAACAACCCTGATCATGAGAACAAGTTTTTAAAAGGAGGCAAATGTAGACTAACGGGAGCCATTTAAAATGTCACACTTTTCTAGGAAAATCCTAATCGTGAGAGGGTTAAGATCCACCTAGAATTGTGGTTTTGAGAAAACAACTTTGAAAAATGCTTCCAAGGGGTAAAGTCATGACGAGAATGTAAATGCAATTTGACGATAGTAACGATCGGTAATCTCCTCTTGTTCACCCTCGACATGGACTTAACGCCCTCTCGTTTTCAAGCATGTAAGAAATGGGGGGTTTAGAGATAGGGGATTAAAAAAGAGAAGAACCCAAGTGGGTTTGGAGGGAGCAAAGAAAGTGGGGGAGTATAGAAAAGTAAAAAGAGGATTACCTTGTCTCGTTCCTTCTTTCTTTGGTGGAGGCTCAGGCCTTTGACTTGGGAAGGTTTCGGGAACTTTCGAGCAGTGAGGGGGACCTTTGGTGGAGCTTGGAAGCTAAGGCTTTCGGAGTTCGGACTTCGAACTTGGCTGACGGGACTGAGAGAGAGAGAGAGAGAGAGAGAGAGAGAGAGAGAGAGAGAGAGAGAGAGAAAGAGAGAGAGAGGGCTCCGAAAGCTATCTGGAATGGAGGGGGAGAGTTTCTGGAGAAATTTTTTAACCCAAAACAGAGAGGGGGACAGTCTGTATTTATAGTGTATTTTTAGGGGGGGTTGAGTGGTGCACACTTTGGGCTTAGCTGTGCGTTACTATGAGTGGCGCAGGGTCATTTAATTTTGGCTTGAAAAAAGGCTGGATAGAGGGTTGGGCGATTCGTAACTGATTCTGTGGGGTTATGCGCCACTATTAGTGGCACACGGCTAAAGAAAGGTTATGTTTCACTCAAAGTGGAGCAAGGAGGTTTTGGTTCGAAAAGGGAAGGTGCCGGACGGCGGGGGCCATCTAGAAATAGAAGGGAATATTTTAGAAAGTGTGCCAAAGTTTGCCAATTGATTTTCAGATTGGGTATGGCTAAAGAGAGTGACCGGATGGTGGTCACCTCATCCCGGGAGTTCTAGGGTTGACCAAGATTGATCGGGGTTCACCGGTTTGACCAGAGTTGGCTGGGGTTGACCAGGGTTAACTGGGGTTGACCAGAGTTAACTAGGGTGTTGCCAGTTTGATGCCTAAAGCCGTTATAGTTTCTTTAAGGATTTGTGCTTTCTCAAAGAATGTGCCAGGCTTAGACGGTCGTCCATTCTTAAGGGGTTTGTGTTTTCTCAAAGAACGTGCCAGATTAGCAGACTTTCTACATTGGTAGTATAGCAAGCAACAGAAGTGAACCGCTCTTCCATCTTGGGGAATTAGGTACTTTCCGAAGATGAGTGTAAAAGGGGTTGTACCAATCCAATAAATAAACCTTTTTGATGATCATGTCATGCTGGATTGAATGGTCTTATCGTCAATGAGGGATCAACTTTCTTGAATGACGGGACAAATGGGTTTGACTTTGGATTTGGATGGACTTATCATCTTATGGAAGATGTGCCGGTCTGAATTGGACTGGATAATGCAACATAGTCATTTTGGTCGTTTTGCCTCTACTGGGCTTGGCGGGCCCGTGAAGCAACTAACAGACTAAATTGGACCTGAGAAGCCAATTCGGGCTTCAGTATGCTTGTGTGGGTTTAAAGGTGCTTCTGGTCGGGCCGAAGATCACCGAGTGGCCAAAATGGAGTGCTAACAAACCCTAGATTAACCTCACCTTAGTTAGTTAACCCTAGGTAAGCCAAACCCTTGTTCAACCTAATCCAAGTTAGTTAACCCTAGGTCACCTTAATCCTAGTTAGCCAACCCTAGGTTAACCTAACCTGACTTAGTCAACCTTAGGTTAACCCACCTAAGTTAGTAAGTTCAAGGTTCCAATTCAAAGACCTATTTTCAAATAATCTTTCAACTCAAAAACTATCTTCATTACATACTTTCCAAAAACATCCTACTCTCTTGAGATTCCAAAAATCAACTCGAAAACCTTTTCAAATATTCCCACACTTCTTAAAAAATGTCTCCAAGAAGCTTTCTTAAACTTGTCTCAACTAAAATGGCTAGACACTTAATATTTTCCAAAAACTATTTTCAAAAATGTTTTTAAGAACTCACAACCCCAAAAGGTCCTTAACCATATATAGTTAAGGATTCTAAGGGAAAGTGAATACATTAAGTACAACTTTCACGGTTGTCCATACTAGAGTTCTAAAATCCTAAGTGGTTTCAAAAGCTATTTTCAAAAATGATTTTCAAACATCATATTCTTGAAGCAACCCTAATCCTACCATGGCTAGGATTTGTTCAAGTGTAAGTGAGACATTCAACTAGGGTTCTACAACCCAAAAGTTTTAAAAACCAATGGGAAGTCTCTAATTCCTTTTTCCAAATTTGTTTACAAACTCGTTTGCCCTAAAGAAGTTTAGTTCTTCAATGGCTGACCTCTCAAAGGTGGTGAAACATTAAACATGCCTTTCATAAGGTATTCAAAGACTACTTTCAAAAGTTTTTCGAAGATAAGTTCATAAAAGCATTTCCAACCCAAACTCTACCTCCAAAGTATTCAAAACAAAATTTCAAAACACTTTTAAAACTCCCTTGAGTTATTCCAAAGCTTTTCCAAAACTCCCTTGAGTTGTTTCAAAAACATTTCAAAACTCCCTTGAGTCAGTTAAAAACATTTAAAATCCTCTTCAATTCCAACTTCAAAAACATTTCAAACATCCCAAGTCTTATTCCAAAGGCTTTTTTCAAATTCTCAAGTTCACTTTTTCCAAAGACCTCAAAGTGTTTTCAAAACTTTGCAAAGGCCCCAATGTATCACTTTTTTATCGGGCCCCGTCTCGAACTAGAATGACCTGATTCTCGCCAAATGAGATACGTAGGCAACCTAAAATAGTGCGGTCATAACTCTTATTTCAACCAAGTTCCCTTTTCAAAAATTTATATCCATTCAAGATTTCTATATCAAATTTGTTCAAAACACCCATATTTTAAAACGTCTTTTTAATAACATGCATCCTGCATCATTCATCCAAAAAGTGATGACCAAACCTCATTTTTAAAATTCTAAAGTAGATAATAAGTGGATAATAGTAACCAATTAGTCAAGTGAATCAACAAAAGGTGATTAGACATACAGATACCGAAAGGGCAGGGTAGGGTGATGATCTTAGGATATCTTCTGTCGTGCCTAGATTTTTCGCACTCGAGAAATACTCACTCAAGCGGGAAAAATGTTGTACTCTCTCGTTAGAACTCACCCTCCTAGAAGAATGAGTGCGACTTGGTTTGAATTGAAAATAGATTTCAAATAAGGGCTTTTGAAAAAGATTTGGAGTCGCCACCTAACTTGATTAAGGTGAGTTAGGTCACCTAAAAACTAAGCATAATCCGAGGACTACACCTAGGGTGTTTGAAAAAGGTTTTGAAAATATCACCTTAAGAGAGGGTTTTTAAGAAAACAGGTTGTTTGGCAACCTTTGGAAAATATTCAGCCTTTTTTAGAAAAATAACTCCTTTTGGTCTTTGAAATCAGTGATCCTAGGTTCGGAGGTTGGTTACCTGTAGGGAAGACGCACTAAGCTATCACCCTACCCCGCCCTTTTGGTACGTACATGTCAATCCACCCTAGATTCACCTACGAGAGTCTCTAATTAACATATGTTCAATCCCATCCACTTTGAAAAACAATGTTTGAAAAGAAACTAACATGATGCATGATTTGCAAGTGCAAGAAAAGAGAATTGGAAAATAGATTTGGAAATTGATTTGAAAAGAAATTGATTTGATTTGAAAATAGATTTGAAGAGATGGAATTGAAATTGAAAAGTTTTAGAAATTGGAAATAGAGATTTGAAAAATAGATTTTTGGATTTGGAAACTTGAAATAGATATGGAATTGGAGATTGAAGAAGAATGTAAAATTTGAGATTTGAAAGATGTGGAGAAATTTGAAATTTGAAAGAAGTTGTGACCGCACCCATGAGGGTTGCCTACGTGTCCCTTTGGAGAAATTAGGTTAGTCGTAGTTCAGACTGGAGTCTGATTGAAAAGAGATTGATTTGAAAGAAAGAGATTGAATTGGAAATTGAATTGGAAGATTGAGAGATTGAACTTTGAATAGAGGATTGAAAATTGCAATTTGGAATTTTGGAATTGAAAAGATTGAATTTTGATTTGAAAAAATAAAACTTAGAAGAGAGATTTAGACTTATTTTGGAAAGATGGAGGTTTAGGAAACCTAGACTTAGGAAAGAGAAGAGACTTAGGAAAGATTTTACTCGGCTTGGAAGATTTAAGAGATTAGGAAAGATTAGATTTAGGAAATGTTCAAATTCGGAAAGTTCCAAATTAGGGAAGCTTTGAATTAGGAAAGTTTCATTTTTGGAAAGTTTCAAATTAAAAAAGTTTTCACTTTAGGAAAGTTTTGAAATAAGAAAGTATTGAATTTAGAAATGTTTTGGAATAGGGAAGTTTTGAATTTGGAATGTTTTGAAATAGGGAAGTTTTGAAATTTGGAAAGATTCGAAAACAAGGAAGTTTTGAAAATAAGAAAGTTGTGAGTTTAGAAAGTTTTGGATTTGAAAAGATTTGAAGCTTTAGAAAAGTTTGAAAGTTTAGAAAGATTTAACTTAAGAAAGTTTTGAATTTAGAAAAACTTTGAATTTGGAAATATTTGAAATTTGGAAAGTTTAAGATTTAGAAAGTTTTAGAGTTTTAGAAAATCTTGAGATTAGGAAAGGTTTGAGTTTAGGAAAAGTTTGAAAACTTAGGTTTGAAAAGTTAAGATTTGAAAAGAAGGTAGAATTAGGAAAGGGTTGAATTAGGAAAGATTTGAAAGTTGAGTTTTAAAATTTCGGAAAGATTTTTATGTGCAAATTTTGGAAACTTAAGATTTAGGAAAGTGGAAGTTTATGAAGGATTTAAATTAGGAAATATTTGGATTAGGAAGGGATTGGATTTGGTTTCTAAAAGCAAAGGTTTGATTTTGTTTCCAAAAACGGAGGATGGGACCTAGTTTCCTAAACGGGGAGATTTGATTTGGTTTCCTAAAGGGAAGATAGGATTTGGCAAGGATTTGGAAAGGGAGATTCTAGAAACCCTAGATTTGAAAACTATAATTTGAGTAGAAAATAGGTTTTGAAAATATGTATAGTTTTGATGTGAAAATGAGAGGTTTTGGAAACCTAGGTTTGGGGCAAAGTTTGAAAATCATGTTTTTGGAAAGAAAATTAGGGTTTCTTAATTGTGAGTTCTAGGGCTTGACTTGGGCTCTAAGAAAAGAGTTTTTGGAAATGAAGATTTTGGAAGGGAATCCTAGGGAGGAGTCTTTTGAAAGAGATTTGAAGATAGAGTTTTTGGAAAGAGATTTTTGAAAGAAAAGGAGTTTTTGGAAAGTGTGTTTTTGGAAACGAAGATTTTAGAAGGAAAATCCTAGAGGGAAATTTCTAGAAGGAAAATTTTGGAAAGAGAGTTTTTGGAAAGATTTTTGGAGAGAGTTTTTCTAGGAAGATTTTTGGTACAAGATTGTTGAAGAGAGTTTTTGGAAAGATTTTTTGGGGAACGATTTTAGAAAGTGGATTTTGGGGAGAGGATTTTGGAAAGGGGTTGAAAAAGGGACTTTTGAAAAATGGATTTTGGGAGGGAGTTTTTGAAAACAAATTTGGAGAGGAGAGTTTTAGGAAAGTATGTTGAAAAAGAGATTTTTAGAAAGAAAGACTTTTTGAAAAGAGAGTTTTTAGAATGTGTAAAAACATATCGCTTTCCTAAAGCAATTCTAACCATAAGAGGGCTAGAACCACTTTAGAAAAGCGGTTTTGAAAACAACAAGATTTGAAAATATGGACCCTATTGGTCACTTTAAATGTAACACTTTCCTAAAGCAATCCAAGTCATGGAAAAGCTAGAATCACCCTAGGATTGTGATTTTGAAAACATGTTTTGAAAAAAGAGATTTTGATGCAATTTTGGAAACAAGTTTGAAAACGATTTGAAAACGAGTTTAAAAACGAATTTTGGAAGATGTAAGATCATGATATGCACAATGCAATTTTGGGGTCGTGAACATATAAGGCTAAGGCTTCACCACATAATCAAGGGGGCCGGACCCACGTGGTCTCTGGTTAGACTAGAAGAAAGCCCCTGACACGGTGACTCTCCAATAGCCCAATCCTACACATGGAGCGGGATTCCCCTTGTTTTAAGCATGCAAAGAAAGGGGGGGAAAGAGATGGAGGATTAAAATAGAGAAAATCCAAGTGGGTTAGGAGAGAGAAGAGAGAGGGGGGAAGTGCGAAAGTTTAAATAGGGAGCCAACCGTATGTCTTCTTTATTTGCACACCTTGCTTGTCTTCGATCTTCGGTCTTCGTCTTGACCTTCGTTTTCAACCTTCAAGAATTGTCTTCAAGCTTCAGATTGTAGCTCTTCAAGTCTTCAAAGGAGGGTTGAAGGCTAGTGTATGAGTGTATGGGGGTGTATAGGAGGCTAGGGTTTAGTGTATGGTGGCTAGGGTTTTGGAGGTGCTCGAGCTCTGTATATCGAATTATATGATTTTTGGTTTGAGTTTGCGGACCCTTTTCACGTTGGAGGAGGCTCTGTATTTATTGAGGTTGGATAACACTGGCGCCTGTTGTAGTGGCGCTAGGCCAAAGTTTACACTAGCGCCACTAGGAGTGGCGCAGGGCCAATTTTTTGCTTGGCGCCACTACTAGTGGCACCAACCATTTAGGAAATATTTAAGATCGGCAAGCAACATATCTTTGACTAGATTTGGGCGTCTGTACTAGTGACTACCATGCAATTTTTAGCCTGGCTTCACTAAGAGTGACTCTGGAAAGTCTGAGAATGATTTGAAGGAGCCGGGAATAACCCAGGAGGCCGGAAAGGAGCAGGAACACTTAAAATAGTGTCCTGGAGGTATTTGACATGAGAAATGAGGATAAGATGGGTCGGAGAGGTTGACCGGGCCTTTAGGGGCAGAACGGTCAATCGGACCGGGAAACTATTGGGACAGACTCGGACTGTCCGGGAAGAAGACTTGGGATTTGAAAACATTGTTTAGAATGTTCCCAAAGGTTGCTGGTTTGATACCCAGAGCCAATGTGGTCAGAAAAGGTGACCGGCCCACCAGGGGCAAAACGGTCATTTTGCACCGGGTTTGCTGGAACTGACTCAGATGATCCGAAAAGGTAAAGGGAGGTTGAGAACACTATAAAAAGTAGTCTCAGGAGGTTACCGGTTTGATACCCAGAGCCGGTGTGGTTCCCGAGGCATTCGAATGCCTAGGGGCAAAATGGTCATCTTGACCGGAAAGTCTCAGAAAAGGCCCAAAGGGCAGTTTGGTCATTTTTCACCGAAGCGGGCTAACAGACACTGGTGTTGGCCTAGGTTTTGAGTGTTTCCGCCACTCTAACGGCGGTCGTCGTGACATAGGGGTTTGTTGGCAATTCCCTATATCAACTTATTTGTGAGTATTTCCGCTACTCTAACGGTTTTGTGAGCAGTTTCGCTACTTGGACCGTCTCGAGGAATAAACTGTCTCGAGAAAGGGATTGGAAAGGGGACTTATCCTCTCTGAAAAGACGTGCCTGAGTTGGAACTGTCTCGAGGAATAAACTGTCCCGAGAGAGGGATTGAAAAGGGGACTTATCGTCTCCGAGGAGACGTGCCTAGATTAGAACCGTCTCGAGGAATAAACTGTCTCGAGAGTGGGATTGGAAAGGGGACTTATCATCTCTGAAAAGGCGTGCCTGAGTTGGAACCGTCTTGAGGAATAAATTGTCTCGAGAGTGGGATTGGAATCGGAAAGGAAAGGACAATGCCCCTAAGGACATTTTGATCATTTTGCCTCTATTTGGGCCTGGTGGGCCCGCGAGGCGATGGACAAACGGGATTTGGACTTAGAAAGTTGGTTTCGATAGGAATATGCCCACAATGACTTGAAAACAAGTCCTGGACGGAGTGTGGACTACCGAGTGGTCAAAAATGGGGTGCTTACAGCTACCCCTCTTTTTCTGTCTTTGCTTGTCAAAGATAGAAAACGGTAAGAGTAAGAGTCCGATGTTGACCGCGAGGCAGTCGGAGGGACGGACGCTGGAAATCTTTCGACAACGGGGGTCGAAAACGGATAACAGGCCAAAAAGGCCTTCGAAAATGAGTTTTGGCAGGAAAAAGGGCAAAACTGCCCAGAATTTGCATCTGGTGCCACTAGCAGTGGCGCCTTTGGCAAAAAAGGACTGACACCTCTGCTAGTGGCGCCAGGCTTAAAGTTAAAACCAGAAAATTTCTGGTTTGAACAGCCGCGACACTTTGGAGAAATTTCTGCAAATTCGAGAAGTTCTGCGTGAGACTTGACTTGAACTTTGAAAGGGCACTTCTTGGAGACCAGAAATGATTGCCGGAAGGAGACCACGTCGCCGGAAAAGTCGACGGAAGAGAAAATTTCGCCGGAGAACTTCCAAAAAGTGAGTTTTCAAATATTTGTTGATTTCGATGTGTAGAACTTCGTTTAAGTCATGTGAATAGTGGAAATTGATGTTTTGATATGCTTTGAACACTTTGGTGATGTTGTTTTTGCATTTTGATGGTTGTTTGATTGAATTTAAATGATCTTTCATGATTATGCGAAGAGGGTTTTCTGCAGGAATAGGAAATTTGTTCCCACAGACTTGGGCATTGGGTTTTCTGGCTATGTTTTTGTGCAATGTGCCTTAAAAAAATATGTTTAACAACCGTATGAAGTTTCGTGATTTTTTGAAAACTCGGTGAATTTTTGATTTTTTGAAAAATAGAAAAATATTTAGAAAACTAGAAAAAAAATTAGAACACTCAAGAAATTGATGAAAATTTTTAAAGTTTGAAATTTGAAAAAATATTAGAATATTCTAGAAAACATTTGAGGTGATTTTGAATAATTTTGGGAGACTTTTGAAAACCATTGATTTATTTGAAGAATAAAACATGTGTTTTGAAAATTTTAAACAATTGAAAAATGTGCACAGGTGCCATTGTCATGTGATTGTTGCGTTGGAAAGTGCACAATTTGCATTTTGTGTTGATGTCATGGGTGTTGTAGGGGCCATTTTTAAACGGGACTTTGCCGAAATTTTTAGAAATTATGGAAGGAGTTGGTTAAAGTTTTTAGAAATAAAATCTTTTTTTCTTTTTTGTTTTTTTGAAGGAAAAAGGTAGAGAACCCTTGAGAGGTGATTCAAAGTTAGAAAATCAAGATGTGTAGAAA
This sequence comes from Euryodendron excelsum, assembly GCA_033060915.1. NCBI lineage: Eukaryota > Viridiplantae > Streptophyta > Magnoliopsida > Ericales > Pentaphylacaceae > Euryodendron > Euryodendron excelsum. The sequence continues at coordinate 16,609,289 of CM065391.1, forward strand.
TTTTGTTTTTGATTTGTTATTCGAAATCCTTCATTTGTTTTGCTTGTGTTTGTTGTTTACTCTATTTTACTATTATTTAAACTGCATGGATGGTATATTAACATCACTTACCTTGGCTTACCTTTTCAAGATGGTAGATGCGGGTGATGACGGTTCTGAGAGGAGACGCTGCTCGGGGAAGGCAGCCCGGACCGATTCTACTGGCGGCTCTAGTCAATCTAGAGGTAGTCGACGATCTACCGGATGATCCTCATCCAGTCATAGTGGGCAGGGGAGTAGGCTACCTGTCGACCCTTTTCCTCCGGTTGAGCAGGCTTTTGCCGAGGAGATTGATACCGAGGAGGAGGTACCGAGCCCTGGGGATCAGGTGACCGGTTATGGGAGAGCTTCTTCCAGGCATAGGCAGACAGATGTCGACTTGGGAGATCTACAGATACCGGACGTCCCACCACTTGGGGATCTAGCTTACCACCCCAATGTGTATTCCAGACAGCATTTGCCACCTCCGCGGGTACATACAGCTTTCTGAGGGGTTGTTCATCAGGTTTTTATGACCATGCAGCGGGCTGCCCCATCATACTGCGCCTTCTTGGCAGAGATCGGATTTGGCGCTTTTATAGGATTACAGGATAACCGCCTGAACCGGCATTTGGTACTGGCACTTGTTGAGAGGTGGTTCAGGGAGACCAGGACTTTTCATTTCGTCGGTTTCGAGTTAGGCCCGACTCCTTTGGACTGGGCGATCATCACAAGGCTTTCCTTTATCGGTCGGCGAATCACCCTGCATCCAGTTAGTAGAGACGAGGCCTGTTTGCTATTAGACTTGCCTCTTCCCGAGCGCTCTGCCTTCCCAGTCTCCTGGATTAGTCAGGATGAGCGTACTTTTGCTACTGAGCCATCGCCTGCCAGGCGGGATATCATGAGACGGTGACTTGTGTTGTATATCATCTTTAGCTATTTCTGCAACAACAACAAGTCACTCGTGCCGTGCCGTTTGGTGAGTATAGTAGTCGATCTTGGAGCATTATCTGAGCTGGACTGGGGGTGCTTCTCCTTTGGCTGCTTTCTTCGATCGATGCGGGTTCGGACTTCTTCTCGTTGGGGTAGCATGACTAGCTTCTAGCCTTTCCTTGTTTGGTGGAGTTACGAGTACCTGCCGGTGCGTCGCCCTGCAGTTGTTGAGGATGACCTCTATCCTCGTGCCTTGAGGTGGGCTCATGACCGAGTAGCCCAACGATCGGAGATTACTGACTTTGTGACACTCCGAGCTAACCTAAAGCTGATTGAGGCGAGGGATGTGACTTGACGGCCCTTCATTGGATCAGTCCATTACGAGACAGTCAGGTACCTGGTCCCGTTGTCCTTGTCGAGAGCTGCTTTTCTCAATGATGACACTTGGGAGTCCTATCTTGGAGAGAGACACTGGTGGCAGTTTCACGACGAGTTTCGATTAGCAGGAGCTCCACCAGAGTATATGTTTGGAGCCCTGGTGGCGGGAGTGCCCATCCCGTACCAGGAGCGCCAGCCAGATGTCGAGTTCTTACTTCCTCTGGGTATGGATTATGCTGCACACTTTGGGGCTGATTCGATTGGTGCCTTCACCCGGTTTGAGGTAGTAGTTGGCGGGTACGCTGTTGGCCAAGAGGTGGTTGACTTGTGGCGCCGTGCTGAAGGATATGTGCCCCAGGTTGAGTTTACTGCTGTGAGAGACCAGAGAGACCAGTACCAGATGGAGCGGGACCAATACCAGGCCGAGGTAGCTTCCTTGACAGCTCGGTTATCTTAGATGGGCGGTGGGGGGGGGGGGGGGGGGGGGGGGGTATGTTATTCTTTCCTTGCTTCTTCTTGCTCTGCTATTGCTTAGTTCCTTTTATATGTAGCTAATTTCAGTTCTATCTTTCCTGGAGGATGGTGGTGATTCGAGTAGTTATCCTCCTCCTCCGATGCCGGGTTTCGGGGATTTTGACCGAGATGATATTGACTTCGACCTATGATAAATGCCCCTTGTGGAGACTCTGATCCTCTTTTGCCCCTGGTCCCTGAGTTGTATTTATGTTAGACAGTTTTATTCTGATATTTTGTACAAAAATGAATATTTATGGTACTTAGATGCATGGATAGACAGATACATTTATGATCTTTACAACTAAGCATATGATCAGATGCATGTGATGTATGATGATGTTAGATGTTTATTACATGAGTTGAAGTTGGTGACTTCTATTTTTACAGGGAGTTATGTCCTCTGTGTGCAAAGCTCATGCTGATATATATATATTTTTTTTAACATATGCACAGGTTAGAAATATGTTAATAGAATGACACTGAGTGCTGTTAGACTTGTAGTCCTGGGAATGGTAACTCCTTCCTCTTCAGGGATTTAGCCTCTCTTTTGGCTCGACCCTACCTTGATTGGATGATAGCACTTCACACCTTTCTCAATCTCTTGATTGCCTCCAACTTTCTATCCTAGGGTTAGTGTATAGGGTTATTGGGTTGAGACTCTCGACTCTCGGAGTTTTAGCAACAACTTACCTGACCTTTGGTAGAGCGATAAGTGGCCAGTCATTTCAATTCGAGAAGACTTTGTTTAGGACCGTAATGTAGGCTAGGTTATGGGGTTTTAGAAACAATGGGATATGTAGGCTCAAATTCAATGTTGTTTTCAGCAAGGTTTAGATCCATACTGTCCTTAACCATTTTTCAGTAGGATTAGCATCTTTTTTTTTTTTTTTAAGTTTTGGCAGCGTATCTAACTTATTTAGATCAAGCAATCTATTTTCAATCAGAGGGGACTTCAATAGGGTTTTAATATAGGCCATGGTTTTGGGGTTTTGCAAGAAAAGGGCAAAGGCTCAAACCTATTGTTCCTACTGGGTTTCCTTGTATCCTAGGATCACCTTTAAACTTCCCTCTTGCTTTTCACCATATACTTTTCAGGGTGAAAATGACCCTTTTTCTGTCACCCTTTCTATGTACTTCTTGAGATAAACATGACTTTCTTCTCATTTGATCCTCTTATATGCTTTTGAAGATGACTCAATCATGATTTTCTTCAGGCGCGGTGATCCCTAGGCTGGGGTTTTGTTAAGAAAGGATAGGTAGCTCAACGGGTTTGGCAAGGGGTTGCTTTTGACTGTATGAGAAATGAAATGAGGGCCTCTCTTCACTTTGAATTAGATTGCTTGATCCATAGAGCTTTTGACACTATCTTAGCATGATAGAGGTGGATACCATTCCTAGAGTTCGCAACTATTATCTGCCCTAGTGTGGGGAGGACAGTCTTGGATCGGGGTTGACAAAAAAAATTTTCGTTTTCCGCGAGGCACTAGGGTTTAAGCAAAAGGAATATGAGCACATTTGTTCATTTATTTAGTTATTTACTCTTTATATGTGGGGAAATGAAAGATGGCTCCTCTTCATTTTGATAAACTGGCCACACACAACTTAGCCTCAGAGTCTTGCAAGTGCTGCCTTTGGGTAGTATCCTCACTCATCTTTGTCCTCTCTCTCTGGAAAGCTGATCATTTGGTGAGTGGTTACCCTATGCTATCATCCCTTCAAGTTGGATCATTCCATAAGATAAACCATGCCCCTTGCGTAGAAAGTAGTCACTATTTCCCAGGGACATATAAGATAGCAGCAGTGAACAAAAGATTGTTATCATTTTCTTAGAAAGGAATAGAGTTCTCAAGAAAGAATGAAATGTAAACATCAATTTAAAGACAGGAAATAAAAGGGATAGGAAGAAAGTGGGTGTGAACACCCCTCTCTTGTGCGCTTTTGAAGGGAACCCATTTCTAGTAAGGTCTTGGGCCTGTGCCCTCATCTGCATTCCATCCACGGTTGAGATTTTCAGCTAAGGCAGGATAGGTAGATGCTTCTCCCGGAGTTCCAAGTGAGTTGGCGGTGATGATGTAATTGTTAGCTTTCTTGATTGTCTGGTCTTCATTTGCTTGCTCCAGAGTTTCTCTAACAAACCACTCGGGCAACTCGTATTCGTCCAGCTAGATAGGTTGAGCCCGGGGTTTCCTGCTCTGGCTTCCAACTGGGGCTCTGTGCTCCTCAAGTGTGCATAATGGGGGATTCTTATTATGAAGTTTGGACAGTTCCTCGTCAATTTTCTTCACAGATTCGTGCGCGAGTTTGTCTTCGGGGGTCGACATCTCATCAGGATTATACTATGACCAGGCATCTTCGCGTTCCATTTCCTCCCCGTCCTTGTAATATATCTCTTGGCATGCAGCAAAACAATCCTTATTGTTACCAAACTTTGTAACGATGTTGACAGTATGGTCCACTGGAGGGTTTGCAGAGCCATTTGGAGAAGGATTTGCTGGTCGTACCCCAATGATCTTGTTATCTATCAGGTCTTGAATCTTATGCTTGAGGGCCAAACAATCTTCAGTATCATGTCCTTGGCTATCCGAATGATATTTACAACTTGTTGCAGATTTGAAGTAATGAGGCAGAGGATTGGGCTGGGGTCGAGCAGGTACGGGTTTCAGATATCCAGCTGCTAAAAGGCCAAAATAAGCCGTGGTCTGTGAGCATGCGAGCTTTGTAAACATCCACTTTTTCCCATTTGTTCGCCTAGCCCGAGGAGGTATTGCAGGTGTTTTTAAGGATTGAGGACCAAGTTTTGGTGAGGTCACAGCTGGGTTGATGGTTTGGGAATTGAAAGGGCTTGGGGTTCTGTGTTTTAAAATGGGACAATTTTCGGTGGCAGGGCCAAATGGGTTGGGGTGATATCCGAAGGAAAGATCATATAATCCTCGTGTCTAGTTAGGGGTTGGTTTGGAAGGCATTCGAGCAAGGCCCTCAGCCTGGGGAGGTTGTTGGTAAGCAATGGTGGCGGCATAGTCATGGTCTTCCTTCTTCATCCTTTTTCGTCCATCATAGGTTTAGGCTTGCTAGGACTCTGCTTGCTCACGAGTTGTGTGGGATAAGAGTGAGGAAAGCATGCCTTCCATTTCGGTCATCTTATGCTTGACTCCTCTTGCCTCTGCTAGTAATTGAGTTAAGGTATCTAAAGTAAGCAATTCCATACTTGTAAGACTGGGGAACGAGGGAAGGTACCTAAAACCAACAAAAGGAAAGAGTCAGTGTTTGACCTTGACAAGTCTTTATGCAATGCATGCTCTAGGGTGCCCCTCTGAAGGAGGAAAACTAGTCATGATGTATTGGCCCACGCTTGTAGATAGGGGACTTGCCCCTGTATGCAGAAACCTTACCGTTAGGTAGGAACCTTCAATCATCCATGCATTCATTCATAAAAATAAAAAAGTATATTAAATTTTGGGTTTGAGATACAAAAGAATTGAAATACATTTTAATAGGGGGAGGGGGAACATTTTCCTTTGGACTTCCACCCATCTATTTTTACAAAGGGAGATCCTAAACTACTCTTGAGTCTTCGGATTCGCCTTCGTTAGATTTGATGTCGAGGAGGTCGCTGAGAGACCTTATTGATTGGTTGCCCCTTATCTTCATGGCAATCCTATTTCCGTGAGCATAGAGGGATTGGGGCCCCTCTTATGGAATGAATTGAGATGCATGCAATGAGTCTTTAGGGTTACGTGGGAACCCTTAGGGTTTAGGTGGGTTTAATGCAAGGGACAGTGACGTTAGTGTCATTCTCAACGGGTTGATCATATGCATGAAAATGCAGTGACTTGAGTTACTTAGAACTCTTGTCTTAACATGAAATATTGAACGCATGAACATGGATATGCAAAGAGTATAAGGAGAGAAAGTAAGCTGAAGTAAACATGTATGCATGAATAGTTAGACAGGCATTATAACAGTATAAATACAAGCATTACAACAGCAGGTATGAATAAAAGTAAGAGCATTCGCCCTTTCCTCCGTGGTTTTGAAAACGATGCTCATGTCTTAAATCCGGCAGAGGTTCGGCTATGCATGGTGTCTATATGAGTATGAGGTTGAGGGTTGACTAATGCGTCCTAAAAAGGCTCGGTCCTCGGATCTTCAAACCTAGGCCCACTCCCTGAGGTGGTGCCATGATCGGTTGGTGATCCGAGCGGGGGAACCATCAAGAGGCCGTAGGCGAAAAAACTGACACAGCATCTTGCCCACAACCAATATACCGTTCCCCTTTTCTAACTAGAAAGGACATATCACGGTATGCAAGTATGCAGAATGTAAGTGCACATGCAGTGTGTGTGTGATTTTTTTAAAAGTAGAGGAAAGGGCCCAACAACTCCCATTCATCCTGTACATCACATTCATGCAAAGCAGTTAATAAAATTTAAACAAAATGTGTACCTACACAACAAAGATGCAAGTGTTAGTATGTGGATGGCAAGCATAATACAAGATAATATGAATGAATGCATGTTTTTTTTTTTTTGAAAACAATTTTAAAAATTTAGTTTTGAAAATTTAAAGTGAATAGGATTGAACCAAGTTAATTGAAGACTCTACATGGGTGAAGGGTAAAGAGACATGACTACGGCCTAACCCTCTAAGTATCTCCAGCAGAGTCGCTAGCTGTCGCGCCTAGATTTTTCGCACTCAAGGAATACTCACACAAGCGGGAAAAATGCTATACTCTCTCGTTAGAACTCACCCTCCTAGAAGAATGAGTGCGACTTGGTTTGAATTGAAAATAGATTTGAAATAAGGGCTTTTGAAAAAGATTTGGAGTCGCCACCTAACTTGATTAAGGTGAGTTAGGTCACCTAAAAACTAAGCATAATACGAGGACTACACCTAGGGTGTTTGAAAAGGTTTTGAAAATATCACCTTAAGAGAGGGTTTTTAAGAAAACAGGTTGTTTGGCAACCTTTGGAAAATATTCAGCCTTTTTTAGAAAAATAACTCCTTTTGGTCTTTGAAATCAGTGATCCTAGGTTCGGAGGTTGGTTACCTGTAGGGAAGACGCACTAAGCTATCACCCTACCCCGCCCTTTTGGTACCTACATGTCAATCCACCCTAGATTCACTTACGAGAGTCTCTAATTAACATATGTTCAATCCCATCCACTTTGAAAAACAATGTTTGAAAAGAAACTAACATGATGCATGATATGCAAGTGCAAGAAAAGAGAATTGGAAAATAGATTTGGAAATTGATTTGAAAAGAAATTGATTTGATTTGAAAATAGATTTGAAGAGATGGAATTGAAATTGAAAAGTTTTAGAAATTGGAAATAGAGATTTGAAAAATAGATTTTTGGATTTGAAAACTTGAAATAGATATGGAATTGGAGATTGAAGAAGAATGTAAAATTTGAGATTTGAAAGATGTGGAGAAATTTGAAATTTGAAAGAAGTTGTGACCGCACCCATGAGGGTTGCCTACGTATCACTTTGGAGGAATCAGGTCAGTCGTAGTTCGGACCGGAGTCCTATTGAAAAGAGATTGATTTGAAAGAAAGAGATTGAATTGGAAATTGAATTGGAAGATTGAGAGATTGAACTTTGAATAGAGGATTGAAAATTGGAATTTGGAATTTTGGAATTGAAAAGATTGAATTTTGATTTCAAAAGATAAAACTTGGAAGAGAGATTTAGACTTACTTTGGAAAGATGGAGGTTTAGGAAACCTAAACTTAGGAAAGAGAAGAGACTTAGGAAAGATTTGACTCGGCTTGGAAGATTTAAGAGATTAGGAAAGATTAGATTTAGGAAATGTTCAAATTCAGAAAGTTCCAAATTAGGGAAGCTTTGAATTAGGAAAGTTTCATTTTTGAAAAGTTTCAAATTAAGAAAGTTTTCACTTTAGGAAAGTTTTGAAATTGGAAAGTATTGAATCTAGAAATGTTTTGGAATAGGGAAGTTTTGAATTTGGAATATTTTGAAATAGGGAAGTTTTGAAATTTGGAAAGATTCGAAAACAAGAAAGTTTTGAAAATAAGAAAGTTGTGAGTTTATAAAGTTTTGGATTTGAAAAGATTTGAAGCTTTAGGGAAGTTTGGAAGTTTAGAAAGATTTAACTTAAGAAAGTTTTGAATTTAGAAAAACTTTAAATTTGGAAAGATTTGAAATTTGGAAAGTTTAAGATTTAGAAAGTTTTAGAGTTTTAGAAAATCTTGAGATTAGGAAAGGTTTGAGTTTAGGAAAAGTTTGAAAACTTAGGTTTGAAAAGTTAAGATTTGAAAAGAAGGTAGAATTAGGAAAGGGTTGAATTAGGAAAGATTTGAAGGTTGAGTTTTAAAATTTAGGAAAGATTTTTATGTGCATGCTTTGAAAACTTAAGATTTAGGAAAGTGGAAGTTTAGGAAGGATTCGAATTAGGAAATATTTGGATAAGGAAGGGATTCGATTTGGTTTCTAAAAGCAATGGTTTGATTTTGTTTCCAAAAACGGAGGACGGGACCTAGTTTCCTAAACGGGGAGATTTGATTTGGTTTCCTAAAGGGAAGATAGGATTTGACAAGGATTTGGAACGGGAGATTCTAGAAACCCTAGATTTGAAAAACTATAATTTGAGTAAAAAATAGGTTTCGAAAATATGTATAGTTTTGATGTGAAAACGAGAGGTTTTGGAAACCAAGGTTTGGGGCAAAGTTTGAAAATCATGTTTTTGGAAAGAAAATTAGGGTTTCCTAATTGTGAGTTCTAGAGCTTGACCTGGGCTCTAAGAAAAGAGTTTTTGGAAACGAAGATTTTGGAAGGGAATCCTAGGGAGGAGTTTTTGAAAAGAGATTTGAAGATAGAGTTTTTGGAAAGAGATTTTTTTAAAGAAAATGAGTTTTTGGAAAATGTGTTTTTGGAAACGAAGATTTTAGAAGGAAAATCCTAGAGGGAAATTTCTAGAAGGAAAATTTTGAAAAGAGAGTTTTTGAAAAGATTTTTGGAGAGAGTTTTTCTAAGGAAGATTTTTGGTAGAAGATTGTTGAAGAGAGTTTTTGGAAAGATTTTTTGGGGAACGGTTTTAGAAAGTGGATTTTAGGGAGAGGATTTTGGAAAGGGGTTGAAAAAGGCAGTTTTGAAAAATGGATTTTGGGAGGAAGTTTTTGAAAACAATTTTGGAGAGGAGAGTTTTAGGAAAGTATGTTGAAAAAGAGATTTTTAGAAAGAAAGACTTTTTGAAAAGAGAGTTTTTAGAATGTGTAAAAACATATCGCTTTCCTAAAGCAATTCTAACCATAAGAGGGCTAGAACCACTTTAGAAAAGCGGTTTTGAAAACAACAAGATTTGAAAATATGGACCGTATTGGTCACTTTAAATGTAACACTTTCCTAAAGCAATCCTAGCCATGGAAAAGCTAGAATCACCCTAGGATTGTGATTTTGAAAACATGTTTTGAAAAAAGAGATTTTGATGCAATTTTGGAAGCAAGTTTGAAAACGATTTTGAAAACGAGTTCAAAAACGAATTTTGGAAGATGCAACATCATGATATGCACAATGCAATTTTGGGGTCATGAACATACAAGGCTATGGCGTCACCACATAATCAAGGGGGCCGGACCCACGTGGTCTCTGGTTGGACTAGAAGAAAGCCCCCGAAACGGTGACTCTCCAATAGCCCAATCCTACACATGGACCGGGAATCCCCTTGTTTCAAACATGCAAAAAAAGGGAGGGAAAGAGAAGGGGGATTAAAATAGAGAAAACCCAAGTGGGTTAGGAGAGAGAAGAAAGAGGGGGGAAGTGCAGAAATTTAAATAGGGAGCCTACCGTATGTCTTCTTTATTTTGCGCGCCTTGCTTGTCTTCGATCTTCGGTCTTCGTCTTCATCTTCGTCTTCAACCTTCAAGAGTTGTCTTCAAGCTTCAGATTGTAGCTCTTTAATTCTTCAAAGGACGGTTGATGGCTAGTGTATAAGTGTATGAGGGTGTATAGGAGGCTAGGGTTTAGTGTATGGTGGCTAGGGTTTGGAAAACCTAAGGAGGCTAGGGTTTTGGAGGTGCTCGAGCTCTGTATATCGAATTATATGAACTTTGGTTTGAGTTTACGGACCCTTTTCACGTTGGAGGAGGCTTTGTATTTATAGAGGTTGGATAACACTGGCGCCTGTTGTAGTGGCGTCAGGCCAAAGTTTACACTGGCGCCACTAGGAGTGGCGCCAGGCCAATTTTTAGCTTGGCGCCCTTACTAGTGGCGCCAGCCATTTAGGAAATATTTAAGGTCGGCAAGCAACGTATCTTTGACTAGATTTGGGCGCCTGCACTAGTGACTACCATGCAATTTTTAGCCTGGTTTCACTAGGAGTGACTCCGGAAAGTTCGGGAATGATTTGAAGGAGCCAGGAATAACCCGGGAGGCTGGAAAGGAGCAGGAACACTTAAAATAGTGTCCTGGAGGTATTTGACTTGAGAAATAAGGATAAGATGGGTCAAAGAGGTTGATTGGGCCTTTAGGGGCAAAACTGTCAATCGGACCGGGAAACTGCCTGGACAGACTCAGACTGTCCCGGAAAAAGACTTGGGATTTGGAAACATTGTTTAGAATGTTCCCAAAGGTTGCCGGTTTGATACCCAGAGCCGGTGTGGTCGAAAAAGGTGACCGGCCCCCCAGGGGCAAAACGGTCATTTTGCACCGGGTTTGCCAGAACTGTCTCGGAATGATCCAGAAAGGTAAAGGGAGGTTGAGAAAACTATAAAAAGTTGTCTCAGGAGGTTACCGGTTTGATACCCAGAGCCGATGTGGTTCTTGGGGCATTCAGATGCCTAGGGGCAAAATGGTCATCTTGACCGGAAAGTCTCGGAAAAGGCCCAAAGGGCAGTTTGGTCATTTTTCACCGAAGCGGGCTAACAGACACTAGTGTTGGCCTGGGTTTTGAGTGTTTCCACCACTCTAACAGTGGTCGTCGTGACACAGGGGTTTGTTGGCAATTCCCTATATCGACCTATTTATGAGTATTTCCGCTACTCTAATGGTTGTGTGAGTAGTTTCGCTACTCAGACTGTCTTGAGGAATAAACTGTCTTGAGAGAGGGATTGGAAAGGAGACTTATCGTCTCCGAAAAGACGTGCCTGAGTTTGAACCGTCTCGAGAAATAAACTGTCTCGAGAGAGGGATTGGAAAGGGAACTTATCGTCTCCGAAAAGACGTGCCTGAGTTGGAACCGCCTCGAGGAATAAACTATCTCGAGAGTGGGATTGGAATCGGAAAGGAAAGGACAGTGCCCCTAAGGGCATTTTGGTCATTTTGCCTCTATTTGGGCCTATTGGGCCCGCGAGGCGATGGACAGATGGGATGGGCCTATTGGGCCCGCGAGGCGATGGACAGATGGGATTTGGACTTAGAAAGTTGGTTTCGATAGGAATATGCCCACAATGACTTGAAAACAAGTCTTGGACGGAGTGTAGACTGCCGAGCGGTCAAAAATGGGGTGCTTAGATCTTCCCTACATGTATTTAACCTCCGGACCATAGATTTCAATTTTCTAAAAAACCAAAATGGAGTTATTTTTAACAAGGGCTTAAAACTTTTCAAAGGTTGCCAAAGAACCTATTTTCTTAAAAACCCTCTCTTGATGAAGTTTTCTCGATACCTTTTCAAAAAACCTAATTCTAGTTTTCAGATTACACTTAGTTTTAGGTGACCTAACACATGTTTAAGTATGTTAGGTGGTGAATCAAAACTTTTACTAAAAAGCCCTTAATCAAATCACTTTCAAGTTTAAAGCTAGTCGCACTCGTCCTACTAGGAGGCTGAGTTCTAACAAGAGAGCATTGTGCTTTTTTCTGAGCCGAAAGGACTTGGTGAAAAAGTAGAGCACGACACCCCCAATAAAGGAATGTCTAATATCTTTAGATTCCCCAAATCAACGTCTGCATGCCTAGATCTAGAAGAGGCCTCCTAGTAACTAGTCACACGATCTCCCAGGCTTGGTACTTCTTCCTTGACATCCATCTCTCCCTCAAAACCTAGCTCGATGCGAGGAAAATGTTCAATTGGAGGCATACTCCCCCTCCCACTCTGACTGGAAGATGCCTAGGCAATTGATCGACGGCTACCCCTGGAATAGCTAGAATTGCCAACAGAATCTGTGTGGGCCCCTTCTAGACCGGCGCCTCCTCTCAGAGTAGTCCTCACCCGCATCAGCCATCATAAAAGTCAAATTAAGGTAAAGATATCAATATATGGTATATACAGTTCACAAGGACAAGAGGTATGGAAAAAGAAAAAACAAAAAAAAAAAAAGAATGAATGACACAAGTCTCAACAAGAGTCTATTCAAAATCAGTTCTCAAAAAGGTTTTCTAACTTTTTTCTTTAAAATTTCATTTTCAAAGTGTATTCTATCAATCAGCAAGTTTCTTAAACATTTTCCTTCAAAAGTTATTTTTCAAAATCAAATCTCAAAAGTTTCAATCAAATTCCATCTAAAAACTTTTCCAAACCTCTTTTTCAAAAGATTTCTATTCCAATCAAGTTTCAAGGTTTTCCAAAACTTTTTCCTTCAAACGTCTTGTTCAAAATCAATCCTCGAAGATTTTTAAGGTTTCAATCCTCAAAAACTCTTCCTTCCAAAATTTTTATGAATTTTGAAGTTTTCTAAATTCAAAATCCATTTTCAAAGGTTTCCCAGGTTTTTCCCTCCTAGGTTTTATTCAAAATTCTATTTTCAAAGGTTTTTCAAAGTTTTTCTTTAAGAAAATTTTTATTCTAGGACCCCCCAAATTTCTCAGAACCTTCTCTGCAAAAAGGTCCTATGTTCAAAGATTTTACCTCTTTTTCCTTCAAAAAGATTTCATTTAAAAAATTTTCACTATTTCTTCATTTCAAAAAATTTCAGCCAAGTTTCTCGGGGTCTTCTCTGCCAAAAAGGTCTCACCCTCAAAGGTTTTATATCTTTTTCCTTCGAAAGGATTTTATTTCAAAATTTTTCTAACTCTTTCCTTAATTTCAGAAAATTTCAATAGAGTCTTGTTTATAAATGATCCGTACAATGCCCAAAACTCAGTAACAGAATACAAGCTGTGCACCCTATGCCATCACGATCAAATAGCAACAACACACATAAAACAATCTGCGCACATTCCTAAAATTTTCAAATTTTCAAACACCTATTCTATTTTTCCAAAGTTCAAGGTTTTTTAAAATTGTCAAAAAATTCTTTCAAAGTTACTTCAAATATTTCCTAAAATATTCTCAAATTTTTCTAAAGGTCAAATTCAAACATTTCCATTAATTTCTTAATTTTTCTTATTTTTCAAGCATTTTTCTATAAGTTGAAAAATTCAAAATTCAAAAGGTTTTTAGAAGATCACAAAATATCATACGATTGTTCAACACATTTTTCTAAGGCACATGGTACAAAAATCTAGTAAAAAAATACAATACCCAAGGCTATAGAAGCAAATTTTCAATTCCTGCAGAAACTTACTTTACATAAACATGCAAAACTACCCAAATTCAATCAAACGAGCATCAAAACATAGAAACAACTCCACCATAGTGTTCAAAAGCACATCAAAATATCAATTTTGACTATTTGCACGACTCAAATGGAGTTCTACGCATCGAAATCAACAAAAAACAAAAAACTCAATTCTTGGAGTTCTCTAGCGAAATCTTATTTTCTGGTAGTAATTTTGGTAATGTTGACTACTTCTGGCAAATATTTGACATTTCATAAAGTCGCCCCTCCAATGCTTAAAAGTCCTTCTTGACAGAAATCTCAAAATCTTTCACAAACCCTCGAATTCTCTTGTAAGCCCGTAAGCTTCGAATCATAAGCTAGGCTTATTTAAAAATCCAGGCCTAGGGCCACTAGCAGTGGTGCCAAGATAATTTTAAGCCTAGTGCCGCTCCTATTGGTGCCACAGTCAAATCCTGGGCAACTTTGCTTTTTTGCCTGCCAAAATCCAATTTCAAACACCACCTTGGGCCATATTTGCCATTGCCAAACTCCAGTCTTAAAAAATTTTCAAATTCTATCCCTCCGATTATCTCGCGGTCAACATGGGACCCTTACTTTATCTTTTTCTACCTTTTACAAGTAAAGACAGAAAAAGAGGGACAGCTGTAAGCATACCATTTTTGTCTGCTCGGCAATCTCCTACCCAACCAGACTCACATTCAAACAGACACAGACACATTCAAGTCTCAATTAGTTTTTTAGACTCAATTAAGTCAGTCAATCACTCTGCATGCCCGTCGAGCCTAATAGAGGTAAAATGACCAAAATGCTCTTGCGGCATTACTCAGTCCAATTCCAGTCTAGACCAATCTAGTACGTCCTTCGGGAAAGTTAATCACTCGAATGGTAAGTCCATTTAGTTCGGCACGTTTATCGAGAAAACTCCTTAAAATGGTAAGTACCTTCAAACTTGTCGACCGAGATGGAACCTAAGTTCCCGAGGCGGTAGAATGGTTCACTTTTAGTGCCTGCTAGCCTGCCAATATAGAATATTAATCCCTCAGACGATAAGACCATCCAGTAATTTACTGAGATCAAGCTCTCTTCGGAATGAATGCATACTGTTAGAGTGACGGAAACACTCATAAACATCGTAAACATCCAAGTGGCGAAAACACTCGTAAACAGGTCAACATTGAGAATTGCCAACAAAACCCAAATGTCACGGGACTGAACACGCCTCTTGGTAATGACATGTTTACCGAAGGATGGGTTGCCTTTGGAAACCAACTCATCACACACTGTTAGAGTTACAAAAACACTCAAAACCCAGGTTAACACTAGTGTTTGCTAGCCCAGTCCAATAAAAAATGACCAAACTGCACCTTGGGCCTTTCCGATGTTCTTATTGAGAAAGTACCTAAGTCCTCAGAGCAGTAAGTTCACCCTTCGAAGATTGTCCCGAAGATAAACCGGCACGTCTAAGTGCCTTCCAGTCAGTTCCAGATCAGTTCTAGGACCATCTAGTCAAAATGACCATTTTGCCTCTAGGCATCCGACCGCCTTCGGGAACCACACCCACTCCGGGTATCAAACCGGTAACCTCCCAAGGATGCTTCTAATAGTATTCTAAAAACTTCCAACACCTTTCTGGATCATTCCGAGTCTATTTCGGTAAGCTCGGTGCAAAATGATCATTTTGCCCTTAGTGGGCAGGTCACCTTTTCCAACCACACCAGCTTTAGGTATCAAAGGCGACCCTTTAGAACACTCTCAATAGTGTTTCTAACCTTCAAGCCTTCTCACAGGTCACTCCGAGTCCATTCTGGTATTTTTCCATTTTAATTGATCGTTTTGCCCCTGGTGGGTCGGTCATCCTTTTCAACTATCCCAGCATTGTTTCTCAAGCCAATTACCTGTAGGGCACTCTTTCGAGGGTTCCTATCCATCTCGAAGCTTCTGGAGTCACTCTTAGTGGAACCAAGCCAAAAATTGCATGTTAGTCACTAAGATATGTACCCAAATATTTTGTCTTGCGTTCCAAGGGTCAAAAGATACATTTCTTACTGCCTTAAAACTTTCCTAAGTGGCTAGCGCCATCAGTAGTGGTCTCAATCCAATAAATGGCCTGGTGCTACTCCTAGTGGTGCCAATGTAATTTTCACCCTGGCGCCACTGCAATAAACGCCAAGGTGTTTTCAATTGCCTATAAATACAGACCCTCCCTTTGCTTAAAAATGGTCTACAAACTTAGTCCAAAAACTCTGTCTCTCTAAAAATAGAGCTTGAAGTCACTCCAAACCCTAATTCTCTCAAGCCTCCTCAACTCCTAACCTCCATATACTCAAACCCTAGTCTCTATACACCTTATACACTCAAACAAAAGCCTTCAAGCATCCATTAAAGATCAAGTGTTGTAACTTCACAGCTCTCAAAGTTCAAGTCAAGTGAAGCAAACCAAGCAATCACAGCAAGAAGAATATGAGGTTGGTTTTCTATTTACTTTTATATAGTCTCCCCTCTCTTTTCTCCCCTCTAACCCACTTGGGTTTTCTTCTATTTTAATCTCCATCTTTTACCTCCTCTTCTTGCTTGCTTGAAATAAGAAACTCTTAGATTCATGCTTAGGAAGAATTGTTGAAGGTTAACGTGCAGGGGGCTTTCTTCTAGTTCAATCTTTGATGCTGTGGGTTTGGCCCCCTTGATTATGTGGTGAAGCCTAGCCTTGTATGTTCACGACCCTATTGCATTGTAGTTATTATGTTCAAGCAATCCATTGAAAATTGTATCCAAAATTATTTTCAAACTTACATCAAAGTTCTCTTTAAAAATTTGCATTTCAAATCTCCTTCTTTCAAACTTATTTTCAAAATCATACTACTAGGATGATTCTAATTATTCCATGGTTAGGGTTATTTTAGGAATGAATTATATTCAATGTGACTATCAAGATTCAAATTTTGGGTGTAAACCCTAAATTGTTTTTATCAAAACCACAATCTTATGGTTGTGATATTCTATGTAATCATTATGGTTCATATTTCAAACCCCTTTTTTGTTTTCAAAATCACAACCGTAGAATGGTTCTAATCTTTTTATGGTTAGAATCATTTTAAAAAAGTGAGATATTCATGAGACTTGTGAAAGTCTACATTTAAATCTCTTTTCAAATAGTTTTGCAAAACTACTTCCTAAAAACTCTTTTAAAAAATCTACTTCCTAAAAATTCTTTTCAAAGATATGTTTTTTCAAAAATTTTTCGTCTTGAAGTCCAAGTCAAGCCCTAGAAACCATGATTAGGAAACCCTAATTCCTTTCCTAAAGTAATGACTTTCTATTTTCTATAACAAATCATAGGTTTTCAAAACCTCTTTTCATACCAAATCATAGATTTCGAAATTCAAGATTTTCAAAACTAAACTTTTCCAATTCTATGTCAAATCTAATCTTCAATTTAGGAACCTAAATCAAATCCTCCAATTTTGGAAACAAAACCAAATCATCTATTTTTTGGAAATACAATCCATTCTTCAACTTTAGAAAATTGGAATTAAGTCTTTCCTAAATCAAATCTTTCCTAATTCTAATCTTCCCTAATTTCAAACATTTCTAAATTCAACTTATCAAATTTTTTCAAATTCGAAAACCTTCCTAATTTCAAACTTTCAAATCTTATTTCCAAATTTCAAATATTTCTAAGTTCAAACATTTCTCAAATCAGGACCTTTCTTAAATGGATCTTTCCAAATTCAAATCTTTCCAAACTTAATTCTTTCATAAAATGAAACTTTTTTAATTTGGCACTCTCCCAAAATGAAACTTTCCTAATTAAAAGCTTTCCAAAATCTAATCTTTCTTAAACCCTAACTTTCCAAATTCTTTTAAATCAAATAATCAATTCAAATCTTACAAGTCTTTTCAAATCAAGTATTTCTAAATCAAATCTTTTCCAAATTTTTCTTAAATCCAACTTTCCTAATCCAAAACTTTCCTAAAGTCCAACTTCCTAAAATCAAATCTCTCAAGTTCAAATCAAGTTTTTCAATTCAATTGCATGCTTCAATCCTAGGTTACCTAAGTCTTAAGGTGTCAAAACCCTAGTTCAACCTTAACCCTAAAGTTAGGAAGCTTCAACTCTTTTAAAAATCTTTTATAAAACTCTTTTCTACACCAAGATGGTTTTCAAATTTCAATCGAAGTTAAGATGTTTTCAAAGCTCAACTTAATATTTCCAAATCAAGTCTAAGTTCTCCTTCAAAGTTCAATCCTTTCAAATCAAATCAATTTCAAAATCCTCAAGTTTAATTTTAAATCAAAATCAATTCCAAGTTAAATTTTAAATCCAAATTCGATTTCAAATCAAAGTTCAATTTTCAATCTTTCAACCAAAGTTGAAATCAAACTTTTCAAAGACCTCAAATTGTCTATTTTCAATTGGACTTCGAGTTCGAACTACGACTGACCTAATTCCTAACAAAGGAATAATTAGGCAACCCTCATGGGTGCTGTCACAGTCTTTTTCTAGTTTTGAATTTCACAACCTTTTTCAAATTTCGAATTCCAAAACCTTTTTCAAGTTTCCAATTCTACTAACTTTTTCAAGTTTCCAATGTTCACTACTTTTTTCAATCTTCAAATCTTCTCTTCAAATCTATCTTCAAAACCAAATTTTTTTCTTGCACTTGCATCTCATACATAATATCAAACATCTTTCTAAAATTCTCAAAGTGGATATAATTGGATAATGGATAATCAAAGATTCTAAATGAGTGAACCTAAGGTGAATAGACATGTTGGTATCGCAAGGGCGGGATAGGATGATAGCCTAGTGCACCTTCCCTATACGCAACTAACCTCCGAATCTAGAATCACTATTTTCAAATGTCAAAACAGAGTTATTTTTAAAAAGGGTTTAAATCTTTTCAAAGGTTACCAAACAACATGTTTTCCAAAAAACCCTCTCTTGAGGAAGCTTTCTGAAACCTTTTAAAAAATCCTAAGTTTAATCTTCGAGTTGCACTTAGTTTTAGGTGACCTAACCTACCTTAACAATGTTAGGTGGTGACTAAATTTTTTTTCCAAAAGCCGTTATTCAAATCAATTTCTAGTTCAAAGCTAGTCGCACTCGTCCTTTCAGGAGGATGAGTTCTAAGGGGAAAGTACCGTGCTTTTCTCGCTTGTATTTTCTCGAGTGCAAAAAATCGAGGCATGACAGATAGGCCTTGATAATGGAATCAAACATGACCGAAGGAAGGTCAACGCAGACCCCAATACTAATGGCATATATGTCGTGCCCCGATTTTTTGCACTCGAGAATGTGGAAACACGTAATGTTCACACGTTAGAACTCATCCTCCTAGAAAGACGAGTGAAACTAGGTTTGAACTAAAATTTAGTTGAACAAGGGCTTTTAAAAAAAGTTTGGAGTCACTGTAAGCACCCCATTTTTGACCGCTCAGCAGTCTACACTCCTTCTAGACTTGTGTTCAAGTCATTGTGGGCATATTCCAACCAAAACCAACTTTCTAAGTCCAAATCCCATCTGTCCATCGCTTCGCAGGCCCACCAGGCCCAAATAGAGGCAAAATGACCAAAACGGCCTTAGAGGTATTGTTCTTTCCAACTCCAACTCCAACCCCTTTCTCAAGACAGTTGATTCCTCGAGACGGTAAATCTACTCCAATCAGGCGTGTCTTTCCAAAGACGGTAAGTCCCTTTTCCAATCCCTCTCTCGAGACAGTTTATTCCTCGAGACGGTCCCAAATCAGGCATGTCTTTCCAAAGACGGTAAGTCCCCTTTCCAATCCCTCTCTCGAGACAGTTTATTCCTCGAGACGGTTCCAAATCAGGCGCGTCTTTCCAAAGACGGTAAGTCCCCTTTCCAATTCCTCTCTCGAGATAGTTTTTCCTCGAGACGGTCCCAAATCAGGCCCGTCTTTCCGAAAACGGTAAGTCCCCTTTCCAATCCCTCTCTTGAGACAGTCTATTCCTCGAGACGGTTCCAAATCAGGCACGTCTTTCCGAAAATGGTATGTCCACTTTCCAATCCCTCTCTCGAGACAGTTTATTCCTCAAGACAATCCCAAATCAGGCATGTCTTTTCGAAGACGGTAAGTCTCCTTTCCAATCCCTCTCTCGAGACAGTTCGAGTAGCAGAAATACTCGCGAACATCGCAACCGTCAGAGTAGCGGAAATACTCACAAACAGGTTGATATGGGGAATTGCCAACAAATCCCTGTATCATGTGACCGCCGTCAGAGTGATGGAAACACTCAAAACCCAGGACAACACTAGTGCCTGCTAGCCCACTTCAGTGAAAAATGACCAAACTGCCCCTTGGGCCTTTTTTCGAGACTTTTCGGTCAAGATGACGATTTTGCCCCTAGGCATACAAACGCCCCGGGAACCACACCGGCTCTGGGTATCAAACCGGTAACCTTCTGAGATTACTTGTTATAGTATTCTCAACCTTCCTCTACCTTTCCAGATTATTTCGAGTCAGTTCCGGCAAACCCGGTACAAAATGACCGTTTTGCCACTTGTGGGCCGGTCTCCTTTTCCGGACACACCGGCTCTGGGTAACAAACCGGTAACCTCCTGAGACTACTTTATATAGTGTTTTCAACCTCCCTTTACCTTTCTGGATCATTCCGAGTCAATTCCAGCAAACCCGGTGTGAAATGACCGTTTTGCCCCTAGTGGGCCGGTCACCTTTTCCGACCACACCGGCTCTGGGAATCAAACTGAAAACCCTTGGGAACATTCTGAATAATGTTTCCAAGTCTCAAGTCTTCTTCTGGGATAGTCCAAGTCCGTCCCGACAACTTTCCGATCCCATTGACCGTTTTACCCCTAAAGGCCCAGTCAACTCTTCTGACACATCCTATCCTTATTTTTCAAGTCAAATACCTTTGGGACACTATTTTAAGTGTTTCTGCTCTTTTCTGGCCTTCTGGGTCATTCCCGATCTTCCAAACTCCTTCCCGGACTTTCTAGAGTCACTCCTAGTGAAGCTAGGCTAAAAATTGCATGGTAGTCACTAGTACAGGCGCCCAAATCTAGTCAAAGATACGTTTCTTGCCGACTTACAAACTTTCCTAACTAGATGGCACCACTAGTAGTGGCGCTAAGAGCAATTTTGCCCTGGCACCACTACAACAGGCACCAGGTTTGTCCAACCTCTATAAATACAGAGCTTCTTCCAACGTGAAAGAGGTCTGCAAACTCAGTCTAAAAATCATATAATTTGATATATAGACCTCGTGCACTCCCTAAACCCTAGCCTTCTATACACTCATACACACCCCCATACACTTATACACTAGCCTTCAATCCTCCTTTGAAGACTTGAAGAGCTGCAATCTAAAATTTAAAGACAACTCTTGAAGATTGATTGAAGACGAAGATCAGGACGAAGACCGAAGACCGAAGACAAGCAAGGCACGTAAAATAAACAAGACATACGGTCCATGTGTAGGATTAGACTATCAGAGGGTCACCATGTCGGGTGCTTTCCTTTAGGCTAACCGGAGACCTCGTGGGTTCGGGCCCCTTGATTATGTGGTGAAGCCTTAACCTTGTATGTTCACGACCCCAAAATTGCATTGTGCATATCATGATCATGTATCTTCCAAAAATCGTTTTCAAAGCTGTTTTCAAAATCGTTTTCAAACTTGTTTTCAAAATTGCATCAAAATCTCTTATGTTTTCAAAATACAATCCTAGGGTGATTCTAGCCTTTCCATGGCTAGGGTTGCTTTAGGAAAGTATCATATTTAAAGTGACTTTTATGGTCCATATTTTCAAATCTTGTTGTTTTCAAAACCACTTTCTTAAAGTGGTTCTAGCCTTCTTATGGTTAGAATCACTTTAGGAAAGTGAGACGTTTTTATACTTTCCAAAAAGCTCTCTTTTCAAAAAATCTCTTCCTAAAAATCTATTTTTCAACATACTTCCCTAAAACTCTTCTTTCCAAAATTGTTTTCAAAAACTCCATCCAAAAATCTATTTTTTCCAAACTCCCTTTTTCAACTCCTTTCCAAAACGCTTTCTTCAAAGTCCACTTTCCAAAAATGTTCCCTAGGTCTCTTTCCTACAATCTCCTTCCAAAAATCTTTCTAAAAGACTCTCTTTCCAAAATCTTCCCACTAGAAACTCCTCTCTAGGATTTCCTTCCAAAAACTTGTTTTCAAAAACTCACTTTCCAAAAACTCTTTCCTTAGAGCCCAAGTCAAGCCCTAGAACTAACCGTTAGGAAACCCTAATTTTCTTCCCAAAAACATGGTTTTCAACTTTGCCCCAAACCTAAGTTTCCAAACCCTCTTGTTTTCTACATCAAAACTATATTTCCAAAATCTATTTTCTACGTCAAAACTATAGTTTTCCAAATCTAGGGTTTCTAAAACTTCCCTTTCCAAATCCTTGCCAAATCCAATCTTCCCTTTAGGAAACCAAATCCAATCTTCCCGTTTAGGAAACTAGATCCCATCCTCCGTTTTTGCAAACAAAATCAAACATTTTCTTTTAGAAACCAAATCCAATCCCTTGTTTTAGGAAATAGGAATCTTAACCCTTCCTAATCTAATTCTTTCCTAATTCAACTCCTTCCTAAACTTCTTCTTTCCTAAACCTTACGTTTTCAAAACTTGAACATAAAAATATTCCCTAAAATTCTAAAATTCAAATCTTTCTTAATTCTACCCCTTTTCAAATCTTAACTTTTCAAATCCAAGTTTTCAAACCTTTCCCAAATTCAAACATTTCTTATTGTCAAGATTTTCTAAAACTCTAAAACTTTCTAAATCCTAAACTTTCTAAATTTCAAATCTTTCTAAATTCCAAGGTTTCTAAATTTCAAATCCTTCCAAATTTCAAAACTTTCTAAACTCAAAACTTTCCTATTTTCAAAACTTCCTTGTTTTCTAAACATTCCAATTTTCAAAACTTCCATATTTCAAAACTTTCCTAATTCAGGAACTATCCTAATTTGAAAACCTTTCCTATTTCGAAAACTTTCTAAATTCGAAACTTTCTTAATCCAAAACTTTCCTAAAATGACACTTTCCTAATTTGAACCTTTCCTAATTCGAACATTTCCTAAAACCCATCTTTCCAATCTTCCAAGTCCAACATTTGACTCCAATCTTTCTTAATCTCAAGTCCTTTCTAAATCCTCTCTTTCCTAAGTCTAGGTTTGCTAAAACCAAGCTTTTCAAAATCAAATCTTTTCCAATCTTCCAATCAAAGTTCAATATCTCGATTTTCCAATTCAAATTCCAATTAAATCTCTCTCTTCCAATCAACTCTTCCATTTTCAATCGGACTCTTGTCTGAACTACGACTGACTTGATTCCTCTAAAAGGATACGTAGGCAACCCTCATGGGTGCGGTCACAACTTCTTTCAAATTTCAAATTCCTCCATATTTTCCAAATTTCAAATTCCAAAATATTTCCAAATCTCCAATCTATTTTCAAATTTCCAATTTCAAATTTCTATTTTCAAATCTCTACTTTCAATTTCCAAAATTTTTAAATTTCAAATCTATCCAATTTCAAGTCTCTTTCAAATCAAATCAATTTCTTTTCAAATTTATTTCCAAATCTATTCTCCAACTCTCTCTTATTTTGCACTTACATCTCATGCATCATTTCTTTTCAAACATTATTTTTCTAAAGTGAATATGGTTGAACATATGTTAATTAAAGACTCTCATAGGTGAATCTAGGGTAGATTGCCATGTAGGTACCAAAAGGGCGGGGTAGGGTGATGGCTTAGTGCGTCTTCCCTACACGTAACCAACCTCCGAACCCAGAATCACTGATTTCAAAGACTAAAAGGAGTTATTGTCAAAAAGGGTTAAATGTTTTCCAAAGGTTGCCAAACAACCTGCTTTTCTTAAAAACCCTCTCTTGAGAAGATATTTTTAAAATCGTTTTCAAAAATCCTAAGTGTAATTTTCGGATTATGCTTAGTTTTTAGGTGACCTAACTCGCCTTAATCAAGTAAGGTGGCGACTCCAAATCTTTTTCAAAAGCCCTTTATTCAAACCAAGTTTCAATTCAAACCTAGTCACACTCATTATTCTAGGAGGGTGAGTTTTAACGAGCGAGTACAGCATTTTTCCCGCTTGTGTGAGTATTCCTCGAGTGCGAAAAATCTGGGCGCGACAGTTGGCAACTCTGCTGGGGACACTTAGAGGGTTAGGCTGTACTCATGTCTCTTTACCCTTCACCCATGTAGAGTCTTTCAATTAACTTGGTTCAATCCTATTCACTTTAAATTTTAAAAACTAAATTTTCAAAATTGTTTTCAAAAAAACATGCATTTATTCATATTATCTTGTATTATGTTTGTCATCCACATACTAACACTTGCATCTTTATTTTGTAGGTGCGCTTTTTGCTTAAGTTTTATTAACTGCTATGCATGAATGTGATTAATAGGATGAATGGGAGTTGTTGGGCACTTTCCTCCACTTTTAAAAATCACACACACACTGCATGTGCACTTGCATTCTGCATACTTGCATTATTATCCTGATATGTCCTTTCTAGTTAGAAAAGAGGAACGGTATATTGGTTGTGGGCAAGATGTTGTGTCAGTTTCTTCGCCTACGGCCTCTTGATGGTTCCCCCGCTCGAATCGCCAACCGATCATGGCACCACCTCGGGGAGTGGGCCTAGGTTTGAAGATCCAGGTACCGAGCCTTTTCAGGACACATTAGTCAACCCTCAACCTCATACTCATATAGACACCATACATAGCTGAACCTTTACCGGATTTAAGACACGAGCACCGTTTTCAAAACCACGGAGGAAAGGGCGACTGCTCTTACTTTCATTTATACTTGTCTATTCCTGTTGTTATAGTGCTTGTCTAACTGCTCATGCATGCACGTTTATCTTGCTATTGCATTTTCTCTCCTTGTACTCTTTGCATACCCATGTTCATGCATTCAATATTTCATGTCAAGACAAGAGTTCCAAGTAACTCAAGTCACTGCATTCTCATGCATATGATCAACCCATTGAGAGTGACACCAAAGTCACTCTCTCTTGCATTAAACCTACCTAAATCCTAAGGGTTCCCACATAACCCTAAGGACTCATGGCATGCACCTCAATTCATTTCATAAGACGGGCCCCAATCCCTCTATGCTCACGGAGATAGGGTTGCCAAGAAGACAAGGGGCAATCAATCAATAAGGTCTCTCAATGACCTCCTCGACATCAAATCCAAGGAAGGCGAATCCGAAGACTCAAGAGTAGTTTAGGGTTTCCCTTTGTAAAAGTAGATTGGTGGAAGTCCCAAGGATAATGTTCCCCCTTCCCCTTATTAAAATGTGTGAGGGAATAACCCCTGGCCCACCCCAATGGGTGAGGCCCAATCTACGTAAATTAAAGTGGGGGCGGCCCAGATCAGAAATAGAGGGAGGGTCGGCCTTGACTGCCGACCTCCTCCCCACTGTAGCCCAAACAGCGAAAGGCGGGCCCAAACCGCTAGTGGTCTTCAAGCATTAAATGCAGAGCTGACTTGCATTAAATGCACAAGCAGCTACCCACGCGACGTCGACGTGCACGTCCGGTCAACCGGAATCCCCTGCGACGGTGCCCCAGACCCTATAAGTAATCAGGCGGCGCCAATGATGATGCCTACCCAGCAGGCCATGAGAACCTGCTGATAGGCCAAGGCAAAACACACTCCCTCGAGAACTCTATAAATACCTAAGGCATCGAGAGCCAGGTATGGAGAGTTAACGCCCAGTATTCATAAACTTTCATTCGTTTTTATCTCGATTAAGCTCGCTGACTTAATCTTCGGATTGTGATCGGCCCATTAAGGGTCGACCCATTCTAACCTTCTTGTCTTGCAGAAAGAGTTTGGGCTCATCCATTCGGGGCTTGAGAGTTCGGCCGAGCCTTCCCGGAAAATCCCACTTACAATTGGCGCCGTCTGTGGGAAGGCTTAGGAAAACCATGAGTCTAAACAACTAGAGACATAGGAGAGAGAACCATGACGGGAGAGGCATCAGAGCCTCCTCCAGTAAAGATCATACCAACTCGGCGCACTGCCAGTCTACACCACTAGATCGGCAGAGAAGAAGAACATTAAGGTCGGAGATACGGACGCCTGCTGAAAGCCACCAGGAAGCACCGGATGAAATGCGGAGGGATACGGTCTACATCAGGGACAGAAACTTCTGCAGAAACCACCATCGGAACCTTGCCCCGTCGCCCTCTAGTGGGTGAATCCCAAGTGAAGATACACTCCGTGCGGCGGAGAGGGAAATTCAGAGGCGCGGAGAAGAGATAGCCTACCTCACCTCCCAAGTTCGGGTCATGAGGGAGGCATTCTCTGGAAGAAATGGGCAGGGGAGAGAAAGGTCTCCTGATCACAAGCATATTACTAGCGACAAAGACGATCCAGCAACACGGGTAAGAGGGAGTTACACCCCTAGTACTGGGCGTTGCGACAACAGGCGCATAGATCGGCAGAGGGGAAGGAGTGAAACCCCGCCAAATAATGACCCTACTGAAGGAGATCGGCGGAGAGAGGATTAGGAGAAATGGTATAACGAAAAGCAGGAGGATAGAAAGCAGCAAACTAAGGAGCGCACGGCCCACGACCTAATGAAAAAGGCCCTGGATCAAATTGCATCCTCGCCATTCACATAAGAGATCGAGTCCCACCCAATTCCTCGAAAATTCACACCACCAAAGTTCACCCTCCAAGACGGGAAGACTGACCCGATTAACCATGTTCGGCATTACAAACAGCTCATGGTAGTGTGGTGCAGTGACCAGATGCTGATGTGTCGAATCTTCCCCTCCAGCCTAGGAAGTGTGGCTTTACGGTGGTTTGACCAGTTGGCACTTAAGTCTATTTCCAGTTGGAGGCAACTTGCCAAGCTGTTTATAGCTCGTTTTATAGCAAACAGCCTGCAGCCAAAGGAGGTTGATTTCTTGCTGACATTGCGAAAAGAGGAAGGGAAGGATTGCGAGCGTATGCCCAACGATATTGGGAGGCGTACAACGAAATTGACGAGTGCAACGAGCAATTGGCTGTAACCCAGTTCAAGATCGGCTTTCCCAGGGTGCACCGTTTGCAACAATCCTTGATGAAGAAACCAGCTCTCACCATACAGGAACTGATGCTGAGGATCAAGCCTATGCACGGTTGGATAAAAATGTGCTTCAGTCAGCATTGACCAAGGTCAGCATTGCTGCAGAGAAGGCAAATAAGAAGGATGCCAAGAAACCCCGATAAGAAGATAGTAACTGGGGAAAAAGGGTAACGAAGGGGGTCTATACGGTCTTTAAAGTTCCCATCTATAAGATATTGCCCTAGATCAGCGACAAGCCATTTTTTAAGTGGCCACCAAAGTTAGGAGGAGACCCAGCAACCCAAGACCAGAAGAGGTTCTGTTCATTCCACCACGAGAAGGGGCATAAAATGGAGCAATGTCGGCATCTCAAAACCCGTTTGGACGATTTGGCCATGGCTGGCCATCTCGACCAGTTTATTGATTGAGAAAATACGAAGAGGGAGGCCGAGCAACCGCGGGTGGAAGACACGACCCAGAAGGAGACAAAGGTAAGGCCGGTCCGGGTAATCAATGTGTTGCATAGTTTGGCTGAGTCAGGAACCGTCGACCCAGTTAGATACCGGGCCGTGCAAAAGGATACACACTTAAGGGAAGCAATGCAGATACAACCACCCAGCAAGAAAACCAAGATCGGCAATGGCTATACGCCCATTACCTTCACCGATAAAGATCTCGTGGGTGTGCAGGTTCCCCATAATGACGCATTGGTGGTAACATTAAGAGTGGCAAACTGTGATGTCAAAAGATTGCTCATCGACCAAGGGGTTCATCCGAAGTTATGTACTACAGCCTGTTCAAAAAGTTGGAACTCAAGGAGTCCGACCTCTAGTTTGGCCCATGGGGAAGGTGACTGTTCCGGTAACAGCCGGTGGAATCACATTGCGAACCGAGTTCTTGGTAGTCAATGTGCCCTCCCCGTACAATGCCATCATGGGACGGACTTGGCTACACCTTATGAAAGCCGTTCCCTCGTCCTACCACCAATTAATCTGATTTCCAACCCCTGGTGGAGTAGGGGAAATAAGAGGAGACCAAGTGGCTGCCAAGCAGTGCTTCTTAACAGCATGCGCAACCAAGACCAAAGCTGAGAATGTGCAAATGATGGAGCTGCATAAAGATACTCCTACCATTGAGGATGTGGGGATGACTCCTGAGAATAAAGCCCTGGAGGATCCGAAGAAAATATACATTGATCGGCATGGAGATAAGTTATTCGTCATTGGCACCTCCTTGTCCAAACGAGAGGAATACGCCCTGATCGAGTTGTTGACGAGCTTTCTAGAAGTGTTCGTTTGGACCCCTTATGACATGCCTGGGATCGGCGCCGATGGAGAAGGGCGGTTACCCAGTATGTGGACGCTGTTCTGGAAGAAACGGAGAAAGTTTTGGAAGCTGGGGCAATTCGCGGGATCAACTACCCAAGTTGGTTATCAAATACAATGGTCGTGAAAAAGAAGGAAGGCAAGTAGAGGGTCTGTGTGGACTTCACTGATCTCAACAAAGCATGCCCCAAGGATCTATTCCCCCTCCCTAAAATTGACCAGCTTGTGGATGCAACCGCTAGATTCAGGAGGATGAGTTTCTTGGATGCTTACTGAGGATACCACCAGATTCCCCTACACCCCAACAACCAAGAGAAGACGACCTTCATCACTCCAAGGGGTATATACTGCTACAAGGTTATGCCCTTTGGTCTGAAGAATGTCGGGGCCACATATCAACAATTGGTCACAAAGATGTTCAAGACGCAGCTCGGCAGAACTGTTGAGGTCTACATCGATGACATGGTGGTAAAAAGCAAACTGAGCAACTCCCACTTGGTAGATCTAAAAGTGGTGCTCTGCATCTTGAAGGAGTACAAAATGAGGCTAAATGCTTCAAAATGCGTCTTCGGTGTCTGCTCGGGCAAATTTCTGGGGTTCTTGGTCACGCATCGAGGCATTGAAGTAGATCCACAACAGATCAATGCAATCCAAAGCATTCAAGCCCCAAAGAATGCCAAAGAAGTGCAGAAACTGACAGGAATGGCCGCAACACTCAACAGGTTCATCAGCCGTTCATCGGACAGGTGCCGACCGTTCTTCCAACTTCTCAAAAAATAGGAACGGTTCGAATGGACCCCAAAATGTGACTCTGCCCTTGCCGATCTAAAGACATACTTGACCCAACCACCCTTGCTTTCCACCCCGCTTCAGCACGAGGAACTCTTCCTCTACCTTGCTGTATCAGAGCATGCGGTCAGTGTCGTCCTACTCAGGCAAGAAAACCGCCAGCAGTTGCCTGTCTACTATGTCAGCAAAATCCTTCTCAGAGCAGAAAGCAGGTACCTACCCCTTGAAAAGTTGGCGCTAGCACTGGTAGTAGCATCCCGCAAGTTGGTGCATTACTTCAGAACGCACGCCATTAACGTCCTCACTAACCACCAGCTCAAAACTCTTCTAAGGAAGGCCGACTTCTCTGGAAGATTGGCAAAATGGGCCGTGGAATTAGGGGAGTTTGACATCAAGTTTCAACCCAAATCAGCAGTAAAAGGGCAGGTTCTTGCAGATTTTGTTGCCGAATTCTCTGTCGAGTTACCAACAAAGGTAGAACAAACCTCAGCAACTACCCAAACACACAACGAATTCCCCCTAGATCTTTGGGAAACAACTGATCATTGGCAACTATACGCTGACGGAGCTTCCAATGACCGGGGGGCAGGATCAGGCATTGTACTCATCACACCAGACAGTGTAACCATCGAACAAGCCATCAAGCTCGAGTTCATTACCTCCAATAATGAGTCTGAATACGAGGCCTTGCTCGCCGGAATACACTGGGCCATCGAACTTTGAATTCCTGAGATCATCATCTATTCGGACTCCCTGCTCGTTGTCAACCAAATTATGGGAGAATACGCAGCGAAGAACGACAGAATGACACAATACCTAGCTAAAGCCAAGAAACTTCTCGGCCGATTCAAAAGCTACAAGCTTCGACAGATCAGCCGGGACAACAACTCACACGCGGATGCTTTGGCAACCTTGGCCATAGCTTTAAAGGCTGGGTCAAAAAGGACAATCAATGTGGAATCCCTTGCCAAACCAAGCATCTTTCAGGAGGAAGAGGAAGCCCTGGCGGCAGAGGAGCTGGGACCATCATGGATGGACCCAATTATCTCCTACCTCGACAGAAATGAACTACCAGAAGACAAGACTGAAGCTCGGCGAATCAAACATACATCTCTTAGATATTGGCTGTCACCAAGCAAGGAGCTTTACAGACGTTCCTTTACAGGTCCATACTTGCACTGCGTCCATCCAGACCAGGTACAGGGTGTCTTGTTCAAAATCCACGAGGGGATATGTGGAAGCCATGTCGGCGGAAGATCGGTAGCACACCGAGCCTTTCACAGGGATATTGGTGGTCTTACATGCAGAAAGATGCAGCCCAGTACGTCCTAAAATGTGACAAGTGTCAGAGGTATTCTCCCATCATCCACCAGCCAGCCGAAGATCTCGCAACCATCACCAGTCTGTGGCCTTTCGCTCAGTGGGGACTAGACATTGTCGGACCTCTGCGCTGAGCTCCTGGCAACAAAAGGTTCCTCATCGTAGCGATCGACTACTTTACCAAATGGGTAGAAGCAGAACCTTTGTCAACCATTAGGGAAATCGACGCCAAAAGGTTCGTATGGAAGAACATAGTCATGAGATTTGGGTTACCTCGTGCCGTTGTTTCGGATAACGGCACCCAGTTCGATGGTAATATGTTCAGATCATTCTGCAAAGGATTAGGGATCAGAAACTATTACTCGACGCCGGCCTACCCCCAATGCAACGGGCAGGCCGAGATTTCAAACAAAACCATGCTTAACAGAGTCAAAAAACGATTGGAGAAGGCCAAAGGGAAGTGGGCGGAGGAGTTACCCAACGTTCTGTGGTCCTACAGAACAATCCCAAGGAGGTCTACCGGCCAAACCCCGTTCTCCTTGTCTTACGGGGTGGAAGCAGTCATCCCTTTGGAGGTTGGACTACCAACAATTAGATTGGCAGCTTTTAACTCAGGTCTCAATGACCAGACGATTGCAAAAGACCAGGATCTCGTCGAAGAAGAAGGGAAGCCGCCTTGATCAGGCTTACGGAGTATCAGCGACAGCTAAGACGCTCCTACAACAAACGGGCCCGCTCGAGAAACTTTACTCTGGGCGACCTAGTCTTACGAAAAGTATTGGGGGCAACCAAAAACACAGCAGATGGCAACCTCGGCCCAAACTGGGAAGGCCCTTATAGAGTAACATCCCAGGTCGGCATTGGCGCATACAGATTGGAGACTATTAAGGAAGGAAGACAATTGCCGCGACCTTGGAATGCAAGCAATTTGAAGAAATTCTACCAGTAGTGCGAAGCTCCGTGCAATGTAACAGTTCATCAAATGTGTAAAGCTTTCTTGAAGAATCAATGGAAATGAAGCTATTCAAACAACCCTACTCTGAGCACTCTGTGAACCCACAAAAACTAAGTGTAAAAACTTGGTCCTGTCCAAGTTGGTCAGGTCGGCCAAAGAAGGCCACAAAAACTAAGTGTAAAAACTTGGTCCTGTCCAAGTTGGGCAGGTCGGCCAAAGAAGGCCACAAAAACCAAGTGTAAAAACTTGGTCCTGTCCAAGTTGGGCAGGTCGGCCAAAGAAGGCCACAAACACCAAGTGTAAAAACTTGGTCCTATCCAAGTTGGGCAGGTCGGCCAAAGAAGGCCTCAAAAACCAAGTGTAAAAACTTGGTCCTGTCCAAGTTGGGCAGGTCAGCCAAAGAAGGCCACAAAAACCAACTCGTAAAAACTTGGCCCATGAATTCCACGAAGAACAAAGGTAAAATTTGGTGTTGGCCGAATTAGACAGTTTGACCAAAAAGGGGAAGTCATATAAACTTAAATCAAATAGTGGATAATGAGGCAAAACCAAACTTTCATTTGCAAATGGCAGTAAATACAAAACATGTTCCAGAAACAAAGAAAGATTACAATAGATTATGCCGACTTGTCCTCTAGCAATACAGATGGCTCCGTCGTGTAATCTAAAGAATGTTCGGCAGAATTTGATTGCTCGGCCGCCGCCCTTTCCTTTTCCGCCTTATCTTTTTTAGCAGCGATCTCCAGAGCAATCTGTCTCTGATGCTCAACATTGGCAATCACCTTCTTCGGATCCACGACGCCTGTGAAACCCTAATCTCATATTTTTATAATTAGTTGAATTGCATCGTAAACGTAGTTAAATTAGTTTATTTAATTTAATTTACATATATTGCATGGTTAATTATAAATTGTGTGTGCCACTTGTATCATTTTATTAGTGGTAAGTTAAATGGTTAAATGGTGAAACATTGGTGAGTGAGTATAATAAGTAGATGTATAAAATACCTAAAATATAATAAGTGGGTGTATAAAATACCTAAGGGGGGGGGGGGGGGGGTGAGATATATATTATTATGTTATATTGAAGTTAATTGAGAGGAGGGGAGGGTGTCGGTGGAGAGAAAGAGAGGAAGATGACAAAGGGGGACAAGGAGGCAAATGAAGAAAGAAAAGGAAGAAAAAGAAGGAAAAAAACAAGAATGGTGGGGGGTGAGTGGTTAGCATGATGGGAGGGAGAAGAGAGGAAAGATAGCTGCCATTATAGAGAGAGAGAGAGAGAGATATATATATAGAGTTATAGAGAGAGAGAGAGAGAGAGAAGCTTGAAGAGAGAAGGAGCAATCGGTGGAAAAGAGGAAGAAGAAGAAAAGAGGGGAAAAATCTAAGGAAGCTTTCTTACACTTTGTTTTCCTCATCTAAGGTGAGTATCATGCTTGTTTCATCTTATTTTCTCTAATTATTACATGTTGTATGAGTCATGCCATGGAAGGAAGAGGATGGAGGTGAGATCTTCCATGGTAAAAACTTAGAATCACCCATGACAGCCCTAACAGAGTATTCTCTATGAAAATGCTACTGTTTAGAGACATTTCGACCTAGCTAAAAATTTTATTTGTGGCTGAATTTTTGAACACTGTAATTTAGAGTTATGAGGATCATTTGGGCTTTGGATTCACTTAAAAATGTTGTAATTTCGAATTATGGTGGATTTTTGAAATGGGACTGTCCCTGCAGATTTTTGATGCCCAGATCTGTAACCTCTGGTTTAACAGAGAATTCGACCAAGTTAGAGTAGCCCAAAAATTATGAAATTTTTACTGTATCTATGATAAAGGTTGATGATAATCTGTACCAAATTTTAGATCATTTAGATGTCGTTTACCTATGTTATTAATTTATCAAAGATAGACTATTTACTGCTGAATTCGAGTTTCTGCAGCACTGCCCTGTATTTGCAAATACCAAATAAATACTTAGGCATGTTCAAAAAATGTACAATTTGGTCTGGATACTCTTTGATATGTCTAGTTGGTATTTCTAAAGTTTTAAAATTTTTGGGCATGAGCCCACGAAGTTATGTCCAGATTATGAAGCCTGTGTCAGTTTTGGCAGATTAGAGGACTTGATGTATTTTGGTATTTTTCAACTCTAGCTTTACATTGGGAGTGTGATTGAGATTAGCATATAGTAGTTCTAATGTATAATTTCAGTGTTATAACTTGTTTGTGTAGACATTATAGCTATGATTATCGGAGTATACATTGAGTTTCCTAAACTAATACAGTTGTGGTGATAGGAGCTAACGGAGAGCAAGATCCTTCAACGTCAACCCCGAAGTGATCTTTGACATAGTGTGTGTGCGGTGACAGGTGGGATCATAGGATAATCTTATTCATATAGAAGTGAATATATATTGCTTGTATTATTATCTGTGTTGGTGTTAATTGTGGGATTGTGGGATTTTGAGATAATCTTATTCATGTTAAATGCATTGTTATTTTCATATAATGGTGGTGAATGCATATGAGATGTTGAAGGTGTTTTATATATGAGGTGGAAGTGATATTATATGAGAAGCTCTGTGGAGACATTGATGATTTTATATATATGGTGGCATTGCATACCATTCATATTGTATGCCTTGCATTGCACTGGAGAGAGTTAACCACGGTGGGTTAACCAAGGCTTAGTCACGGTGGACTAGCCTAGGGGTGCCACGGTGGGCATTCCTTGATAACGCGCCATCAATATATTGGGCCAACGTTATCTAAAATTGCGCGCACATGTGGGTGATACATGCATTGCATTGAGACATCCATGAGATAGATATATATTAATCATTTCTACCTGTATGCATTTGAGTGCTTATTATCATTCTTTATGAGTTTGATTATCTGTCGTGAGTATGTTGACAATTAGCTCACACCCACACAGACTGTCTTGACAGGTAACTTGGAGATGACGGTTTGGTTCACTGCAGTCTTGGTTCTTGCCGTGGTGGCAATCATGTCGATGTCAGGATGTCTAGTCACGGGGCTTGGGACAGCTCCATTGTCTTACTTTCAGTTTCATGGTTGTAATTTTATATAGACGTTGGGTTTGGTATTATGTTTTAACTTTGTATAATGGTAAAGAATTTTGTGAAAGGATGTTGATTATTTTCCAGTGGTAATGTATTCCTTTGGAGAGTTTATTATATTTTTCTCATTGTATTATTTATTCCGCTGCGTTCTTTTATTTTTTTGAGTATGGGTTAAGGTGTCGTTCGCAGGTACGGTGACCTGTGCGATCACGTCTCACCTAATGTGACATAATTAATGTCTAATTGGGTTAGGGGTGTGACAGCTTGGTATCAGAGCTATGGTTTGTATTAGACAGACATGTGTTTCATAGCCTATACTAAAGCTATAGTATAGAGTTGGTGTCTAGAGTGCAGTGAACTGTAGGGTGTTGTCGGTGTTGGTTAGGTCGTTAAGAAATGTGCGGTTTATATATTATATATGTTGTACTTATCCTGATTTGGTGACAGAAAGAATGGCACAAAGGGATTCAGCTAGAGCAATGGAAGGGGATGATTCAGCAGCGTCAGTCAGGGGTGTGGAGCAAGGAGAGCATGGACCCCATATTCAGAATCAACTTGATGCAACCGACCGACTTGCAAATTTAATGGCACAATATATGGA
This sequence comes from Euryodendron excelsum, assembly GCA_033060915.1. Lineage (NCBI taxonomy): Eukaryota > Viridiplantae > Streptophyta > Magnoliopsida > Ericales > Pentaphylacaceae > Euryodendron > Euryodendron excelsum. Next base: position 16,643,753 of record CM065391.1, read on the forward strand.
AGCTCAGGTGGCAAGATCGGCGCCAAGGAGTACAACTTTACATGAGCAATTTATGAAGCTAAGTCCACCAGAATTTATGGGAGCGACTGATCCATTAATAGCTGAGGAATGGTTAAGGAAGCTGGAAACTATATTTGAAGTGATGGGGATTGCTGATGAACAAAAGCTATCCTTATCCACATTCATGCTAAGAGGTGAGGCACGGAACTGGTGGGAAGCCACGAGACGAATGGAAAATGCTCAACCTGGAGGACTACTGATCACGTGGCAACGCTTTGTGGATGTATTTAATGATCAGTACTTTCCCCTTATTTACCGTTATCAGAAAGAGCAAGAATTCATTCTTCTAAAGCAAGGCAAAATGTCAGTGGGAGAATATGAAGAGCAGTTCACAGCTTTGTCTCGATTTGCACCTGACTTGGTGCGTACTGAAGGTGCTAAGTGTAGGAGGTTTCAACAGGGACTAGAGTTGTCAATCCGGTCTCGGGTTTCTGCATTTGAAATCACTAGATATGGGGACCTAGTGAACAAAGCCAAGATTGTAGAATTGGATGTGAAAGAGATGACTGGGCGACAAGAACAATTTAAGAAGGGGAGATTTGTTTCCGGATCTGGTACTTCACGACAGAGACCTTCAGAATCTGCTCCAACTGTGGACCAAGGACGGGTACAATTTAATCTTGGATCGGGTGGTTCACGATTTAATAATGCGAGAAGTACAGGAAGTTCTAGGGGCCGAGCAGCTTCGAGACCACCGGGAAGGTCTACCAGTTCAAGACCTTTGGGGAGTAGCACTGGGGGCATCATTTGCTACCGATGTGGGACTGAGGGGCATATTGTGAGAGATTGTCCAGTGCCATGGAGCGATAAGTGCTATCAGTGTGGACAGTCGGGTCACATAGCACGAAATTGTCCTCAGAATCTTGCGGCAGCATCATCAGTGGGTAATGTGGCGAGCGGAGACAGGGGAACAATGGGGGTTGCTCAACAGGGGCCAGCTATGACACCAGAACCTCACACTCAGGCACGGGTTTATGCCATGACGATGAGAGATGTGCAGGCTACTCCTAATGTTGTGACAGGTATGTTATTTATACTTGATAAAGAGGCATATGTGTTGTTAGATCCGGGTTCTACACATTCATTTGTTTCTATTGCATTTAGTATGCATTTGGATCGACCATGTAGTTCATTGTCACAACCTTTACTTGTGTCTACACCGGTGGGAGATGTGATAGTAGTAGACAGGGTATATAAAGATTGTGTGGTGAAGATTGGGGGTAATGAGTTGGCAGTTGACCTGATTCCATTAGCTATTCATGACTTTGATTTGATATTGGGGATGGATTGGTTATCTTCGTATCATGCATCTATTGATTGCTTTAAGAAAGAAGTTGTTTTTAGACTGCCGAATGAAGTAGAATTTCAATTCCAAGGGGAAAGAGATGTAGTTTCAACTTGTTTGATATCAGCTTTAAAAGCTAAGAAGTTGTTGCAAAAAGGATGTAAAGGGTATCTTGCACATATAGTTGACACTACCAAATCAGAACTAAAGTTATCTGATATTCCTGTGGCTCGAGACTTTTTGGATGTTTTTCCAGATGAGCTTCCAGGGGTGGTCCTAGACAGAGAGGTGGAGTTTTCTATTGACTTGTTACCAGGAACAACACCAATTTCAATTTCACCGTATAGAATGGCACCATCCGAATTGCGGGAGTTGAAACTTCAATTGCAAGACTTGTGTGATAAGGGATTCATTCAGCCAAGTGTATCGCCATGGGGAGCACCAGTGTTGTTTGTGAAGAAAAAGGATGGCACCATGAGATTGTGTATTGATTACCGACAATTGAATCAGGTTACTGTAAAGAACAGATATCCTTTGCCTCGGATTGATGATTTGTTTGATCAATTGCAAGGAGCTGCAGTGTTTTCAAAGATTGATTTGAGATCTGGATATCATCAATTGAAAGTAAAAGACAGTGATGTACCAAAAACCGCATTTCGTACTCGATATGGTCATTATGAATTTTTGGTGATGCCATTCGGAGTGACTAATGCACCTGCTATCTTCATGGATTTAATGAACCGGGTATTTCGATCTTTTCTTGATTCTTTTGTGATTGTCTTTATTGATGATATATTGATATATTCTCGTAGTCAAGAAGAGCATGAGAATCATTTGAGACTTGTATTGCAAACTTTGCGGAATAAGCAATTATATGCTAAGTTCAGCAAGTGTGAATTTTGGCTTAATGAGGTAGTGTTTTTGGGGCATGTGATATCTGCTCAGGGCATTAATGTTGATCCACGAAAAATTGAGGCTATTATGAATTGGGAACAACCAAAGAATGTCTCTGAGGTTAGAGGTTTTCTGGGATTGGCAGGTTACTATCGGAGATTTATACAGGGTTTTTTATCGATTGCCGTTCCTTTGACACAATTGACTCGCAAGAATGTGGCATTCGTGTGGACAGTTGATTGTGAACGTAGTTTCAAGGAGTTGAAGACCAAGCTGACTTCAGCACCGGTATTAACAATTCCTTTCGGGAAGGGAGACTTTGTGGTGTATAGCGATGCTTCACATCAAGGGTTGGGGTGTGTTCTAATGCAGCGAGGAAGGGTGGTCGCTTATGCATCAAGACAGTTGAAGACACATGAAAGGAACTATCCTATTCATGACTTGGAGTTGGCAGCTGTAGTATTTGCATTGAAGATATGGAGGCATTATTTGTATGGGGAACCTTGTGAAATTTATACAGATCACCAAAGCTTGAAGTATCTATTTACTCAACGAGATTTGAATGCACGACAGAGAAGATGGATGGAACTAATTAAAGACTACGAATGTGTGATTCATTACCATCCGGGAAGAGCCAATGTAGTGGCTGATGCCTTAAGTCGGAAGTCTTCAAGTAGACTGGCTTGCATGCGATGTTATCGGGCAGAATTGTATGCGGAAATGACTTCCTTGGGAGTGGAGTTTGAACAGAAAAGTATGGGTGTCATGTTAGCTCATTTTCGGGTGAGACCATTATTACTTGATCGAATTCGGGAACTTCAAATGCAGGATGAGCAACTGATGAAGATTAGACAAGAAGTGATGGAGAAGGTGAGCACCAATTTCTCTATTCTTGATGATGGTACTTTGAAGTTGGGAAATCGCTTTTGTATACCTAATCATCCAGCTTTAAAGAATGAAATTCTGGAGGAGGCGCATCACTCACTATATGCTATGCATCCGGGAAGCACCAAGATGTACAGAGATCTTCGGGAGATATACTGGTGGTCAGGTATGAAGAGGGATATTGCTGAATTTGTGGCAAAATGTTTAACTTGCCAACAGGTAAAAGCTGAGCATCAAAGACCGGCGGGATTATTGCAACCTCTCTCGATACCCCAATGGAAATGGGAGCATATCACTATGGATTTTGTGGTGGGATTACCGAAAACTCCTAGTGGGCATGATTCTGTATGGGTTATTGTGGACAGATTGACCAAGTCATCTCATTTTCTTCCAGTAAAAGTTACGTATACATTGGATCAATATGCCAAGTTATATGTGAAAGAGATTGTCAGACTGCATGGAACACCAGTATCGATAGTTTCGGACAGAGATCCAAGGTTTACGTCGAGATTTTGGTTGAGTCTTCAGCAAGCTATGGGTACATCATTGAAGTTTAGTACGGCCTTTCATCCTCAAACAGACGGACAATCTGAAAGAACTATCCAGACTTTGGAAGATATGTTGCGAGCTTGTATGCTTGATTTCAAAGGTAGTTGGGGAGATTACATTACTTTGATGGAATTTGCATATAACAATAGTTATCAATCTAGCATTGGTATGGCACCGTTTGAAGCATTGTATGGTAGAAGATGTAGAACTCCGGTATGTTGGACTGAAGTAGGTGAAAGACAGTTGCTGGGCCCAGAGATGATCCAAGACACAACTGAGAAAATCAAAACAGTTCAAGAGCATTTGAAGGCGGCACAGAGCAGACAGAAAAGTTATGCGGATAACCGACGGTGTGAACTTGAGTTCAAGGTGGGAGACCAAGTGTTTCTTAAAGTTTCTCCATGGAAAGGCGTTCTGAGATTTGGAAGGAAAGGTAAATTGAATCCAAGATACATTGGACCGTATACTATTGTGGAAAGAGTTGGTGTTGTGGCTTACAGGTTGGATTTACCTCCAGAAATGGCCAAGCTACATAATGTTTTCCATGTATCTATGTTAAGGAAGTATGTGTCAGATCCGTCACATGTATTGGTTCACCAACCAGTTGAGTTAGCAGATGATTTGAGTTATGTTGAGGAGCCGGTTCAGATATTAGATCGAAGGAATCAAGTACTTCGCAACAAGGTAATTCCGTTGGTGAAAGTACTGTGGAGAAGCCATACAGTGGAAGAAGCTACATGGGAGAGTGAAGAGAAAATGCAAAAACAATATCCATATCTACTTGCATGAGGTAAGGGAATTTCGAGACGAAATTCTTTAAGGGGGGAAGAGTTGTGAAACACTAATCTCATATTTTTATAATTAGTTGAATTGCATCGTAAACGCAGTTAAATTAGTTTATTTAATTTAATTTACATATATTGCATGGTTAATTATAAATTGTGTGTGCCACTTGTATCATTTTATTAGTGGTAAGTTAAATGGTTAAATGGTGAAACATTGGTGAGTGAGTATAATAAGTAGATGTATAAAATACCTAAAATATAATAAGTGGGTGTATAAAATACCTAGGGGGGGTGGGATGAGATATATATTATTATGTTATATTGAAGTTAATTGAGAGGAGGGGAGGGTGTCGGTGGAGAGAAAGAGAGGAAGATGACAAAGGGGGACAAGGAGGCAAATGAAGAAAGAAAAGGAAGAAAAAGAAGGAAAAAAACAAGAATGGTGGGGGGTGAGTGGTTAGCATGATGGGAGGGAGAAGAGAGGAAAGATAGCTGCCATTATAGAGAGAGAGAGAGAGAGAGATATATATATATAGAGTTATATAGAGAGAGAGAGAGAGAGAAGCTTGAAGAGAGAAGGAGCAATCGGTGGAAAAGAGGAAGAAGAAGAAAAGAGGGGAAAAATCTAAGGAAGCTTTCTTACACGTTGTTTTCCTCATCTAAGGTGAGTATCATGCTTGTTTCATCTTATTTTCTCTAATTATTACATGTTGTATGAGTCATGCCATGGAAGGAAGAGGATGGAGGTGAGATCTTCCATGGTAAAAACTTAGAATCACCCATGACAGCCCTAACAGAGTATTCTCTATGAAAATGCTACTGTTTAGAGACATTTCGACCTAGCTAAAAATTTTATTTGTGGCTGAATTTTTGAACACTGTAATTTAGAGTTATGAGGATCATTTGGGCTTTGGATTCACTTAAAAATGTTGTAATTTCGAATTATGGTGGATTTTTTTGAAATGGGACTGTCCCTGCAGATTTTTGATGCCCAGATCTGTAACCTCTGGTTTAACAGAGAATTCGACCAAGTTAGAGTAGCCCAAAAATTATGAAATTTTTACTGTATCTATGATAAAGGTTGATGATAATCTGTACCAAATTTCAGATCATTTAGATGTCGTTTACCTATGTTATTAATTTATCAAAGATAGACTATTTACTGCTGAATTCGAGTTTCTGCAGCACTGCCCTGTATTTGCAAATACCAAATAAATACTTAGGCATGTTCAAAAAATGTACAATTTGGTCTGGATACTCTTTGATATGTCTAGTTGGTATTTCTAAAGTTTTAAAATTTTTGGGCATGAGCCCACGAAGTTATGTCCAGATTATGAAGCCTGTGTCAGTTTTGGCAGATTAGAGGACTTGATGTATTTTGGTATTTTTCAACTCTAGCTTTACATTGGGAGTGTGATTGAGATTAGCATATAGTAGTTCTAATGTATAATTTCAGTGTTATAACTTGTTTGTGTAGACATTATAGCTATGATTATCGGAGTATACATTGAGTTTCCTAAACTAATACAGTTGTGGTGATAGGAGCTAACGGAGAGCAAGATCCTTCAACGTCAACCCCGAAGTGATCTTTGACATAGTGTGTGTGCGGTGACAGGTGGGATCATAGGATAATCTTATTCATATAGAAGTGAATATATATTGCTTGTATTATTATCTGTGTTGGTGTTAATTGTGGGATTGTGGGATTTTGAGATAATCTTATTCATGTTAAATGCATTGTTATTTTCATATAATGGTGGTGAATGCATATGAGATGTTGAAGGTGTTTATATATGAGGTGGAAGTGATATTATATGAGAAGCTCTGTGGAGACATTGATGATTTTATATATATGGTGGCATTGCATACCATTCATATTGTATGCCTTGCATTGCACTAGAGAGAGTTAACCACGGTGGGTTAACCAAGGCTTAGTCACGGTGGACTAGCCTAGGGGTGCCACGGTGGGCATTCCTTGATAACGCGCCATCAATATATTGGGCCAACGTTATCTAAAATTGCGCGCACATGTGGGTGATACATGCATTGCATTGAGACATCCATGAGATAGATATATATTAATCATTTCTACCTGTATGCATTTGAGTGCTTATTATCATTCTTTATGAGTTTGATTATCTGTCGTGAGTATGTTGACAATTAGCTCACACCCACACAGACTGTCTTGACAGGTAACTTGGAGATGACGGTTTGGTTCACTGCAGTCTTGGTTCTTGCCGTGGTGGCAATCATGTCGATGTCAGGATGTCTAGTCACGGGGCTTGGGACAGCTCCATTGTCTTACTTTCAGTTTCATGGTTGTAATTTTATATAGACGTTGGGTTTGGTATTATGTTTTAACTTTGTATAATGGTAAAGAATTTTGTGAAAGGATGTTGATTATTTTCCAGTGGTAATGTATTCCTTTGGAGAGTTTATTATATTTTTCTCATTGTATTATTTATTCCGCTGCGTTCTTTTATTTTTTTGAGTATGGGTTAAGGTGTCGTTCGCAGGTACGGTGACCTGTGCGATCACGTCTCACCTAATGTGACATAATTAATGTCTAATTGGGTTAGGGGTGTGACAACGCCGTTCTCAGTTGTGTTGAAATAGTCAGGGCATAGACGCCAGATGTCTGCAGTTTTGTCGGTACCGAGGACATGGAGAGCTCCACTCCAGCCCTGCCGATATATGGTACAGCTCAAATCCGCCATTTCAATGGCCAATTCATTGGCCGCTCTGTCCTCGCCCCTCTTCAGCAACACCTCCTCGTCAACCTTCAGTTTGGCCACTTCGGTTTTCAGCGCTTCGACCTCAGCATTGGCCTTATGCAGATCCACAGACTGCATGTCGAATTTTTTTCGAGATCAATCAGTTCCCGATCCCTCCTCTGAAAATTAGCCTTCATCAACAGAAGCTCGGCGGATGCCTGTTCGGCCTGCTTCCTGAAGCTGATCCGTTCCTTATTGGCACCTATCCATTCCTTCTTTAACCGGTCGTGCTCTTCGATAAGTTCTTAATGCACCTCGGCGAGCTTCTGGAAGCGGGTCATCACTTCCAAGGAATTCAAGCAGCCCTAAACCAAGAGAAAGTCATGTTAAAACAGTTGATCAGAAAAGCCCTTGAAACGGAAAGGAACGAATGCCGACTTACCAATAGTGAGTCATGGAAGGCTCCCATGAAAACGGCCGCATCACTGGCCTCACCCAACTTTGCCATATCTTTCTTCTGGAGAATGCTTTTCATCACGTCGAAGGCTACCTCGGTCTGCTCGATCATCGAATCAGTTGTTGAGAGAGGTCGTCCTAGGATATCAGGCGTAATGGTCATAGTTTTGCCGACCTCGTCCACTATGCCTTTTCCTTTCTGCTTTTTGGGCGCTGGAGTCGGTGCGGTAGCCTCGGGCCCCCTTTTCTTCTGTTGCCGAGTCTCAAACCTCTGTTGAACTGGAGGAGTTTTCTCGGCAGGAGTTGTTGCCAGTTCGGCAGTTGGGGCGTCGGCGGAAGTGGCTGCGGCCGACTTCAGCGGCTTGCCAGCAGTGGCGAACATCCTCTCCTTCAGATTCATGTTGTCCTCTGCGGTGGTGGATGGGGTGGAATCTTGTGTTGTCCCCGGAACTTTAACCCGGCGGTTCGGCACAGTGAATGGCGACAAACTTGAAGCCAAACTGTGGGACCTCAATCACTCCCCGCGTTGTTCTTCGCCCCCAGGCTCCAACGGAGGAGCAACTCCAACTGTAACCCCGGTAGGGCTGCAGGCCCTTTCAATTGCAATGCCTGTCGGAATCTCCTTGAAGTCTCCCTCGACACCTTCCTCCGCCAATCTTGCAAGGGTACTCTGGGGAACACCCGTGTTGGCGGTGAAGGTCGAGTATCGCAGCGGGTACGCGAGCAAGATATGCGCAGCCCGACTGACATGCCTTAATCTGCCTTCACCGACGTAGTTCAAAACCTTATTGAGATCATCGAAGTTGTCCAACTAGTCACGCGCCCTTGACCGCTTCTCCCTCTTCTCTGCAAAAATGCGAGGGTCAAGTGAGATGCATACTACAGTTTAAAAGACTCACAGTATAAGAGATGGGCATCGAACCTATTTCAACGGGTTCTCTAGAGCATCGAATCGCCGGTCTATCCTTCTCAGGAACGTCGCCGAACTCCCAGGGACCGGTTACCCAAACCCTAACTTCGTTGACGCCCTTACCGAAGGAAGGCAGACATTTCACTAACTCTAAAGACTTTTCTACGGCCCGCAAGTAGACTTTGTAACTACCTCCGACTTTACAAAGTGTGTAGCAATAATCCAATTCGGCGGGGCCCAAGTTCACACCCAGGTGCCGATTTATTTCAAGCATGCCGAAAAAGATCCTATAGACGTTCGATGACAACTAGGAGGGCGACACCTTATTTTTTACTATGAACTTATGAAGAAGAGGATTTAGGGGAAACCTAAGTCCCCCTTCTACAATAGCAATGACTGGGAATGGCACCCCCTTTTCTGTCTCACCCATACGGTAGTCCTCGGGATCGACCAACTCTAAGCCGATCTCATTCGGAACTTCAAACCTAGCCCTAAACGCGGCAAGGGTTGACGGACCGTCTAACATCTTTCGAAGACGAGAAGCCATCAGGGGGCAACCGTCAAAACACAGAAACTACACTATAGAGCAAAAGTGGAGTGGGCTCGAAGAACACTTATAGTGGTGAGTGCCGAAACAGCCGACGCACACGCTACTCGGAAGGCAAGTAAAAACCAAGTGTTTTTCGACTGAATAGGGCATCGCACTTTTATACGCATCAGTGTCGTCAGTTCGTGCACGGGAAAATGACAGTAATCATGACACTTTGCCGAAACATCGCATCTGTCGTCGATTCGATGATACCCCACAGTGAATCTTTTAAAATCCCTGCCATTTATGTGGCCGGGTGACTGTTACAGCCCTTGGCTGTTTCAGAAGCCAAAACGACACATAGGCTGGGGGGCAATTGTGGGGGAATAACCCTCGGCCCAACCCAATGGGTGAGGCTCAATCTACGCAAATTAAAGTTGGGGCGGCCCATATCAAAAATAGAGGGAGGGCCGGCATTGACTGCTGACCTCCTCCCCACTGTAGCCCAAACCGCAAAAGGTGGGCCCAAACCGCTAGAGGTCTTCAAGCATTAAATGCAGAGTTGACTTGCATTAAATGCATAAGCAACTACCCACGCGACGTCGACGTGCACGTCCAATCAGCCGGAGTCACCCGCGACGGTGCGCTACACCCTGTAAGTAATCAGGCAGCACCAATAATGATGCCTACCCAGCAGGCCATGAGAGCCTGTTGATAGGCCAAGGCAAAACACACTCCCTCGAGAACTTTATAAATACCTAAGGCATCGAGAGCCAGGTATGGAGAGTTAACCCCTAGTATTCACAACTTTCATTCATTTTTATCTTGATTAAGCTCGCTGACTTAATCTTCGGAGTGTGATCGACCCATTAAGGGTCGACCCATTCTAACCTTCTTGTCTTGTAGAAAGAGTTTGGGCTTATCCATTCAGGGCTTAAGAGTTCGGCCCAGCCTTCCCGGAAAATCCCACTTACAAAATGTATTTCAGTTCTTTTGTATCGCAAATCCAAAATTCAATGTACTTTTTTATACTTTTATGTGTGGACGGCTAAAGGTTCCTACATGACGGTAAGGTGTCTGCATACAGGGGCAAATCCCCTATTTCCAAGAGTGGGCCAATACATCATAATTAGTTTCCCTCCTAAAGAGGGACACCCTAGGACATGCATTGCATAAAGCTCTCTAAAAATCAGAAACTGACTTGCAATTTGTATTTTTGTCTTCTTCTTTCTCTCTTTTTATTTTTCGTTTACAGAGGTCACCCTGCACTGAGGCAACATTGCTCCCAAGAAAGGGCAACATCCACCTAGGGATCCCATTATCACCCGGCAAAGAGCATCATTGATGGCTGCTAACCCTGAAGAATCCTCTCAAGTCTCTCGAGAGGAAGTCAACGAAATGAGGACTAAGATGGATGAGATGCTCAAACTCATTCAAACTCTGGCCATGAAGGATGCTACGGCGGTCCCATCATCATCTATGACTTCATCTAAGGACCCGGAGCCCGCTAATATGAGGATCATGTTTCTGTCTGACAATGCTGGGAGGATTAACGAAGATGCCAAAGGGGTCAACATTGAATAAGAAGAGACCATATTGCTTTCACCCATCATAAAGAAGGCCCCTCTAGACCCTCTCAGTCTGAAAATCCAAGGGTTGGAGGATTCATTGCGAAGTCTCCATAGCCACGATGCTTACAGATTCACTTCCTATGATGAACTCTGTTTCTTCCCTGACCATCAGAGACCTACTAAGTTTAAAATGCCTAACTTCCAAAAGTACGACGGTACCGGTAACCCCGTTGCTCATCTTCGCCTATACGCTGGAGCACTAAGTGGACATGGCAACGACCCAAAGCTCCTTATGCAGCTATTCCAACACAATCTCATAGGGTCTGCTCTACAATGGTTTGCTCGTCTGGACTTAAGGAAGATCACCACCTGGATGGAGCTAGTCAATGCGTTCAAAGCCCAATACCGTCACAACATCGACCTCACGTCCGATCGCTGGTCCTTGATGACGATGAGCAAGGGTGAGAAGGAGAGCTTTAAAGCATACACCCTAAGATGAAGGAAGGCCGCTGCACAAGTTAATCCCCCGTTGGAGGAGAAGGAGTATGTACAACTGTTTGTGCATACTTTTCAAGGTATATTCTACAAGAAGCTCTGCACAAGCATGGGAAAAAGCTTCTCCGAGCTCATCATGCAGGGAGAGATGATAGAAAACGGCCTCAAGACAGGAAGAATTACAGATCCCTATGCCAAGATTGGAGAAAATACCGCCAACATAGCCAAAAAGGTGGCTACTACAAGGGGCACGGCACGATCAGAAAGGAAAGTGAAGTGTCCACTATTCTGCCTAGACAACCACCCCAATATCGACCCCCGCTACAATCACCCCCAGTCCTGCCCTTACCCACCTTGACCATGCCTGCTCCAACCCCTAAATACCCCTGGGGCACGACCCAACTTTAATAGACCTGCTCGACACATCTGTACCTTCGACGCCTTAGCCTGCACCCAAACTGAGGCTTACCATAGCCTTTTGAAGAACAACATCTTGAAGCCCGTACCTGCTCGCCAATTACCAAGCCCTCTACCCCCAACTTTTAATGCTGCCCTTACATGTAAGTACCATTCAGGTGGCCAGGGGCATGACACCGAAAGCTGCTTCGCTCTCAAGCACAAGATCCAAGACCTGATCGATAACAAGACCATTGATCTGCAGCTGGTAAAACCTGCTCCTGGTCCCAATGTGACCACCAACCGTCTGCCAGATCACACCATCAATATGATACTAGTAGAAATGGAAGGCGAGGGAGAGTTCGACGAGCCCGAGGTCGAAGATTATGAGGACGATTGGAAGACCAAGGAACAAGATGACTGGGAGGAGGATCTCCCACTATGCCCAATTTATCTTCATAACCCTGATGAGATGCCTAACGCTTCTGACTGGCCCATTGATGAGCCTGTGTTCCCGAAGGAAGAACATATCGAAATCATAACTGCCAATGGATGGGGTGATGAATTTCTACACCCGAGGTATGCAGCAGTTGAAAGTCAATTCCTAGAGAACCCTTGGCCCGCAATTGAGTACAATTATGAAGACATGGGCTGGGAGCTAGAGGAATCAAGAGAACAGATAAAGCCTTTCGAATTAGAAGGGGGTGAGCTGGTCACCTTGTTTACAGAAGAACCCACTGCAAAGAATAAGAAGGAGGCTGACAACTGCATCAACAGTGTCAACATCTTTGGAGCTCTAAGAGAAGCCTTTGCTTGTCTCGCCATAGCCAAGGATCCGGGTTGCGAATGGAGCATCGAAGATGTGGGAATTGTCCCAAAGCCGTACTAGAATGGGTTCCTTGCGAAAGCGTACAAGAGAGGGGTGTTTTCACTCACTTTCTTTCTATCCCATTCACTTTCTATCTTTAAATTAATGTTTACATTTTCTTATTGCTTAAGAACTTGATGCTTTTCGTAAAAGTAATAATAATAATCAAATGACAGTCTTTTATTCCATTGTTGTTGTCTTGTCTTCCCTAGGGAATAGTGACTACTTTCTATGCAAGGGGCACGGTGTGTCTTATGGAATAATCCAACATGAAAGGATGATAGCATGAGGTAACCACTCGCCGAATGATCAGCTTTCCACAGAGAGAGAGGATAGGGATGAGTGAGAATACTACCTAAAGGCAGCACTTGCAAGACTCCGAAGCTAAGCGATGGGTGGCCAGTTCATCAAAATGAAGAGGAGCCATCTTTTATTTCCCCACATAAAAATAAAAAGAATAAATAACTAAATAAATGAACAAATGTACCCATATTCCCTTTACTTAACCCCTAGTGCCTCGCAAAAAGCGAAAATCTTCTTTGTCAACCCCAATCCAAGACTGTCCTCCCCCACACTGGGGCAGATAATAGTTTGAGAACTCTGGGAATGGTATCCAGCCCTGCTGTACTAAAGCAGCAATGAAAGCTCTATAGATCAAGCAATCTAATTCAAATCGAAGAGAGGCCCTCATTTTATTTTCCACACAGTCAAAAGCAACCCCTTGCTAAACCCGTTGAGCCGCCTACCTTTTCTTAACAAAACCCCAACCTAGGGATCACTGCCCACACTGGGTAGATTGAATTGCCAAGGAAAACATCTAAGGAAAAAGGGTCGAAGAATAATTCATTTTATAGAAAGAAAAAGCAAAGGAAATGAGTCGTCAAGGGGGCAAGAGGCTGCAAAAAAAAAATCCTTTAAGAAAAGGCCCGAAGAAAATCATGACTGAGTCATCTTTAGAGGTATAATAAGAGGATCGAAACAAAAGAAAGTCAAGTTGATCTCAAAAAGCATATGGAAAAGGTGAAAAAAAAAAGTCATTTTCACCCTGAGAAGTATATGGTCAAAAGCAAGAAGAAAATTTGAAGGTGATCCTAGGTTACGAAGAAACACAGTAGAACCAATAGGTTCGAGCCTTTACCCTTTTGTTGCAAAACCCCGAAACCATGACCTACATTACAACCCTATTAAAGTCCCCTCTGATTGAAAGCAGATTGCTTGATCTAAATGGGCTAGATACACTGCCAAAGCTAAAGAAGGATGCTAATCCTATTGAAAAGTAGTCAAGGATGGTATGGATCTAAACCCTATCGAAAACAACATCAAATTTGAGCTTGCATATCCCGTTGTTTCTAAAACCCCCATAACCTAGCCTACATTACGGTCCTAAACAAAGTCTCCTCGAATTGAAATGACTGGCCACTTATCGCTCTGCCAAAGGCTAGGTAAGCTATTGCTAAAACCTCGAGAGTCAAGAGTCTCAGCCCAATAACCATATACAATAACCCTAAGACAGAGAGTTGGAGGTGATCAAAAGGTTGAGAAAGGTGCGAAATACTATCATCCAATCAAGGTAAGGTTGATTCAGAAGAGAGGCTAAATCCCCGAAGAGGAGGGAGTTACCATTCCCAAGACTATAAGTCTAACAGCACCCTGTGTCATTCTATTAACATATTTCTAACCTGTGCATATGTTAAATAAATAAATAAATAAATAATTGGCATGGGCTTTGCACAAATAGGATATAACTCCCTGTAGAAATAGAAGTCACCAACATCAATTCATGTAATAGATATATAACATCATCATACATCACATGCATCTAATCATATGCCTAGCTGTAAAGATCATAAATGTATCTGTCTATCCATGCATCTAAGTACCATAAATATCCATTTTTGTATAAAATATCATAATAAAACTGTCTTACATAAATACATCTCAGGAACAAGGGGCAAAAGAAGATTAGAGTCTCCACAAGGGGCAAACATCACAGGTAAAAGTCGATATCATCTGGATCAAAATCCCCGAAGCCCGGCATCGGAGGAGGTGGATAACTATTCGAAGCACCACCATCCTGCAAGGAAGATAGAACCAAAATCAACTGCATACAAAAGGAACTAAGAAACAGTAGAGCAAGAAGAAGCAAAGAGAGAATAACTTACCCCCCCACCACCCAACTGAGATAATCAAGTTGTCAGAAAGGCTACCTCGGCCTGGTACTGATCCCGCTCCATCTGGTACTGATCTATCTGGTCTCTCATAGCAGTAAACTCAGCCTGGGGCACATATCCTCCGGCTCGGCGCCACAGGTCAACCACCTTCTGGCCAACAGCGTACCCGCCAACTACTACCTCAAACCAAGTGAAGGCACTGACCGAATAAGCCCCAAAGTGCGCAGCATAATCTGTATCCGGGGGAAGCAAGAACTCGGCACTTGGCTGACGCTCCTGATACGGGATAGGCACTCCTGCCACCAGGGCTCCAAACATATACTCTAGCAGAGCTCCTGCTGATATGAACTCCTCATGAAACTGCCGCCAGTGTCGCTCTCCAAGATAAGACTCCCAAGTGTCATCACTGAGAAAAGCAGTTCTCGACAGGGACAACGGGACCAAGTACCTGACTGTCTCATAATGGACCGATCCAATGAAGGGCCGCCAGGTCACATCCCTCGCCTCAATCAGCTCCAAGTTAGCCCAGAACGTCACAAAATCGGTAATCTCTGATTGCTGAGCTACCCAGTCACGAGCCCACCTCAAAGCGCGAGGATAGAGATCATCCTCAACAACTGCAAGGCGACGAACAGGAAGGTACTCGTAGCTCCACCAGATGAGGAAGGGCCAGAAACTAGTCATGCTACCTCAACGAGAAGAAGTCCGAACCCGCATCAACCGAATAAAGGAGCCAAAGGAAAAGGACCCCCAGTCCAGCTCATATAAGGTTCCAAGATCGGCTACTATACTCACCAAATGACACGGCACGAGTGGCTTGTTGTTGTTACAGAAGCAGCTAAAGATGATATACAACACAAGTTACCATCTCATGATGTCCCGCCTGACAGGCGATGGCTCAGTAGCAAAAGTACGGTCATCCTGACTGATCTAAGAGACTGGGAAGGAAGAATGCTCAGGAGGAGGCAAGTCCAACAGCAAACAGGCCTCATCCCTACTGACTGGACGCAAGGTGATTCGCCGGCCAACAAAGGAGAGCCCTGTAATGATCGCCCAATCCAAATGAGTAGGACCTAACTCGAAGCTGACAAAATGAAAGATCCCGGTCTCCCTGAACCACCTCTCAACAAGTGCTAGTACCAAATGCCGATTCGGGCAGTTAGCCTGTAATCCTATGAAGGCGCCAAATCCGATCTCCACTAGGAAGCCACGATATGATGGGGCAACCCGCTGCATGGTCACAAAAACCTGATGAACAACCCCTCTGAATGCTGTATGTACCCGCGGAGGAGGCAAATGCTGTCTAGAATACACGCTGGGGTTATAGGCAATATCCTCGAGTGGTGGGACGTCTGGTATCTGCAGATCTCCCAAGTCGGCATCCGTTTGCCTATGCCTGGAAGAAGCTCTCCCATAATCGATAACCTGATCCCCAGGGCCCAGTACTCCCTCCTCGGCATCAATCTCCTCGGTGAAAGCCTGCTCAACCGGAGGAAAAGGGTCGATGGGTAGCCTACTCCCCTGCCCACTCTAACTAGAGGAAGATCGTCTAGTAGATCGTCAACTACCTCTAGATCGACTAGAGCCGCCAGTAGAATCTGTCCGGGCCGCCTTCCCCGAGCGGCGTCTCCTCTCAGAACCGTCATCACCCGCATCTGCCATCCTGAAAAGGTAAGCCAATGTAAGAGGCGTTAACATACCACACATGCAATTCAAATAATAGTAAAATAAAATAAACAACTAACACAAACAAAACAAATAAAGGATTTCGAATAATAAATCAAAGACAAAATTTCTACAAATCTTGATTTTCTAAATTTTCAAATCACATCTCAAGGGTTCTCTGTCTTTTTCCTCCAAAAAGATTTTATTTCTAAAAACCTTTTCTAACTCGTTTTCTTAATTTCTAAAAATTTCGGCAGAGTCCCGTTTAAAAATGGCCCCTGCAACACCCATGACATCAACACAAAACGTGCACTTCACATTGTCACAATCACATGACATCAGCACCCGTGCACACTTTTCAATATTTCAAAATTCTCAAAACACATGTTTTATTTTTTGAATAAATCAATGGTTTTAAAAAATGTCCTAAAATTCCTCAAAATTCTTTCAAATGTTTTCCAAAAATATTACTACCTTTTTCAAAATTTTAAACTCTAAAAATCCCTTCAATTCCTTAAGCTTTCTCATTTTTTAAAATTTTCTAAGTATTTTTCTATTTTTCAAAAAATAAAAATTTCACCAAATTTTCAAAAAATCACGAAACTTCATACGGTTGTTAAGGCACATTGCGCAAAAATATAGCCAGAAAACCCAATGCCCAAGTCTGTAGGAACAAATTCACTATTCCTGCAGAAAACCCTCTTCACATATTCATATATAATCACTCAAATTCAATCAAACAAGCACCAAAATGCAAAAATAACATCACCATCATGTTCAAAACACATCAAAACATCAGGTTCCACTATTCACATGATTCAAACGAAGTTCTACACATCAACAACTCACTTTTTGGAAGTTCTCCGGGGAAAATTTTCTCTTCCGGTAACTTTTCCGGCGACGTGGCCTCCTTTCAGCAATCACCCGTGGTCCCCAAGAAGTGCCCCTTCAAGGTTCAAGTCAATTTTCACGAGAAGTCTCTCAGATTTGCAAAATCTCTCCAAAATGCCGCGGCTGTTCGAACCAGAAATTTTCTGGTTTTAACTCCAAACCTGGCGCCACTAGCAGAGGCACCAGGCATTTTCTGCCAAATGCGCCACTGTTAGTGCTGCCAGCTGCAAATTTTGGGCAACTTTGCCCCCTTTCCCGCCAAATCTCATTTTCGAAGGCCTTTTTGGCCCGCCATCCGTTTTTGACCCCCGTTGTCGAAAGATTTCCAATATCCGTCCCTCCGACTGCCTCGCGGTCAACGTGGGACTCTTACTTTTATCGTTTTCTGTTTTTGATAAGCAAAGACAGAAAAAGAGGGACAGCTGTAAGCACCCCATTTTTTACCGCTCGGCAGTTTACACTCCGTCTAGACTTGTGTTTAAGTCATTGTAGGCATATTCCAACCAAAACCAACTTTCTAAGTCCAAATCCCATCTATCCATCGCTTCGCGGGCTCGCCAGGCCCAAATAGAGGCAAAATGACCAAAATGCCCTTAGGGGCATTATTCTTTCCAACTCCAACTCTAACCCCTCTCTCGAGACAGTTGATTCCTTGAGACGGTAAATCTACTCCAATCAGGTGCGTCTTTCCAAAGACGGTAAGTCCCCTTTCCAATCCCTCTCTCAAGATAGTTTATTCCTCGAGACGGTCCCAAATCAAGCACGTCTTTCTGAAGACGGTAAGTCCCCTTTCCAATCCCTCTCTCGAGACAGTTTATTACTTAAGACGGTTCCAAATCAGGCGCGTCTTTCCAAAGACGGTAAGTCCCCTTTCCAATCCCTCTCTCAAGATAGTTTATTCCTCGAGACGGTCCCAAATTAGGCACGTCTTTCCGAAGACGGTAAGTCCCCTTTCCAATCCCTCTCTCGAGACAGTTTATTCCTCGAGATGGTCCGAGTAGCGGAAATACTCACAAACAAGTCGATATAGGGAATTGCCAACAAATCTCTGTATCACGCGACTGCCGTCAGAGTGGAGGAAATACTCAAAACCAAGGTCAACACCAGTGCCTGCTAGCCCACTTTGGTGAAAAATGACCAAACTGCGCCTTAGGCCTTTTCCGAGACTTTTTGGTCAAGATGACCATTTTGCCCCTAGGCATGCAAATGCCTCGGGAATCACACCGGCTCTAGGTATCAAACCGATAACCTTCTGAGATTACTTCTTATAGTATTCTCAACCTTCCTTTACCTTTCCGGATCATTCTGAGTCAGTTCCAGTAAACCCGGTACAAAATGACCATTTTGCCCCTGGTGGGCCGGTCTCCTTTTTCGACCACACCGGCTCTGGGTATCAAACTGGTAACCTCCTGAGACTGCTTTTTATAGTGTTCTCAACCTCCCTTTACCTTTCCGAATCATTCCGAGTTAGTTCCGGCAAACCCGATGCGAAATGACCGTTTAGCCCCTGGTGGGCCGGTCACCTTTTCCGACCACACCGGCTCTGGGAATCAAACCGGCAACCCTTGGGAACATTCTGAATAATGTTTTCAAGTCTCAAGTCTTCTTCCGGGACAGTCCAAATCCATCCCGGTAGTTTTCCGTTCCGATTGACCGTTTTACCCCTAAAGGCCCGGTCAACCCTTCTGACACATCCTATCCTTATTTTTCAAGTCAAATACCTTTGGGACACTATTCTAAATATTTCTGCTCTTTTCCGGCCTTTTGGGTCATTCCCGGTCTTCCAAACTCCTTTCCGGACTTTCCGGAGTCACTCCTAGTGAAGCTAAGCTAAAAATTGCATGGTAGTCACTAGTACAGGCGCCCAAATCTAGTCAAAGATACGTTGCTTGCCGACTTAAAAACTCTCCTAACAGGCTGGCGCCACTAGTAGTGCCGCTAAGCCAAGAATTGGCCTAGCACCACTGGGAGCAATTTTGCCCCAGCGCCACTACAACAGGCGCTAGGTTTGTCCAACCTCTATAAATACAGAGCCTCTTCCAACGTGAAAGAGGTCCGCAAAATCAGTCTAAAAATCATATAATTCAATATACAGAGCTCGTGCACTCCCTAAACCCTAGCTTTTTAGGTTTTCCAAACCCTAGCCACCATACACTAAACCCTAGCCTTCTATACACTTATACACACCCCCATACACTCATACACTAGCCTTCAATCCTCCTTTGAAGACTTGAAGAGCTACAAACTAAAGTTTGAAGACAACTCATGAAGGTTGATTGAAGACGAAGATCAGGACGAAAATCGAAGACCGAAGACAAGCAAAATGCGCAAAATAAACAAGACATACAGCAGGCTTTCTCTTTAAATTTCTGCACTCCCCCTCTCTCTTCTCTGTCCTAACCTACTTGGGTTTTCTCTATTGTAATCCCCCATCTCTTTCCCCCCCTTTCTTTGCATGCTTGAAACAAGAGGACTCTCGGTCCATGTGTAGGATTAGACTATCGGAGGGTCACCGTATCGGGGACTTTCCTTTAGGCTAACTGGAGACCTTGTGGGTTCAGCCTCCTTGATTATGTGGTGAAGCCTTAACCTTGTATGTTCACGACCCCAAAATTGCATTGTGCATATCATGATCATGCATCTTCCAAAAATCGTTTTCAAAGTTGTTTTCAAAATCGTTTTCAAACTTGTTTTCAAAATTACATCAAAATCTCTTTTTCAAAACATGTTTTCAAAATCACAATACTAGGGTGATTCTAGCCTTTCCATGGCTAGGGTTGCTTTAGAAAAGTGTCATATTTAAAGTGACTTTTATGGTTCATATTTTCAAATCTTGTTGTTTTCAAAACCACTTTCTTAAAATGGTTCTAACCTTCTTATGGTTAGAATCGCTTTAGGAAAGTGAGACATTTTTATACTTTCCAAAAAGCTCTCTTTTCAAAAAATCTCTTCCTTAAAATCTCTTTTTCAACATACTTCCCTAAAACTCTTCCTTCCAAAATTATTTTCAAAAACTCCCTCCAAAAATCTATTTTTTCCAAACTCCCTTTTTCAACTCCTTTCCGAAACGCTTTACTCAGATTGTCCACTTTTCAAAAATGTTCCCTAGGTCTCTTTCCAACAATCTCCTTCCAAAAATCTTTCTAAAAGACTCTCTTTCCAAAATCTTCCCAGTAGAAACTCCTCTCTAGGATTTCCTTCCAAAAACTTGTTTCCAAAAACGCATTTTCCAAAAACTCTTTCCTTAGAGCCCAAGTCAAGCCCTAGAACTAACCGTTAGGAAACCCTAATTTTCTTCCCAAAAACATGGTTTTCAACTTTGCCCCAAACCTAGGTTTCCAAAACCTCTTGTTTTCTATATCAAAACTATATTTCCAAAACCTATTTTCTATGTCAAAACTATAGTTTTCCAAATCTAGGGTTTCTAAAACTTCCATTTCCAAATCGATGCCAAATCTAATCTTCCCTTTAGCAAACCAAATCCAATCTTCCCGTTTAGGAAACTAGATCCCGTCCTCTGTTTTTGCAAACAAAATCAAACTTTTTCTTTTAGAAATAAAATCCAATCCCTTGTTTTAGGAAATAGGAATCTTAACCCTTCCTAATCTAATTCTTTCCTAATTCATCTCCTTCCTAAACTTCTCCTTTCCTAAACCTTAAGTTTTCAAAACTTGAACATAAAAATCTTTCCTAAAATTCTAAAATTCAAATCTTTCTTAATTCTACCCCTTTTCAAATCCAAGTTTTCAAACCTTTCCCAAATTCAAACCTTTCCTATTCTCAAGATTTTCTAAAACTCTAAAACTTTCTAAATCCTAAACTTTCTAAATTTCAAATCTTTCTAAATTCCAAGGTTTCTAAATTTTGAATCCTTCCAAATTTTAAAACTTTCTAAACTCAAAACTTTTCTATTTTCAAAACTTCCTTGTTTTCTAAACATTCCAATTTTCAAAACTTCCATATTTCAAAACTTTCCTAATTCGGGAACTATCCTAATTTGAAAACCTTTCCTATTTTGAAAACTTTCTAAATTCGAAACTTTCTTAATCCAAAACTTTCCTAAAATGACACTTTCCTAATTCGAACATTTCCTAAATCCCATCTTTCCAGTCTTCCAAGTCCAACATTTGAGTCTAATCTTTCTTAATCTCAAGTCCTTTCTAAATCCTCTCTTTCCTAAGTCTAGGTTTCCTAAAACCAAGTTTTTCAAAATCAAATCTTTTCAAATCTTCCAATCAAAGTTCAATCTCTCGATTTTCCAATGCAAACTCCAATTAAATCTCTCTCTTCCAATCAACTCTTCCATTTTCAATCGGACTCTTGTCTGAACTATGACTGACCTGATTCCTCTAAAAGGATACATAGGCAACCCTCATGGGTGCGGTGACAACTTCTTTCAAATTTCAAATTCCTCTATATTTTCCAAATTTCAAATTCCAAAATCTTTCCAAATCTCCAATCTATTTTCAAATTTCCAATTTCAAATTTCTATTTTCAAATCTCTACTTTCAATTTCCAAAACTTTTCAATTTCAAATCTGTCCAATTTCAAATCTCTTTCAAATCAAATCAATTTCTTGTCAAATTTATTTCCAAATCTATTCTCCAACTCTCTTATTTTGCACTTGCATCTCATGCATCATTTCTTTTCAAACATTGTTTTTCTAAAGTGAATAGGGTTGAACATATGTTAATTAAAGACTCTCATAGGTGAATCTAGGGTAGATTGACATGTAGGTACTGAAAGGGCAGGGTAGGGTGATGGCTTAGTGCGTCTTCCCTACACGTAACCAACCTCCGAACCTAGAATCACTGATTTCAAAGACCGAAAGGAGTTATTTTTCGAAAAGGGCTAAATTTTTTCCAAAGGTTGCCAAATAACCTGTTTTTCTTAAAAACCCTCTCTTGAGGAGATATTTTTAAAATCGTTTTCAAAAACCCTAAATGTAATTTTCAGATTATGCTTAGTTTTCAAGTGACCTAACTCACCTTAATCAAGTTAGGTGATGATTCCAAATCTTTTTGAAAAGCCCTTTATTCAAACCAAGTTTCAATTCAAACCTAGTCGCACTCATTCTTCTAGGAGGGTGAGCTTTAACGAGAGAGTACAGCATTTTTTCCGCTTGTGTGAGTATTCCTCGAGTGCGAAAAATCTGGGCGCGACAGTCGCCACCTAACATGATGAAAAATGTGCCAAGTCACCCAAAAGCTAAGTGTAATTTGATGACTAAACTTAGGTTTTTGAAAAATATTTAAAAACTTCCTCTTAAATGGAGTTTTAAGAAACGGGTCGTTTCGTAACCTTTGAAAGAATTTAAGCCCTTTTTCAAAATAACTCCATTTTGGTCTTGTGAAAACAGTGATTCTAAATTCGAAGGTTGGTTATGTATCCGGAAGATATCCTAAGATCATCACCCTACCTCGCCCTTTCGGTATCTACATATCTAATCACCTTTGGTTCACTCACTTGAATAACCGATTACTAATATCCACTTAATATCCACTTTAAAATTTTAAAAAATGATGTGGTCATCACTTTTGGGATGAGATGAAGTAATGATGCATGTTTTGAAAGACTTGAAAGGATTGAATTTGAAAAAGGTTTCTGAAAATAATTTAACTTGATAACATTTTTGAAAAGAGGATTTGACTTAAAATATATTTATAACCATAAGCACCCCATTTTTACCCGCTCAACAATATCGGGTTTGTCTGAACTCATATTCAAGCCGACACAGTCATATTCAAGTCTAAATAAATTTTCTAGACTCAATCTAATCAATCAATCGCTTCACGGGCTCACCGGGCCCAATATAGGTGAAATGATGGTAAGTCCTTATTTCAATCTCAAATCCAATTTCAAATCCAAATCAAATCAGGCACCTCTTTTGAGAAAGTTAATCCCTCAGATGGTAAGTCCATCTAGTTTGGCACGTTTTTTGATAAAACTCTTTGAAACAGTAAGTCCCTTCAAACCTGTCGATCGGGATGGAATCCAAGTCCCTGAGATGGTAGAACGGTTCACTTCTGGTGCCTGCTAGCTCACCTATGTAGAATGTCCGTTATTCGACACGTCTTTCAAGAAAGTTAATTCCTTAAACGATAAGTCCATCTAGTAGCTTCCCGAGATCAATCAGTCTCCAGAATGAACTCACACCACCAGAGTGGTAAAAACACTCACAAATATCGCAACCGTCAGAGTGGCGAAAACACTCATAAACAGGCCGACATTAGGAATTGCTAATAAAACCCCTATGTCACGAGACCGAACTCGCCTCTTGGTCGTGGCACGTTTATCAAAGGATGAGATAACTTTGGAAACTAACTCGTCACACATCGACAAAGTGATGAAAACACTCAAAACTGGGGTCAACACTAATGCCTCCCAGCCCACTCTAGTGAAAAATGACTAAACTACCTCGTGGGCCTTTTCTAGCACATTTCTCGAGAAAGTACCTAAGTCCTTAGAGTAGTAAGCACACCTTTCCAAGACTATTCCAAAGACAATCCAGCATGTTCAAGTGCCTTCTAGTCGGCTTTGGACCAATTTTGAGACTATTCGGTTAAAATGACCATTTTACTCCTAGACATTTGACTGCCCTTCGAAAACCACACCGGCTCTGGGTATCAAACCGATTAGCTCCCAAGGATGCTTCTAATAGTATTCCTAATCTTCCAACACTTTTTTGGATTATTTTGAGTCTATTCCAACAAGCTTGGTGCAAAGTAATCGTTTTGCCCTTAGTGGGCCAGTTGCGTTCTCCAACCATACTAGCTCTGGGTATCAAACCGATAACCCTCTAGAACACTCTCAATGGTGTTTCCAAACTTCAAGTCTTCTCACGAGTCACTCCAAGTCCATTCTGGTGTTTTCCCTATTCAATTGACCGATTTGCCCTTGTCGGGCCAGTCAACCTTTTCAACTATTCTAACATTGCTTCTCAAGCCAAAAACCTTTAAGATAGTCTTTTAAGGTTTTTCATCCATTCTTGGCTGAATTTGGTTACTCAGAACCTTTCGAATCATTTCTAGACTTTCTAGAGTCACTCCTAGTGGAGCCAAGCCAAAAATTGCATGATAGTCACTAGTATAAGTGGCCAAATCTTTTGCCTTGCGTATAAAGGCCAAAAGATACGTTTCTTGCTACCTTAAAACTTTCCTAAGTGGATGGTGCCACTAGTAGTGGAGCCAAGCCAAATATCGGCCTGGCACCACTCGTAGTGGCACTAGTAGAGTTTTTGTCGTAACGCCATTGCAACAGGTGCCAGGCTATTTTTGTGTCAATAAATATAGAACTTCCACTTGTGTGAAAATGGTCTGTAAACTCAGTCCAAGAACTCTATTTTTTGAAATACAGAGCTCAAACTCTCTCCAAACCCTAGCCTCCATATACTTAAACCCTAATATACATATACTCTATACACTCCATCTCAAGTCCCCAATGCCTCCACTAAAGTCTCAAGGTGATGCAATTCCAAGGCTCTCAAGTTTGAGTAAAGCAAAGTAAACAAAATAAGAAAAGCAAGAAGACGACAATGTAGGCTTTCAATTTACGTTTGTGTAATTTTTCCCTCTCTATTCTTCATCCTAACCCACTTGGGTTTTCTTCTATTTTAATCCTCCATCTTCTTCCTCCCTTTCCTGCATGCTTGAAACAAGGGACTCCCCGATTCATGCCTAGCAAGAATTGTTGAAGGTCACCGTGTCGGGGGGCTTTCTTTAAATTTGACCCTTGATGGTGTGGGTTCGGCCCCCTTGATTATGTGGTGAAGCCTAACCTTGTATGTTCACGACCCTTTTCACATTGTGCATATCATATTCATACATCTATTCAAATTTGTTTTCGAAGTTATTTTCGAACTTGCATTAAAACTTTTTTTCAAAACTTGCATTCAAAATCTTCTTTTTCAAACTTATTTTCAAAATCACAATCTTAAAGTGATTCTAGCCGTTCCATGGTTAAGGTTATTTTAGGAAAGTGTTATATTCATTGTGACTTTCAAGGTCCATATTTTGGGTATAAACCCTAAATTATTTTTCCTCAAAACCACAATCCTAAGATGATTATAGTCATTTCATGGTTAAGATTGTTTTAGGAAAGTATGATATTCAAAGTGGTCATTATGGTCCATATTTCAAATCCATATTATTTTCAAAACTACCAGCCTAGAATGGTTCTAATCTTTGTTGACTTCGTGCCGTGATTTTGATGATAACTAAATCTAGTGTTAGTTTACTAATGATTTTAATTAGTGTGCAGAAAAATATGAAACAAGTCTTAGACTTAAAGCTAAGTAAATATCAAAGCAGGATGCACAACAAGTTAAGAGTGAGTAATGGACCAAAATAGAAGAATAACACCAATTCAACAAATCAATCGAATAATTTGAATTCGAAGAGATTGAAGGTGCTCAAGGAAGAAATCATCAAGTTTTGGGAAGATGCATTGGAGAGTCAAAAAGGAAATTTTGAAGGCATCCAAAGTTGTTCAAGTTTGATCAAACAAGAAGAAGAATTCAATCATGAATGAGCAATGAAGAGGAATGGCTTCTATTTAAATATCAATCCACTAAATTAATTTCAAAGAGATTGAAGGTGTTCGAAGAGGAAATTATCAAGATTTGAAGGATACATTGATATTTGAAAAAGAAAAGTTTAAAGGCATAACGATCATTTGAGAAGAAGAATTCAATCTAAAATTGAATTGGAACTCTTTCAATTAACATTACTTATTTGAAGGTCATTGAAAAAGCTTCTTCATGCCCCAAAGAGAAGATCCCTTGAGAAGCTCAAAATGTTTGAAGTAAGATTGGCCAAGTAGAGCAAAGAAGACCATGCCTGGGTTCAATGAGTCGACACATGAAGACATAGGGCAAGTTTTGAGAATTGCATCTACAAGTGTCGACACATGGTTTTGATGTTTCAACACATGAAGCCAACGACCAAATACAGCATGATATGTCAACACATGGTTTTGGTGTGTCGACACATGGTGGCCAGTGACCAATGTAGTTTGATGCGTCGACACATGAAGTATATGTGTTGATACCTGGGGACTAACGACTATATTTTTACACGTTATAATGGTCTGATCTCGCATGAAATGAAGCCCTAACTACCACCAATGCCTAAAATTGATTAAGGGTTTTATATACAAGACTCCAAAGGTATTTATGGATAAGAGATACAACATTCCTTTGATCATTAAGCCAAAAATTCTTCCAACCTTTGAAAATTCTCTTTGTCTTCAAGAGTTGGCATTTAGTAAGCTATTCAATTCTTATCTACTCTTCATAGAGAGTGTGTACTTCAATTGTATATCTCTATTTGCTTGTGAGTTAGAGTTTTAGTGTTCTCTAGTTCAGGAAAAACACTTGTGTGAGTTTGAGAAATCTTGGACAAAATTCTTAAAACAATGAACCTTGGGTATAAGCTTCAAGGAGAGTGAGTTACGCACTTCAACTAGCCTCCATCTTGTAATTGGATATTGTATAGTGGAAGAAAACTTCAAGGGGATCTTGGGGTGAGGATGTAGACCACATGTTGCGGTTGAACCTTGGTAAATTCTTGGTGTTCCTTTTGTGCTTTGCTTTCACTTCTTGCTTTGTTTTATTTCATGTCACATACCTTGAGTAACTGTTACATTGCTTAGATAAATTTTAATTAGTCTTAACTGCAATTAGTTTTGAAAAACCCAATTCACCACTCTCTTGGATTGCCTTTTGGGCCAATAATCTCTTCATGATTAGAATGGTTGTAGGAAAGTGAGACATTCAAAAGATTTCAAAAGTCCATATTCAAATCATTTTCTAAATTGCTTTTCAAACTTCTTTCTAAAAATTCTTTTAAAAAAATCTACTTTCTAAAAACTCTTTTTAAACTTCCTTACAAAAACTCTCATAAAAAATAGACTTTATAAAAACTTCCTTCAAAGATTTCCTTTCCAAAAACTCTTTTCCTTGGAGTTCAAGTTAAGCCCTAGATTCCATTAATTAGGAAACCATAGTTCTCTTTCCTAGAACATGACTTCCTCTTTTGCCCCAAATTATAG
The DNA here is from genome assembly GCA_033060915.1 of Euryodendron excelsum. Lineage (NCBI taxonomy): Eukaryota > Viridiplantae > Streptophyta > Magnoliopsida > Ericales > Pentaphylacaceae > Euryodendron > Euryodendron excelsum. Next base: position 16,670,927 of record CM065391.1, read on the forward strand.
GTTTTCAAAAAGTATCTTCTACATCAAATCTTAGGTTTGCAAAATTTCTTTTTCTATACCAAATCATAGATTTTCAACACTCAACATTTCCAATTCCATGTCAAATTCAATCTTCCAATTTAGGAACCTAGATCAAATCCTCTAATTTTGGAAACAAAATCAAATCATCAATTTTTAGAAATAAAATCTAATCTTCTATTGTAAGAAATAGAGATCCAATCTTTCCTAATTTCAAACCTTCCAAAATCTCAACTTATCAAATATTTCCAAATTCCCAAATCTTTCCTAATTTCAAATGTTTCTAAATTCAAAACTTTCCAAATTCAAATCTTTCCTAAAATGAAACTTTCCAAATTGAAAACTTTCCTAATTTGACACTTTCCTAAAATGGAACTTTTCTATTTTGAAACTTTCCTAATTCAAAACTTTCCAAAATCCAATCTTTCCTAAACCCTAACTTTCCAAATCATTCCAAGTCAAGTGTTTCTAAAATAAAATCAAATCCTTTTCAAGCATTTCTTAAACCTCATCTTTCCTAATTCTACGTTTTCTAAAATCAAATCAAACTTTTCAAGTCAAGATCAAACTTTCTTATTTCAAGTCCATACTCTAACCTTAGGTTACTTAAACCCCAGGATGCCTAAACCCTAGTTCAACCCTAATCCTAAGTTAGAAAGCTTCAACTCCTTTCTAAACCAAAATGGTTTTACAGCTTTAATTCAAGTAAAAAATGTTTTCAAATCTCAATCTTTCCAAATCAATTCCAAATTTAATTTCAAATCTTATATTCAAAGTTCAAATCAAATCATTTTCCAAATCAAACTCTTTTCAAATCAAATCATTTCAAATCAAATTTTTCAAAAACCTCAAAGTATCTATTTTCAATCGGACTCTTATTCAAACTATGACTAACCTAATTCCCAACAAAGGGATATGTACGCAATCCTCATGGGTGCAGTCACAAACTTTTTCAAATCTCTGGTTCCACAACCTTTTTCAAAATTTCAATTCTATAATCTATTTCAAGTTTCTAATTCTAAAATCTATTTTTCAAATCTCCAATTCCATAATATGTTTCCAATTTATAAAACCTTCTCTCTAATTTCAAATCAAGTCTTTTTAAATCTATTTTCGAAATCAAAATTTTTTCTTGCACTTGCATATCATTCATCAGGTCAAATATCTTTTCGAAATGCTTTTCAAAGTGGATATAATTGGACATTGAATAATTGAAGATTCTAAATGAGTGGATCTAGGGTGAATAGACAAGTAGGTATCACAAGGGCGGGGTAAGGCGATGATCTTAGGATATCTTCCCTAAACATAACCAACCTCTGAAACTAGATCACTATTTTCAAAGATCAAAATGAAGTTATTTTAAAAAAAGGCTTAAATCTTTCCAAAGCTTGCCAAACAACTTATTTTCTTAAAACTCTCTCTTGAGAAAGTTTTCCAAAACCTTTTTAAAAACCCTAAGTTTAATCTTTGGATTGCACTTAGTTTTAGGTGACCTAACTCACCTTAATCAAGTTAGGTGGCGACTCCAAATCTTTTCTAAAAACCCTTATTAAAAATCAATTTCCTATTCAAACTTAATCGCACTCATCCTTCTAGGAGGATGAATTCTAACGAGAGAGTACTGTGTTTTTTCCACTTGTGCGTATTTTCCTCGAGTACGAAAGATCGAGCCGCGATAGCTGTCGGCTCCACTGGGGATGCTTAAAGGGCTAGGCTAATGTCATGTCTTTTCACCCTTCACTTTTCGAGAGTCTTCGATTAATTTATCCAATTCTATCCGCTTGAAATTTTTAGAATCGAACTTTTTAGAGTTGTTTTAAAAAATATGTCATAACATGCATTCAATTACATTCAATCATTCAATCTTGCATTAAGTTTGCCATTCAAGTACTAACTTTTTACATCTTTATTTTTGTAGGCAGACCTTTGTTAACATATCTATTTTATGTCATATTAACTGCCATGTGTGTCATGAATAAATAGGATGGAATGGACAGGATGGATGGGGGTTGTTGGGCTATTTCCTCCGCTTTTTAAAATTTCAGACACATACTGCACATGCACAATTATTTGCATACTTGCATTCTCTACCTGAATATGTCCCTTCTAGTCAGAAGGGAGAATGGTATATTAGTTGTGAGCAAGATGTTGTGTCATTTTCTTAGCCTACAACCTCTTGATGGTTCCCCTACTCGGATCACCAACCGATAATGGCACCACCTCGGGGGGTGGACCTAGGTTTGAAGATCTAAGAACTGAGCCTCCTTAAGAAGCATTAGTAAACCCTCAACCTCATGCTCATGTACATACCATGCATAGCCGAACCTCTGCTGGATTTGAGACACGCACGTCAATTTCAAAACCATGAAGGAAAGGGTGACCGTTTTACTTTCCTTTATTATTGACTATTCTTGCTATTATAATGCTTTTATGATCGCTCATGTAACCATGTTTACTTTACAATTGCATTCTCTCTCTCTACTCTATGCATACATGCTCATGCATTTAATATCCCATGTCAAGACAAGAGTTTCAAAGTAACTCAAGTCACTGCAACTTTATGCATATGATCAACCCAAGGAGAGTGACACCAAGTTCACTCTCCTTTGCATTAAACCTAGAGGGGCCCCAATCTCTCAATGCTCCGGAGATAGGATTGCCAAGAAGACAAGGGGCAATCAAACAGCAAGGTCTCTCAATGACTTCCTCAACATGAAGTTCAAAGAAGACGAATTTGAAGACTCAAAAGTAGTTTAGGATTTTAAATGTAAAAATAGATATGTGGAAGTCATAAAGAAATTGTTCCCTCTCCCCTATTAAAATGTATTTCAAATTCCATTGTATTTAAACTCCGAATTTCAATGTACTTCTTTCATGAAGGAATGAATAAATGTTCTCACTCGGCAGTAAGGTATCTGCATACAGGGCAAACCCCCTATCTCTAAGAAAGTGAGCCAAAGACATCATATCTAGTCTCCTTTTCAATAAGGGACATCTGTAGGGCATGCATTGCATAAAGCTCTCTAAATACCAAAGAATAACTTGTGGCTTGTGTCCTTGTTTTTATTTTCTTTCTTTTTCTTTCATAGAGACTACACCATAGAAGGCCATCATTGCTCCTAAGAAAGACCGACATCCACCTAGAGACCCTATCATTACCTGACAAAGAGCTACACTAATGGCTACTAATCCTGACGAGTCGTCCTCTGTCTCCCGAGAAGAAGTCAACGAGATGAGAACCAAGATTGATGAGATGTTCAAGCTCATCCAATCCATGGCCACGAAAAAGGCTGCTCTGGCCCCAACATCATCCACGATTCTTCCCAAGGATTCTGAACCTATTAACCTAAGGATTGTGTTACAATCTAATGGTATATGAAAGAACAAAGAGGATTCCAAAGGGGCCAATACTGAAGAAAAGGAAACCATACTACTCTCGCTTGCTGTGAAAAGAACTTGCCATGACCCTCTCAATCTGAAGAGTCAAGGGTTGGAGGACTAGCTACGAAGCCTCCACGGCCATGACTCCTTTGGGCTTGCATCTTATGATGAGTTATGCTTTTTCCTAAACCACCCAAGACCTGCCAAGTTCAAAATGCCTGACTTTCAGAAAAATAACGGCACCGATGATCCTATTGCCCACCTTCGCCTTTATACTAGGGCATTAAGTGGTCATGGCAACGATCCGAAGTTCCTTATGCACTTATTCCAACATAGTCTCACTGGATATGCCTTGTAATGGTTTTCTCGACTTGCTTTAAGAAAGATCAAAACCTAGATCGAGCTAGTCAATGCATTTAAAGCCTAATACCACCACAACATCGACCTCACCTTTGACCGGTGGTCTTTGATAACCATGAGTAAAGGAGATAAAGAGAGCTTCAAAAGTTATGCCCTTATGTGGAGGGAAGCAGCTGCACAAGTCAATCTCCCATTAGAAGAAAAGAAGTATGTGCAACTGTTCGTACACATGTTCCAAGGCATATACTATGAAAAGCTCTGCACTAGCGTAGGGAAAAGCTTCTCTAAGCTCATCATTAAAGGTAAAATGATAGAGAATGGTCTCAAGATGGGGAGGATTACTGACCCCTATGCAAAAATCGGAGAACACACGGCCAACGTAGCCAAGAAGGTGGCTACTAAAAGGGGAGTCATCAAGAAGGAGAGTGAGGTGTCTGCTATCTTGCCTATTCAACCACCCCAATACCATCCACCCCTTCAGTCTCACCCTATCCTACCTATGCCCACTCTAACCATGACCACACAGGCGCCCAACTTTGGCCCTGCTGGGGATGACCAAACTTCAATAGGCCGCCTCGACGAATCTTTAACTTCGATACCTTAGCCTACACCCAAACCAAAGCCTACCATAACCTCCTCAAGAACAACATCCTAAATCCCATACCGGCCCATCCATTGCCAAGCACTCTACCTCCAACTTTTAATGGCACCCTCACGTGTGAGTATCATTTGGGCAGTTAAGGGCATGACATCGAAAGTTGCTTCTTCCTCAAAACATAAAATCCAAGACTTGATAGACAACAAGACCATTGACCTACAACCGGTGAACCCTACTCTTGCCCCCAACGTGACCACAAATCCTCTACGGGACCATATAGTCAATGTGATATTAGAGGAAATAGTGGAGGAGGGAGAGTTGGATAAGATCATGGTCGAAGATTACGATGGGGACTGGGAGACTGATAAAGAACGCGATTGGGGGGAGGAATTCCCACCACTCCCGATCTATCTCTATAACCTTAATAAAGTGCCTGATTCATCAGACTGGCCAATTAAGGAGCCCACACTTGCGAAGGAAGTCCCTGCCATGGACATGGCCATTGATGGTTGGGGTGATGAGTTTCTACACCTTAGGTATGCCGCAGTTGAGCACCACCTATTGGAAAACCCCTAGTCTACAACTAAGTTCAACTATGAGGACATAGGCTAGGAATTGAACGAGTCGAAATCACCAACAAAGCTGTTCAAGTTGGAGGGAGGCGAGTTATTCAGCCTGTTTATGGAAGAACCCGAAAAGGCTGCCAAGGATAACAATGAGGTCAATGAAGCTAACAACTGCACCATCACTGTCAACACACCCAGAGCCCTATAAGAAGTCTTTGCTTGCCTTGCCTTAGCCGGAGATCACAATCATGGATGGAGTGTTGAGAATGTGGGCATCGTCCCAAAACCTTATTAAGAGGGGTTCTCTTTGAAAGCATACAAGAGAGGGGTGTTTTCACCAACTTTGTTTTTTTCCCTTTATATTTTGTCTTTAAATTGATGTTTACATTTCCATTTCTTTTAAAGAACTATATTCTTGTCACTACAATAATAAATGATAGTCTTTTCATTTAATTATTGTAGTCTTATATTCTTGTAAATGGTGAATACTTCCTAAACACAGGGTGCATTTTATCTAATGAAGGACCTGACCTGAAGGGTGTGATAGCATTGAGTTAACCACTTTCCAACTGATCAACCTTCTGAAAGGAGAGAGGATAAGGATGAGTGAGGAAACTACCCAAAAGCAGCACTTGCAAGACACCGAAGCTAAGCGATGTGTGGCCAGACTATCAAAAGGAAGAGGAGCCATCTTTCTTTTTTCCCCAAAAGAAAAGCATGACCTTATTGACACAATAAAAATTTGAAAGGACACTGAAAGTAAAAAGGTAGAGACATGGCAAGATACAAAAATTGTCGACCGGGTGAAAATCTATAAGAATACCATGGTGCAAATGTAACAGTTTGGGATCGTAAACAAAGGAGTTTGGGTATGTTCAAATCCAAAAGCAAAAAGGGAAAAATAGAGAGTGAGCAGCAATAAGGGAGTGAGTGTAGTTGTCCAAGGTGATCATAGACCTTAAAAACCAAATCAAAGCAAAATGTTTTGAGCCTTTATCCCGTCTTTTCAAATACCCCATAACCTAGCCCACATTACAGTCTAAAATAAAGACCTTTCAGATTGATCATTGCTATCATTGCTCTTTAAAGGAAGATGATTACACTCGAAATACTTTATCTAGTAGAAATTCCATCTTAACTCTAGGCTCAATGTCAAAAGTAACATCAACAATCTTCAACTAAAGCAGTGGCTTCAGTCAGCAACAAATTTCATCATCAATCATTCTTCCAAATCAAAGCATTCAATATTCCTATTCTCACTAGGCAAGGAGTCGTCGTCATCAACATCGACGAGAGAAATCAAAAGAAAATGCATGGCTTGAGGATATAGTGAAAACCTTTCGAGGTGCTATGGGTAATAGAGTAAGGTCATGGCAAGATACAAAACTGTCAACGTAGTGAAAACCCAAAAACAAGCGCTAACGTGCAAAAATGGTAGAACCGACATTAGTGAAAACCCACAAGGGCAGGGGTGGCAAAAACGGTTTAAATGAAAAAAGAAGAAGAAAAAAAAAGGGGTCAACTTTCTAGATTTGCAATCCAAACAATAGCAATAAGCCTTAGCAAAACAGCTAAGTCTCATGCCTCAACAATGGGTTAAAGGGTGCCAAATAGTGCAGAACCCACATTGGTAACAAATTTGTAAACTCAGCATGGCAGAGTAAGGAGCACTAATGTCATAAGTCATTTATTAAGATTAGTATGTTATATCTAGATATTTGCTAATGAGATACTAAGATAGGTACAAGTTCAAGGGGCATCTCCCTAAGCTTTTTCAAGTCCTAAGGTGTCTTCGAACACAACACCTTAATGCCGTAGCCAAAGAACTCCAGTAGCCATCTATCCAAAGCATTATCAACAAGATCAGCCAATAGAGTTGGTCCCCGCCGCCCGAACCATGATCCTGCCCTCCATAACCAATAAGAGATAGAGAATGCGGCAATGACCGACACTCAACCTCCCAATCAAATAGGAAGTAGTCTCCCAAGAAGCTCCCGACCAAAGACGAATCAATATCCTCTCGTTCAAATCCCAATGCAAGAGAGTCACAAGCACGAAGTAGTCTCCCATGGCACCCCACACTCAATTTTACTGAGAAGTCTCCCAACCTACAGTTCCACCATAAGCTCCGTAAAAAAGCTACCTCAATCTCAACCTCAACCTCAACCTTAGCATCAGCTCCGGCAGGGATAATCTCGATACCTCCAGCAGCCTCAGCTAGGGCATCTTTTACAGTAGCCCTAGCAAGGCGACCCTCTCCTAATCAGTAGCACTAGTCCTCTTCTCGACCAAAGCAGCTCTTGTCATTGCCTCCTGCGTAGATCATCACCTTCCATGTCAGCCATCCTGAAGACAAGCCAGAAGGTAAAAGATATTGTAAAGTTTCATAGACAAGTATGAGGTACACATAGAAAGAAGAAGAAAAAAAATGAAAAATTTCGAGTCAAAATGAATTTTCTATAGATTATGTCTTCAAAAGTTCAAATTTTGAGTCAAAATAAATTTTCTATACATTTTGTTATCAAAAGATTTCCAATTTTGAGTCAAAATAAATTTCCTATACATTTTGTCTTCAAAGATTTCAAGTTTCGAGTGAAAATGATTTTCCTACACATTTTGTCTTAAAAAGTTTCAAGTTTCGAGTCAAAATAAATTTTCTACACATTTTGTCTTCAAAAAGTCCAGTTTCGAGTCAAAATGAATTTTCTATACATTTTATCTTCTAAAAATTGAAGTGTTGACTCAAAATGAAATTTCTAAACATTTTGCCTTCAAATGTTCACAATCTCAAGTCAAAGCAAATTTTTCTATACGTTTTGTCCAAATTTCAAATCAAAATAGTTTCAATTCAAAATCAAAAGTTCATTTCAAAATAGATCTCAAAAAGTTTCAATCAAAGTCCATCTCAAGTTTCTTCCTTAAAAAGATTTTTGTCCCAATCAAGGTTTTCTAAAAACTCTTCCACCAAATACTCTTATTCAAAATCAATCTCCAAAAAATTTTAAAGGATTCAGTCCTCAAAATTTTCCTTTCTCAAAATCCATATCAATTCCCAAGTTTTCCTAATTCAAAATTCATTTTCAAATCTTCTAAATTTTTTTCCCCCAACAGTTTTCATTCAAAATTCCTTTGTATGTTTTTCCGTCAATAGTTTTAGGCCACCCCGAGTTTCTCGAGGCCTTCTTTGCCAAAAAGACCCCACCCGCAAAGGTTTTATATCTTTTTCCCTTGAAAAGGATTTCATTTCGAAGATTTTCTAACTCTTTCCTTAATTTCAAAAAAATTTTGGTAAAGTTTCGTTTATAAATGGTCCTTATAACGCCCATAGCACTACAACAAGACACAAACAGTGGACCTTACAATATCACAATCACATAATACTAACAAAGAATATGTGCACATTTTTAAGATTTTAGAATTTTCAAAAACATCTTCTATCTTTAAAAAATCCAATCGTTTTCAAAATTATCACAAAATTTCTCAAAACTACTTCAAATATTTTCTAAAATATTCTCATATTTTTCTAAAATATCAAATTCTAACAGTTCCATCAACTTCTCAATTTTCTCCATTTTTCAAGAATTTTTCTATTTTTTTTAAAATAAAAAATTTAAAAAGTTTTAGAAAATCACAAAATTTCATACAGTTGTTCACCACATTTTTCTAAGGCATATGGTACAAAAATCTAGCCAGAAAACCCAATATCCACAGTTGTATGAGCATATTTTCAATTCCTACAGAAATCCTATTTACGTAAACATTCAAAACAATCCAAATTTAGTCAAACAAGCGTCATAACACAAAAATAACTCCACCAGAGTGTTCAAAACATATCAAAGTATCATTTTTAACTATTTACATGACTCAAACAGAGTTCTGTACATCAAAATCAACACAAAACAAAAAACTCACCTCTTGGAGTTATTCGACAAAATCTTCTTCTCTAGAGACTATTCCGGCGACGATGACTACTTCTGGCAACCCTTCGAGGTCACCAAAAGTCACTCCCTTAATGCCCTAATCTCTCTTCTTGCAGAATACTCGAAAGAGGCTCTTTACTCTTCCAAAACTGCAAACTTCGAATCAGAAGTTTTGCTAGTTTTATCCTCAGGCTTTTTTATACTTGGCGTCACTACTAGTGGTGCCACGTCTAAAATTCGGGCAACTTTGCATTTTTTCCCGTTAAAATTCGATTTCAAATGCTCCCTTAGGCCAGATATCCATTTTCAAACTCTAGTTTTCAAAAAATTTCAAAGTCTGTCCCTCCAATCACCTCGTGGTCAACATGTGGCTCTTACTTTATCATTTTCTGCCTTTGACAAGTAAAGACAGAAAAAGAGGGGTAGCCGTATGCACCCCATTTTTACCCTCTCGGCAATCTCTGATTCGTCCGGACTCATATTCAAACCGACATAGACAAATTAAAGTCCAAATCAATTTTCTACACTCAATCCAATTAATCAATCGCTTTGCAGGGCCCCCAACCTAATAGAGGCAAAATGATCAAAATGCCCTTGTGGCATTGCACGTTCCAATTCCAATGGATATGTCTTCCCGAAAATGGTAAGTCCTTATTTCAATCTCAAATCCAATTCCACTCCAAATCAAATCTGACACAACTTTCGAGAAAGTTGATCCCTCAGATAGTAAGTCGATACAGTCCAACACATTTTTTGAGAAAACTTTTCAGAACAGTAAGTCCCTTCAAACTTGTCTACCAAGATGGAACCCAAGTTCTCAAGATGGTAGAACAGTTCACTTCTGGTGCCCGCTAGCCCGCCAATGTAAAATGTCTATTATTCAGCACGTCTTTCTAGAAAGTTAATTTCTCAGACGATATGTCCACCTAGCAGCTTCCCGAGATCAAGCAGTCTCCGAAATGAACGCACACCGTTAGAGTGGCAGAAACACTCACAAACATTGTAACTGTTGGAGTGGCATAAACACTTGCAAACATGTCACTAGGACAGGCATCCAAATCTTCTGTCTTGCGTTCCAAGAGTCAAAGATATATTTCTTGCTGACTTAAAAAATTTCATAAAAGGCTAGCACCACTCCTAGTGGCACCAAGCCAAACTTTGGCCGGGAGCCACTATAGCAAGCACTAGTGCCAACTTTGGTTACCTATAAATACAATCCCCAGCGTAAAAAAGTTTTGCAAATTTAGTCCAGAAACTTTGTCTCTCTAAAAATAGAGCTCGATGCCTCTCCAAACCCTAATTCTCTCAAGTCTCTTTAAGCCATAGCCTTCATACACTCAAATCATAACCTCTATATATCTCATACATTCAAACACAAGCCTCCAAAAATTCATTGAAGACTCAAGTGCTGCAACTTCAATGCTCTCAAGATTCAAGTAAAGTAAAGCAAAGCAAATCAAGCAATCAAAGCAAGAAGAATACGATGTTAATTTTCTATTTACTTTTATGTAATTCCCCCTTTCTCTTCTCCCTTCTAACCCAGTTGGGTTTTCTTCTATTTTAATTACCATCTTCTACCTCCTCTTCTTGCATGCTTGAAACAAGGGACTCCTAGATTCATGCCTAGGAAGAATTGTTGAAGGTCATCGTGTTGTGGGCTTTCTTCAAATTCAACCTTTAATGGTGTGGGTTCGGCCCCCTTAATTATATGGTGAATCCTAATCGTGTATGTTCACGACCCTATTGCATTGTGCATATCCTATTCATACATTCATTCAAAATTGCTTCCAAATTTATTTTCAAACTTGCATCACAGTTGTTTTCAAACTTGCATTCAAAATCTTATTTTTTCAAATTTGTTCTTAAAATACACTCCTAGAATGATTCTAGCCATTCTATGGTTATGGTTATTTTAGGAAAGTTTTACATTCAATGTGACCATCAAAGTCAAAATTTTGGGTGTAAACTCTAAATTATTATTTTTATTAAAACCACAATCTTAAAGTGATTCCAGTCATTCCATGGTTAATGTTGTTTTACAAAAGTGTTATATTCAATGTGATCATTATGGTCCAAATTTCAAATCTGTCGCGCCCAGATTTTTTGCACTAGAGGAATACACATACAAGCGGGAAAAACACTGTACTCTCTCGTTAGAACTCACCCTCCTAGAAGAATTAGTGCGACTATATTTGAATTGAAAATTGGTTTGAATAAAGGGCTTTTGCAAAACATTTGGAGTCGCCACCTAACATGATTAAGGTGAGTTAGGTTACCTAAAAACTAAGCACAATCCGAGGATCACACTTAGGATTTTTGAAAACGATTTTGAAAATACTACCTCAAGAGAGGGTTTTTAAGAAAACAGGTTGTTTAGCAACCCTTGGAAAACATTTAAGCCATTTTTTTAAAATAACTCCATTTTGGTCTTTGAAAACAGTGATTCTAGGTTCGGAGGTTGGTTACGTGTAGGGATAACGCACTAAGCCATCACCCTACCCCGCCCTTGTGATACCTACATGTATATTTATCCTAAATTCACCTATGAGAGTCTTCAACTAACTAATGTTCAATCCTCTCCACCTTATAAAAGAATTGTTAAAAGGCATGATGCATGATATGCTAGTGCAAGAAAAGAGAATTGAAAACTAGATTTGAAAGGAAATTGATTTGATTTGATAACAGAGATTTGAAATTGGAAAGTTTTAGAAATTGAAAATAGAGATTTGAAAATGGAAATTTGGAATTAGAAAAATAGATTGTGGAATTGAAAACATGAAGAAGATTGTAGAATTGGAGATTTGAAAAAGATTGTGAAAATAAATATTTAAAAAATGTTGTGACCGCACCTCTGAGGGTTGCCTACGTATCCTTTTAAAGGAATCAGGTCAGTCGTAGTTTGGACAAGACTCCGGTAGAAAATAGAAGGTATGATTGGAAGAAAGAGTTTGATTAGAAAAAAGAGTTTGATTTGAACTTAGAATAGAAGATTGGAAATTGGAATTTGGAATTGAATAGATCAGACTTTGATTTAGAAAGAGAGAACTTGGAAAGATTTGGACTTGTCTTGGAAAGATTGAGACTTAGGAAACCTAGACTTAGGAAAGATAGGATTTAGAAAAGATTTGACTCGAGTGTTGAACTTGGAAGATTGGGAAAGATTTGATGTACGAAATGTTCGAATTTGGAAAGTTTCAAACTAGGAAAGTGTTATTTTAGGAAAGTTTTGTTTTCGGAAATTTTCATTTTGGGAAAGTTTTGACTTAGGAAAGTTTCAACTTAGGAAAGTTTTGAATTAAGAAAGTTTCATTTTAAGAAAGGTTTCGAAATAGGAAAGTTTTGAATTTAGAATGTTTTGAAATAGGAAAGTTTTGAATCTAGAATGTTTTGAAATAGGGAAGTTTCGAAAGTACGAAAGTTTTGAGTTTAGAAAGTTTTAGATTTGGAAAGATTTGAAGTTTAGGAAAGTTTAGAATTTAGAAAGTTTGGAAGTTTAAAAAGATTTAATGTAAGAAAGTTTTGAATTTAGAAAGCTTTGAATTTGGAAAGATTTGAAATTTAGAAAGTTTAAGATTTCGAAAGTTTTAGATTTAGAGTTTTAGAAAATCTTGATATTAGGAAAGGTTTAAATTTAAGAAAGATTGGAAAAATTAGATTTGGAGAGTTAAGATTTGAAAAGGGGTAGAATTAGGAAAGATGTGGAAGTTGAGTTTTAAAATTTAGGAAAGATTTTTATGTTCAAGTTTTGGAAACTTAAGGTTTAAGAAAGGAGAAGATTAGAAAGGAGTTAAACAAGGAAAGATTTTGATTTTGTTCCTAAGAAGAAGTGTTTTAATTTTGTTTCCAAAAACAGAGGATAGGATCCAGTTTCCTAAACGGGAGGATTAGATTTGGTTTCCTAAAGGGAAGACATGATTTGACAAGGATTTGGAACTGGAAGTTTGCCAGACCCTAGATTTGGAAGACTATAGTTTTGGCGTAGAAAATAGGGTTTGGAAATATATATATAGTTTCGATGTAGAAAATAAGAGGTTTTGGAAACCTAGGTTTTAAGGCAAGGTTGAAAATCATGTCTTTGGGAAGAGAAACTAGGGTTTCCTAATCGTGGGTTCTAGGGTTTAACTTGGACAGCAGGAAAAGAGATTTTTGGAAAGGGCATTTTGTGGAGGGAAGATTTTTGGAAGGCAATCCTAAAGAGGAGTTTTTGGAAACTGAATTTGAAGAGAATTTTAGGAAGGAAGTTTTGGAAAGTAAAACTTTGAGAGAGTTTTGGAAACAAGATTTTGGAATAAACTTTTTGGAAAGAGTTTTTAGGAAAGTGAATTTTGAGGAAAGTGTTTTGGAAAGGAGTTTAAAAAGAAAACTTTTGAAAAATAGATTTTTGGAGGGAGTTTTTGGAAAACAATTTTGGAAATAAGAGTTTTTGGAATGCATGCTGGAAAAGAGGGTTTTGGCAAGAGAGACTTTTGAAAAGAGAATTTTTAGAAAGTATAAAAATTTTTCATTTTCCTAAAGCGATTTTAACCATAAGAAGGCTAGAACCACTTTAAGAAAGTGGTTTTGAAAACAACAAGAATTTGAAATACGGACGATATTGGTCACTTTAAATGTAACACTTTCCTAAAGCAACCCTAGCCGTGGAAAGGCTAGAATTACCCTAGGATTGTGATTTCGAAAACAAGTTTTAAAAAAAAGAAGATTTTGATGCAATTTTGAAAACAAGTTTAATGCAAGTTTTGAAAACAAGGTTGAATACGATTTTTGGAAGAATGCAAGACAATGATATGCACAATGCAAATTGGGGTTGTGAACATACAAGGTTAAGGCTTCACCACATAATCAAGGGGGCTGAACCCACGTGGTCTCCGGTTAGACTAAAAGAAAGCCCCCGATACATTGACTCTCCAATAGCCTAATCCTACACATGGACCGGGAATCCCCTTGTTTCAAGCATGCAAAGAACCAGGGGGGGGGGGGAAGACGGTGTTGCGCTCAGATTTTTCGCACTCGAGGAATACTCACCCAAGCGGGAAAAATGCTGTACTCTCTCGTTAGAACTCACCCTCCTAGAAGAATGAGTGCGACTAGGTTTAAATTGAAAATTGATTTGAACAAAGGGTTTTTGAAAAAGATTCGGAGTCGCCACCTAACTTAATTAAGGTGAGTTAGGTCACCTAAAAACTAAGCATAATCTGAAAACTACACTTAGGGTTTTGGAAAACGATTTTGAAAATATCTCCTCAAGAGAGGGTTTTTAAGAAAACAGGTTGTTTGGCAACCTTTGGAAAACATTTAGCCCTTTTTTGAAAAATAACTCCGTTTGGTCTTTGAAAATAGTGACTCTAAGTTCGGAGGTTGGTTACGTGTAGGGAAGACGCACTAGGCTATCACCCTACCCCGCCCTTCGGGTACCTACATGTCAATTTACCCTAGATTCACCTATGAGAGTCCTTAATTAACTATTGGCCAATCCTATTCACTTTGAAAAAAATAATGTTTGAAAGAAAACTAACATGATGCATGATATGCAAGTGCAAAAGAAGAGAGAATTGAAAAATAGATTTGAAAAGAGATTTGAAGAGATAGAATTGAAATTGGAAAGTTTGAAAATTTGGAAATAGAAATTTGAAAATAGAAATTTTGAAATTGAAATTTTGAAAATTGATTGGAATTTGAGATTTGAAAAGATTTTGAAAACCGCACCCATGAGGGTGGAATTGAAAGTTTGAAAAGTATGGTGACCGCACCTATGAAGGTTGCCTACGTATCCCTTTGGGGGAATCAGGTCAGTCGTAGTTCGGACAAAAGTCCGATTGAAAATAAATTGATTTGAAGAGAGAGATTGGATTGGAAATTGAATTGGAAGTTTTGAAAAGATTTGATTTTTTTTAGGAAACCTAGACTTAGGAAAGAGAAGGGACTTAGGAAAGATTTGACTTGGAAGAGTTTTAGGAAAGATTGGACTTAGGAAATGTTTAAATTAGGAAAGGTCCGATTTAGGAAAGTTTCAAATTAGGAAAGTTTCATTTTTGGAAAGTTCCAAGTTGTGAATTAGGAAAGTTTCGGTTTAGGAAAGTTTCAACTTAGGAAAGTTTTGTTTTAGGAAAGGTTTGAAAAAGGAAAGTTTTCAATTTAAAAAATGTTTGAATTAAGAAAGTTTCGACTTAAGAAAGTCCTAAATTAAGAAAGTTTTGATTTTAGAAAAGTCTTAGATTTGGAAAGATTTGAAGTTTAAGAGAGTTTAGAAAGATTTGGGTTTAGAAAGATTGAAGTTAAGAAAGTTTCAAATTTAGAAAGTTTTGAATTTGGAAATATTTGAAATTTAGAAAGTTTAAGATTTAGAAAGTTTTAGAGTTTTAGAAAATCTTGAAATTAAGAAAGGTTTGAATTTAGGAAAGGTTTGAAAGCTTAGATTTGAAAAGTTAAGATTTGAAAAGAGGGTAGAATTAGGAAAGGGTTGGATTAGGAAAGATTTGAAAATTGAGTTTTAAAATTTAGGAAAGATTTTTATGTTCAAGTTTTGGAAGCTTAAGGTTTAGGAAAGTGGAAGTTTAGGAAAGATTTGGATTTTGAAATTTAAGGAAAGATTTAAAGTTTAAGTTTAGGAAACTTATGGTTTAGGAAGGAATTGAATTAAGAAAGGTTTGGATTAGGAAGGGATTGGATTTGGTTTTTAAAAACAAGGATTTGATTTTGTTTCCAAAAACGGAGGATAGGATTTAGTTTCCTAAACGGGGAGATTGGATTTGGTTTCCTAAAGCAAAGGTTTGATTTTGTTTCGTAAAGGGAAGATTTGATTTTGTTTCCTAAAGGGAAGATTTGATTTGGCAAGGATTTGGAAAGGGAGATTCTAGAAACCCTAGATTTGAAAAACCATAGTTTTGACGTAGAAAATAGGTTTTGGAAACATGTATAGTTTGGATGTGAAAACAAGAGATTTTGGAAACCTAGGTTTGGGGCAAAGTTTGAAAATCATGTTTTTGGAAATAAAATTAGGGTTTCCTAATTGTGGGCTCTAGGGCTTGACTTGGGCTCTAAGAAAAGAGATTTTTGGAAAGTGCGTTTTTTTTTTTGAAACAAAGGTTTTTCTAGAAGGGAATCCTAGGGAGGAATTTTCGGAAAGTGAATTTGAAGAGGGAGTTTTTGGAAAAAGATTTTAAAGAGAAGGAGTTTTGGAAAGTGTGTTTTTGAAAACGTATATTTTGGAAGGTAGATCCTAGGGGGGAATTTCTAGAAGGGAGATTTTGGAAAAGAGAGTTTTTGGAAAGATTTTTAGGGAGCGTTTTTAGAAAGTAGATTTTGGGGAGAGGATTTTGGAAAGGAGTTGAAAAAGGGAGTTTTGAAAAATAGATTCTGGAAGGAGTTTTTGAAAACAATTTTGAAGAGGAAGTTTTAGGAAAGTATGTTGAAAAAGAGATTTTTAGGAAGAGATTTTTAAAGAGAGGGAGAGTTTAGAAGGATTAAAAACATCTCACTTTCCTAAAGCAATCCTAGCCATAAGAGGACTAGAACCACTTTAGGAAAGTGGTTTTGAAAACAAGGTTTGAAAATATAGACCAAAAGGCCACTTTTAATATAACACTTTTCTAAAGCAATCCTAGCCATGGAAAGGCTAGAATCACCCTAGAATTGTGGTTTTGAAAACAAGTTTTTGAAAAAGAGATTTTGATGCAATTTTGAAAACAAGTTTAAAAACGTTTTGAAAAACAATTTTGAAAATGGTTTTTGGAAGATGCAAAACTATGATATGCACAATGTAATTTGGGGTCTTGAACATACAAGGTTAAGGCTTCACCACATAATCAAGGGGGCCGGACCCACGTGATCTTTGGTTAGACTAGAAGAAAGCCCCCGACACGGTGACTCTCCAATAGCCCAATCCTACACATAGACCGGGAATCCCCTTGTTTCAAGCATGCAAAGAAAAGGGGGGGGAAAGAGATGGGGGATTAAAATAGAGAAAACCCAAGTGGGTTGGAGAGAGAAGAGAGAGGGGGGAATGCGGAAAATTAAAGAGAAAGCCCGCCTTGTATCTTCTTTAATTTGCGTGTCGTGCAGTCTTCAATCTTCGATCTTCGATCTTGATCTTCACCTTCAATCTTTAAGGATTGTCTTCAAGCTTTGGATGACTGCTCTTCAAGTCTTCGAAGGGTGGTTGAAGGCTACTGTATGAGTGTATGGGGGAGTGTATGAGTGTATAGGAGGCTAGGGTTTGTGTATAGTGGCTAGGCTTTGGGAAAACCTAGGGAGGCTAGGGTTTTGGAGGTGCTCGAGCTCTATGTATCGAAATATAAGATTTTAGGTTAAGTCTGCCGACCTCTTTCACGTTGAACGAGACTCTGTATTTATAGAGGGAGGACAAACCTGGTGCCTGTTGCAGTGGCGCTAGGCCAAATTGTACACTGGCGCCAGGCCATTTTTTAGCTTGACGCCACTACTAGTGGCGCCAGCCATTTAGGAAACAATTAAGGTCGGCAAGCAACGTATCTTTGACTAGATTTGGGCGCCTGTACTAGTGACTACCATGTAAACTTTAGCCTGGCTTCACTAGGAGTGGCTCCGGAAAG
Organism: Euryodendron excelsum; assembly: GCA_033060915.1. Taxonomy (NCBI): domain Eukaryota; kingdom Viridiplantae; phylum Streptophyta; class Magnoliopsida; order Ericales; family Pentaphylacaceae; genus Euryodendron; species Euryodendron excelsum. The sequence goes on from CM065391.1 coordinate 16,688,337, forward strand.
TCCAGGAATGATTTGAAGGAGCCGGGAATGACCCGGAAGGCCGAAAGGGAGCAGGAACACTTAAAACAGTGTCCTGGAGGTATTTGACTAGGAAAGTGAGGATAAGGTGGGTCGGAAAGGTTGACCGGGCCTTCAGGGGCAAAACGATCAATCGGGCCAGAAAACTGCTAGGGTGAACCCTGATTATCCTGGAAAAAGACTTGGGATTTGGAAACATTATTTAGAATGTTCCCAGAGGTTGCCGGTTTGATTCGCAGAGCCGGTATGGTCGGAAAAGGAGACCGGCCCACTAGGGGCAAAACGGTCATTTTGTACCGAGTGTCGGAACTGACTCGGAATGATCTAGAAAGGTAAGGGGAGGTTGAGAACACTATAAAAAGTATTCTCGGGTCATTACCGGTTTGATATCCAAAGCCGGTGTGGTCAAAGAAGGAGACTGGCCCTCTAGGGGCAAAACGGTCATTTTGTACCGGGTTGGCCGGAACTAACTCGGAATGGTCCGAAAAGGTAAAGGAAGGTCAAGAACACTATAAAAAGTATTCTCGGGACATTATCGGTTTGATACCCAAAGCCAGTGTGGTCGAAGAAGGAGACCGGCCCTCCAGGGGCAAAACGATCATTTTATACCCGGTTTGTCGGAACTAACTCGGAATGATCCGGAAAAGTAAAGGAAGAGTGAGAATACTATAAAAAGTATTCTTCGGAGGTTACCGGTTTGATACCCAAAGCCGGTGTGGTTCCCGGGGCATCCGGATGCCTAGGGGCAAAATGGTCATCTTGACCGGAAAAGGTCCAAAGGGTAATTTGGTCATTTTTCACCGGAGTGAGCTAACAGACACGGGTGTTGACCTAGGTTTTGAGTGTTTCCGCCACTCTAACGGTATGAGTATTTTCGCTACTCGGACGGGGTTGATGATTTATGAGTATTTCCACTACTCGAACGGAGTTGATGATTTGTGAGTATTTTCTCTACTCAAACCGGTTGATGATTTGTGAGTATTTCCGCTACTCGGACGGGGTTGGGTATTTTCGCTACTCTAACGGTTGAGTGAGTAGTTTTGCTACTCGGACCGTCTCGAGGAATAAACTATCTCGAGAGAAGGATTGGAAAGGGGTCTTACCGTCTCCGAAGAGACGTGCCTGGATTGGAACCGTCTCGAGGAATAAACTGTCTCGAGAGAGGGGTTGGAAAGGGGTCTTACCATCTCCGAAGAGACGTGCCTGGGTTTTGAGTGTTTCCGCCACTCTAACGGTTTTGTGAGTGTTTCCGCCACTCTAACGGTTTTGTGAGTAGTTTTGCTACTCGGATCGTCTCGAGGAATAAACTGTCTCGAGAGTGGGACTGGAAGGGGTCTTACCATCTCCGAAGAGGCGTGCCTGGATTGGAACCGTCTCGAGGAATAAACTGTCGAGAGAGAGGGATTGGAAAGGGGTCTTACCGTCTCCCAGGACACGTGCCTGGATTGAAGCCGTCTCGAGGAATAAACTGTCTCGAGAGTGGGATTAGAAAGGGGTCTTACCGTCTCCAAAGAGACGTGCCTGGATTGTGAGTGTTTCCGCCACTCTAACGGTTTTGTGAGTATTTCCGCTACTCTAACGGTTTTGTGAGTGTTTCCGTTACTCTAACAGTTTTGTGAGTGTTTCCGCCACTCTAACGGTTTTGTGAGTAGTTTTGCTACTCGGACCGTCTCGAGGAATAAACTATCTCGAGAGAGGGATTGGAATTGGAATAAGAAATGACAATGCCCCTAAGGGCATTTTGGTCATTTTGCCTCTATTTGGGCCTGACAGGCCCGCGAAGCGATGGAAAGATGGAATTTGGACGTAGAGAATTGGTTTTGATTGGAATATGCCCAAAATGACTTGAAAACAAGTCTGGACGGAGTGTAGTCTGTCGAGCGGTCAAAAATGGGGTGCTTACAAATGGGGGATTAAAATAGAAGAAAACCCAAGTGGGTTAGGAGAGACAAGAGAGAGGGGAAAGTGCAGAAACTTAAAGAGAAAGCCTACCGTATGTCTTGTTTATTTCGCTTGGCTTTGCGTGCCTTGCTTTGCTTGTCTTGCTTTGGTCTACACTTCAATCTTCAAGAGTTGGCCTTCAATCTTCAAAGCTTCAGATTGCAGCACTTCAAGTCTTCAAAAAAGGCTTTGGAGGCTAGTGTATGAGTGTATAGAAATGTATGTGAGTGCATAGGAGGCTAGGGTTTGTGTATGGTGGCTAGGGTTTGGAAAACCTATAGAAGCTAGGGTTTAGGGAGGCTATGAGCTCTGTATATCGAATATTAGGGTTTTCAGACTGAGTTTACGGACCTCTTTCACGCTGGAGGAGGCTCTGTATTTATAAAGAGAGGAATGCACTGACGCTTGTTGTAGTAGTACCAGGCTAAAAATTACACTGGCGCCACTAGGAGTGGCGCCAGACCATTTTTTGGCTTAGCGCCACTACTACTGGCGCCAGCCATTTAGGAAATGTTTAAGGTCGGCAAGCAATCCAAGGCAATAGAATTCAACGATGTTGAAAGGATGTGTTTGAAGGGTTGACCGGGCCATTAGGGGCAAAACGATCAATTGGACCGGAAAACTACCAGGATGGACTCAAAATGCCCCATAAGAAGACTCTAGATTTGGAAACATTATTTAAAATGTTTCCAAAGGCTACCGATTTGATACCCAGAGTCGGTGTGGTGAAAAAAGGCGACCGGCCCACTAGGGGCAAAACGGTCATTTTGCACCAGGTTTGTCGAAACTGACTCGGAATGATTCAGAAAGTCAACAAAAAGCCAGGAATGCTATAAGGAGTATTCCCGGGAGGCTACCGGTTTGATGCCCAGAACCGGTGTGGTTAGAAAAGGCGGTCGGTTTGCTAGGGGCAAAACGGTCATTTAGCATCAAGTTTGCCGGAACTGACTCAGAATGCTCTAGGAACGTATCGAAAGGTCGGAAATACTACAAAAAGCATTCTCGGGAGGTTACCGGCTTGATACCTAGAGCCGGTGTGGTTCCCGGGGCTTTCGAATGCCTAGGGGCAAAATAGCTATTTAGCTTCAAATGGGCCCTACGGGCCCGATAAGCGACTGGTGGAATAAATTCAAGTTTAGAAGGCAGGTTAAAGTCTTGATATGCGTGTGATGTGTAAAAGTGAGCCCAGTTAGACTAAAGATTGCTGAACGGGCAAAAATGAGGTGCTTATAGCTCTCATTCTTTTTCTGTCTTCGCTTGTCAAAGACAGAAAATGATAAAGTAAGAGTCCCATGTTGACCGCGAGGCGATTGGAGGGACTTGGAAAAATAGGAATCCAAAGAACAGTTACCTCAAGTAGCTGGTAGATGATTGGCATTTTATCTGGTAAAATGATACTCCTCTGGGGGAATTAATGCCCCTTGAACTGGTGCTCCATCTGGAAAAACAATGCTCCTCTGGGGGAATTGACGCTTCTTGAACCAGCACTCTGTCTAGCAAAATACTGCTCCTCAGGGGCATTGGATGCTTCTTGAACTAGCACTCCGTCTGGCGAAACATTGCTCTTCTGGGGAAATCCAAGATTAGCATCTGATATCTCTTGAACCGACACTTCGTCTGGCGAAACGTTGCTCCTCTGGGGAAGTCCAAGGTTGACTTCTGATATCTCTTGAACCGGCACTTCGTCTGGCGAAACGCTGCTCCTCTGGGGATGTCCATGGTTGATGTCTGATGTTTCTTGAACCAGCACTCCGTCTGTCGAAACGCTGCTCCTCTGGGGAAGTCCAAGGTTGATTGCTGATATTCCTTGAACCGGCACTCAGTCTGGCCAAACGCTGCTCCTCTGGGAAGTCCAAGGTTGACTTCTGATATCTCTTAAACCGACACTCCATCTAGCAAAACGCTGCTCCTCTAGAGAAGTCCAAGGTTGACTTCTGATACCTCAAAAACCGGCACTCCATCTAGCGAAACGTTGCTTCTCTGGGGAAGTCAAAGGTTGACTTCTAATACCTCTTGAACCGGCACTCCGTCTGGCGAAACGCCGCTTCTCTAGGGAAGTCCAAGGTTGATTTATGATATTCCTTGAACCAGCACTCCCTTCGGCGAAACACTGCTCCTCTGGGGAAGTCCAAGGTTGACTGGGGAGGTCGAGGGTGGGTCATTGCCCCATTCTTTGCTTCTTATTGGCTAGGGAAGTCTAAACTTCCTGAGGTGTATACTAATGTTGGAGATGTCTGAGGTTACTTGATCGCAGGTTAGCTTTTTAGCTCCATTTTGTACTTTACCTTGTTCCTTGTTCCATGTTTCTATGTGAGAGAGAAAGAAAGACATAGAGTGAGTTTTTATGCAAAAATAGTCTAAGAATGCCTCGGTAAGGGGTGAAAGCGTGTCATATATTTTTTTTATTTTTTATGAATGCACATAGGATTAAATGCATGATCTATTTTTTTTATGAATGCACTGGTTTATATAAGAATTGCATTAAATGCATGATCTACTTCTTTACGAATGAACAGGTTCATACAGAAATGCAGTTGAATGCATGAATAGATACAAACTTTACAGAAATCTAAATGGATGTACATATTATATATGTTATGGATGCATCAGTACTATATGTATATAAGCTATTCACGCATAATGTCCCAGGATTGCCCCAGGGCCCATACTCTCATGATTCTGTTTCCTTTCCAGGATTCTGCCCCATTCAGTTTTGTCCCATTCTTATCAGGGTGTGATAGCATTTGCACCATTCTCCAGGGATCTTGACCTTTTGGTTTGCTATCCTATCCCTACTTTCTACAAGGTTGTTGCTTGGGGTTTTTTTTACCTCACTTGGTTTTTTCTCTCAAATTTTCAAAATGCCACTGGCTACAGCGACAACTCACATGCCCTTTGTAGAGCGATAAACAACTAAGCCCTCAATCTGAGAAGACTTCTTTTAGGACTGTAATGTAGGTTGGGTTCAGGGGTTATAAGAAATGAAAAGATATTTAGGCTCAAAGATCTTCTTTTAGTGGGTTGTTTAAACCAAAACCATCTGAGCACACTTTGGAGCATGAGATTGCCCCTGCATTCGTCCTCAGTTCTCCTTTCTTATCCTACTTGTCTCATTATTGTTAGGCTTATTTGGACTAAGCAATTTTCTTTAATTAGTGATGACTTTAATTTGGACTGTAAAGTAGGCCAAGTTAAAGGGTTTATGAATGAAAATAATACGTAGGCTCAAATTTGATGTTGTTTCTACTAGGGTTTAGATCCACACCATCCTTGGTTGGTCTTCTAGTGGGGTTTCATCCCCTGATATCCTCCTCTAGGTTTAGCAACATGTCTGGCCAATTTAGATCAAGCAATCTTTTTTCCAATCATAAATGACTTTAACAGGGTTGTAATGTAGACCATGGTTTGGGGTTTAACAATAAAGGGTAAAGGCTCAAACCTATTGCTTCTACTGGGCTTCCTTATTACCTAGGATCACCTTTGAACATATATTCTTTAAAGAGCTCACCTTTCTTGTAGTCTAATCCTTGACATTGTAACGGAGTTGTCCTTTCTATATGTTTTTCAAGATAACACAAACATTCATTTTTTTTTTTTTGGCCTCTTGCCTCATGGCAACTCTTTTTCTTTTCTTTTCTTTTTTTCATCTCTTTCCTTTCTTTTCATGTAACGAACAATTCTATAACTCTCTTTTCTTGGACCTTTTCCTTAACAACTCAATTTAACCCATTGCGGGTGGTGATTCCTAGGTTGGGATTTCTTTCTAGAGAAAAAGGTAACTGGCTCAATAGGTTTGACAAGGGTTTCTTTTAACTGTATGAGAAATAAAATGAGGGCCTCTCTTCATTTTGAACTAGATTGCTTGATCCATAGAGCCTTCACATTCCTTCAGCTTGATGGTCGACAACATTCTCTGCCAGATATTCTGCTACTTGTCTGCCCCAGTGTGGGGGGATGGTTTTCGATCGGGGTTGACAAGAAAATCTTCCGCTTTCGGCGAGGCACTAGTAGGCTAAGCAAAGGGGATATTTTTCTGTATGATAGCAGAATTGAGGGCCTCTAATCATTTCAAATTGAATTGCTTAGTCCATAAAGCCTTTATACAAAATTCAGACAATATTCCTAGGGATGATGTGTTTTCGCTGGTGAACTCCTATATATTCTACTGAATTAACTATTTTGTGTTTACCCCAATGTGGGGGATGGTTCTTGGTTTGGGGATATCTGAATAGAAATCATTTACGACTCTAGTGGGCTGAGCAAGAGGTAGTGTTTATTTGGGACAAGTAGAACAATGGCTTCTCATCACTTTGAAGACTCGGCTACCCATCGCTTAGCTAGGATATCATGCAAGTGTCGCCTCTTCAATAAAATTTTGCATTTCTCTATTAAGACTGTCTTCCTTCTATCTCTCATTCTCTCCTTGTCTCTCGAAGGTTTTAACCCGCTTTGAGTGAGTTGCACATGCTATCCTATCCTTCAAGTCAAGTCATTATTGAATAGGAAAGAATCCTTAAATGGAACAATTGTCCACGAGAGTATGAGACAAAAGGGATAAATTGGGAACTACCTATTTTCATTTAAAAACATGATTACATGGCATGTAGTGTTTATTTAAAGAATATATGCAAAAACTAGAAAGATGAAAGGAAAATAAACAAATTTTATGAAAACCTACCTTTTCTAATGGACCCTTTGGTGAGAACCCCTATCAGGGTTTTGGGACTACGCCAACCTCCTTGGTGCTTCATTCACCAGGTGTATCAACAGAGGGCGAGCTGACGACATCTAGCATGCATTTGGAAGTTAGAGGAATATGTTGCTGCAATGCACGGGTCTGACAAGACTTCACAAATAGTGAAGTCCTCTTCTGCTTGAAGTCTTCCTCTCCATGGATGGCGATTGTCATGGCATGGCGTGGAGGAAATGTCTTGTAGACGGATGGTTAGTCCTTCTTGCTCCTTAACGTATGCTTGGTCTCTTCTAACAACTAGGCTCGTCCTTCCATGAGTTTGAATCAAGTGGAGTGCTAGAGGGATTTTATGAATTTGGTAGTGCTTTTTAACCTAGAAAAAAGAAAAAGAAAAACATAACACAATCAACATGTGGAGTTAGAGGTTCTATGCGATGCATGTCCTATGGAGATCCCTTCTTTGAGGGAGTCTAGGAGTGATGACAAGTCCATTTTGAAGGTGGGGTTTTGCCCCTATTATGCAATATAATACCTCTTTGGCGTGGGCCGGTTGATGATTCCCTATTTGGGCAATCCTGCCTCCACAGACAGAGAGGGATTTGGGCCCCTCTCGAGACTTAGTTCTATGCATGCCATGAATCCTTAGGGTTTAAGAACCCTTAGGAGCTTTGGCAAGTTCGATTAACATGAGATTGGATTGCTCCTTTCTCTCTACAATTGATTAGATGCAAGAGAGTGAAATGACTTGAGTTTCTTGGAACTCTTTTCTTTGAATGGATATGGGTGCATGAGCATAATAAAAGTGAACATGTGAGCAATATAATAACAATAAATGAATGGTTTAGAAAAAAACCCCTTCTTGTCTTGCTTCTGTCTTCAGTTCTCTAGGTACTTGGAGATGAGGAGGGGGGAGGATAGAAGACAAAAACAAAAGAGAAGTTAGTGGCTTGATTTGAAAATTTTTATGCAATGCATGTCTTAGAGGTGCCCCTTTTTTGGGAGGGAAGCTACGCATGATGTATTGGCTCAATTTTGGAGATAGGGGATTGCCCTTGTATGCAGATACCTTACCGTCAAGTGGGAACCTTCAACCATCCATGCATTCATTCGCAAAAGTAAAAAAGTACATTGAATTTCGAGTTTAAGCTATAGAAGAACTGAAATACATTTCAATAGGGGGAAGGGAGCATTTTCCTTGGGACTTCCACCTATCTAGACTTACAAAGGAAAAACCTAAACTACTCTTGAGTCTTCAGATTCGCCTTCACAAGATTTGATGTCGGGGAGGTCGCTGAGAGACCTTGTTGACTGATTGCCTCTTGTCTTCTTGGCAATCTTATCTCCGTGAGCATAGAGGGATTGGGGCCCCTCTTATGGAATGGATTGGTATGCATTGTATGAGTCCTTAGGGTTACTTGGGAACCCTTAGGGTTTAGGTAGGTTTAATGCAAGGGAGGGTGACCATGGTGTCACTCTATATGAATTGATCATATGTATGAGGATGCAGTGACTTGAGTTAATTGGAACTCTTATCTTGACATGGAATATGGAATGCATGAAAATGAATGCATAGGGTATAAGGAGAGAAAATACAGTTGAAGTACATATGCATGGATGAGTAGTTAGACAGGCATTATAACAATATGAATACAGTCATTATAACAACAGGAATAAGCAGGTATAAATGAAAGTAAGAGCAGTCGCCCTTTCCTCCATGGTTTTGGAAAATGGCGCACGTGTTTTAAATCCGGCAGAGGTTCGGCTATGCATGGTGTTTGTATGAGTATGAGGTTGAGGGTTGACTAATGCACCCTAAAAAGGCTCGGTCCTCAGCTCTTCAAACCTAGGCCCACTCCCCAAGGTGGTGCCATGATCGGTTGGTGATCCGAGCGGGGGAACCATCAAGAGGCCGTAAGCGAAGAAACTGACATAGCATCTTGCCCACAACCAATATATTGTTCCCTCTTCCTAACTAGAAAGGTCACATCATAGTAAAATGCAAGTATGCAGAATGCCGGTGCACATGCACTGTGTGTGTGATTATTAAAAGCGAAGGAAAGAGCCCAACAACTCCCATTCATCCTGTTCATCACATTCATGCATGACAATTAACAAAATTTAAACAAAATGCACCTACAAAACAAAGACGCAAAAGTTAGTATGTGGATGACAAACTTAATACAATATAATATGAATAAATGCATGTTTTTTAAAAACATTTTTGAAAATTTGGTTTTGAAAATTTAAAATGAATAGGATAGAACCAAGTTCATTAAAGACTTTACATGGGTGAAGGGTAAAAAGACATGACTATGACCTAACCCTCTAAGTGTCCCTAGTGCAGTCGCCAGCTGTCGCGCCAAGATTTTTCGCACTCGAGAAATACACACACAAGCGACAAAAACACTGTACTCTCTTATTAGAACTCACCCTCCTAGAAGAATGAGTGCAACTATGTTTGAATTAAAAATTGGTTTGAATAAAGGGCTTTTGAAAAACATTTGGAGTCGCCACCTAACTTGATTAAGGTGAGTTAGGTCACCTAAGAACTAAGCACAATCCGAGGATCACACTTAAGTTTTTGAAAACGATTTTGAAAATATTATCTCAGGAGAGGGTTTTTAAGAAAACAGGCTATTTAGCAACCCTTGGAAAACATTTAAGCCCTTTTTTTGAAAATAACTCCATTTTGGTCTTTGAAAACAGTGATTCTAGGTCCGGAGGTTGGTTATGTGTAGGGAAGACGTACTAAGCCATCACCCTACCCCGCCCTTGCGGTACCTACATGTCTATTTACCCTAGATTCACGTATGAGAGTCTTCAACTAACTAATGTTCAACCCTATCCACCTTATAAAAGAATTTTTAAAAGGCATGATGCATGATATGCTAGTGCAAGAAAAGAGAATTGAAAAATAGATTTGAAATAGATTTGAAAGGAAATTGATTTGATTTGATAAGAGAGATTTGAAATTGGAAAGTTTTAGATATTGAAAATAGAGTTTTGAAAATAGAAATTTGGAATTAGAAAAGTAGATTATGGAATTGAAAACTTGAAGAAGATTGTAGAATTGGAGATTTGAAAAAGATTGTGGAAATAAAAATTTGAAAAATGTTGTGACCGCACCCATCCATGAGGGCTGCTTGCGTATCCTTTTGGGAGAATCAGGTCAGTCGTAGTTCGGACAAGAGTCCGATAGAAAATATAAGGTTTTGATTAGAAAAAGAAGTTTGATTTGAACTTAGAATAGAAGATTGGAAATTGGAATTTGGAATTGAAAAGATTAGACTTTGATTTGGAAAGATAGAATTTGGAAGAAAGATTTGGACTTGTCTTGGAAAGATTGAGACTTAGGAAACCTAGACTTAGGAAAGATAGGATTTAGAAAAGATTCGACTCTAGTGTTGAACTTGGAAGATTGGGAAAGATTTGATGTACGAAATGTTCGAATTTGGAAAGTTTTAAACTAGGAAAGTGTTATTTTAGGAAAGTTTTGTTTTCGGAAAGTTTCATTTTGGGAAAGTTTTGACTTAGGAAAGTTTCAACTTAGGAAAGTTTTGAATTAAGAAAGTTTCATTTTAAGAAAGGTTTCGAAATAGGAAAGTTTTGAATTTGGAATGTTTTGAAATAGGGAAGTTTCATTTTAAGAAAGGTTTTGAAATAGGAAAGTTTTGAATCTGGAATGTTTTGAAATAGGGAAGTTTTGAAAGTAAGAAAGTTTTGAGTTTAGACAGTTTTAGATTTGGAAAGATTTAAAGTTTAGGAAAGTTTAGAATTTAGAAAGTTTGGAAGTTTAGCAAGATTAAACATAATAAAGTTTTGAATTTAGAAAGCTTTGAATTTGGAAAGATTTGAAATTTAGAAAGTTTAAGATTTCGAAAGTTTTAGATTTAGAGTTTTAGAAAATCTTGAGATTAGGAAATGTTCGAATTTAAGAAATATTGCAAAACTTAGATTTGGAAAGTTAAGATTTGAAAAGGGGTAGAATTAGGAAAGATGTGGAACTTGAGTTTTAAAATTTAGAAAAGATTTTTATGTTCAAGTTTTGGAAACTTAAGATTTAGGAAAGGAGAAGATTAGGAAGGAGTTAAACTAGGAAAGATTTGGATTTTGTTTCTCAGAAGAAGTGTTTTAATTTTGTTTCCAAAAACGGAGGATATGATCTAGTTTCCTAAACGGGAAGATTGGATTTGGTTTCCTAAAGGGAAGACATGATTTGACAAAGATTTGGAAAGGGAAGTTTTAAAAACCCTAGATTTGGAAGACTATAGTTTTGGCGTAGAAAATAGGGTTTGGAAATATTTATATATAGTTTCGATGTAGAAAATAAGAGGTTTTGGAAACCTAGGTTTTAAGGCAAGGTTGAAAATCATGTCTTTGGGAAGAGAAACTAGGGTTTCCTAATTGTGGGTTCTAAGGTTTAACTTGGGCACCAAGAAAAGGGATTTTTGGAAAGGGCATTTTTGGGAGGGAAGATTTTTGGAAGGCAACCCTATAGAGGAGTTTTTGGAAAGTGAATTTGAAGAGAATTTTAGGAAGGAAGTTTTGGAAAGTAAAACTTTGAGAGAGTTTTGGAAACAAGATTTTGGAATAAGCTTTTTGGAAAGAGTTTTTAGGAAAGTTAATTTTGAGGAAAGTGTTTTAGAAAGGAGTTTGAAAAGAAAAGTTTTGAAAAATAGATTGTTGGAGGGAGTTTTTAGAAAGCAATTTTGGAAAGAAAAGTTTTTGGAAAGCATGTTGGAAAAGAGGGTTTTGGGAAGAGAGACTTTTGAAAAGAGAGTTTTTAGAAAGTATAAAAATGTCTCAATTTCCTAAAGCAATTCTAACCAGAAGAAGGCTAGAACCACTTTTAAGAAAGTGGTTTTGAAAATATGGAACAACAAGGATTTGAAAATATGGACCATATTGGTCACTTTAAATGTAACATATCGATCCTAGATTTTCCGCACTCGAGGAATACTCACACAAGCGGGAAAAATATTGTACTCTCTTGTTAGAACTCACCCTCCTAGAAGAATGAGTGCGACTAGGTTTGAATTGAAAATAAATTTGAGTAAAGGGTTTTTAGAAAAAGTTTGGAGTCGCCACCTAACTTGATTAAGATGAGTTAGGTCACCTAAAAACTAAGAATAATCCGAAGACTACACTTAGGATTTTTGGAAAACGATTTTGAAAATATCTCTTCAAGAGAGGGTTTTTAAGAAAAACAAGTTGTTTGGCAACCCTTAGAAAAACATTTAGCCCTTTTTGAAAAATAACTCCTTTTTGATCTTTGAAATCAGTGATCTAGGTTCGGAGGTTGGTTACGTGTAGGGAAGAAGCAGTAAGCCATCACCCTACCCCGCCCTTTCAGTACCTACATGTCAATCTATCCTAGATTCACCTATGAGAGTCTTCAACTAACTACTGTTCGATCCTATCCACCTCGAAAAATAATGTTTGAAAAGAAACTAACGTGGCGCATGATATGCAAGGGCAAGGAATGAGAATTGAAAAATAGATTTGGAAAGAAATTTGAAAAGAAGAATTTGATTTTAGAAAAGATTTGAAAGGATAGATTTGAAATTGGAAAGTTTGAAAAATTAGAGATTTGGAAATAGAAACTTGAAATTGGAAGCTTGAAAATAGATTGGAGATTTGAAAAGATTGCGGAATTTGAGATTTAGAAAATGTGGAGGAATTTGAAATTTGAAAGAAATTGTGACCGCACCCATGAGGGTTGCCTACGTATCCTTTTGGGAGAATCAGGTCAGTCGTAGTTCGGACAAGAGTCCGATTGAGAAGAGATTGATTTGGAAGAAAGAGATTGAATTGGAAATTGGATTAGAAGATTGAGAGATTGAACTTCGATTGAAAGGTTTGAAAAGACTTGACTTTGGAAAACTTGGTTTTAGGAAACCTAGACTTAAAGACTTCAAAAAGAAAGATGGGATTTGACTTGGAAGGAATTGACTTGAACATTAGACTTGGAAGATTGGAGAAAATTTGGAATTAGGAAAGTTTCGAACTTGGAAAGTTTCATTTTTGGAAAGTTTTCAATTAGGGAAAGTTTTCAAGTTAAGAAAGTTTCGAAATTATGAAATTTTGAATTAGGAAAGTTTCAACTTAGAAAAGTTTTGAATTAGGAAAGTTTCAACTTAGGAAAGTGTCGTTTTAGAAAAGGTTTTGAAATTAAGAAGTTGTGAAAGTTGGAAAGTTTAGAATTTGGAAAGTTTTGAAATAGGGAAGTTTTGAAAATTGGAAAGTTTTGAGTTTAGAAAGTTTTAGAGTTTCAATTTTTAGAAAATCTTGAAATTAGGAAGGGTTTGAATTTAGAAAATGTTTGAAAATTTAGGTTTGAGAAGTTAAGATTTGAAAAGAGGGTAAAATTAGGAAAAGGGTTGAATTAGGAAAGATTTGAAAATTGAGTTTTAAAATTTAGAAAAGATTTTTATGTTCAAGTTTTGGAAACTTAAGATTTAGAAAAGAAGAAGGTTAGGAAGGAGTTGAATTAGGAAATATTTGGCTTAGGAAGGGATTGGATTTGGTTTCTAAAAGCAAAGGTTTGATTTTGTTTTCAAAAACGGAGGATTGGATTTGGTTTCCTAAATGGGAATATTTGATTTGGTTTCCTAAAGGGAAGGTAGGATTTGGCAAGGATTTGGGAAGGGAGATTCTAGAAACCCTAGATTTGGAAAATTATAGTTTCGGCGTAGAAAACAGGTTTTGGAAACATGTATAGTTTGGATGTAAAAACAAGAGGTTTTGGAAACCTAGGTTTGGGGCAAAGTTTGAAAATCATGTTTTTGGAAAGAAAATTAGGATTTCCTAATTGTGGGTTCTAGGGCTTGACTTGGGCTCTAAGGAAAAGGATTTTTGGAAAGTGCGTTTTTGGAAATGAAGGTTTTCTAGAAATGAATCCTAGGGAGGAGTTTCTAGAGGGAAGAGTTTTTGGAAAGAGAGTCTTTTTTTAAAAAGATTTTTGGGGAGAGTTTTTCTAAGAAAGAGACCTAATGAACGTTTTTGGAAGGTGGACTTTGAAGAGTGCGTTTTGAAAAATAGATTTTTGGAAGGAGTCTTTGAAGACAACTTTGGAGAGGAGAGTTTTAGGAAAGTATGTTGAAAAAGAGATTTTTAGGAAGAGATTTTTGAAAAGAGAGCTTTTTGGAAAATGTAAAAGATCTCACTTTCCTAAAGCGATTCTAACCATAAGAAGGCTAGAACCACTTTAGGAAAGCGGTTTTGAAAACAACAAGATTTGAAAATATGGACCATATTGGTCACCTTGAATGTAACACTTTCCTAAAGCAACCCTAGCCATGGAAAAGCTAGAATCACCCTAGGATTGTGATTTTGAAACATGTTTTGAAAAAGAAGATTTTGATGCAATTTTGAAAACAAGTTTGAAAACGATTTTGAAAACAACTTTGAAAACGACTTTTGGAAGATGCAAGACCATGATATGCACAATGCAATTTTGGGGTCGTGAACATACAAGGTTAAGACTTCACCACATAATCAAGGGGGCCGAACCCACGTGGTCTGTAGTTAGACTAGAAGAAAGCCCCTGACACGGTGACTCTCCAATAGCCCAATCCTACACATGGACCAGGAATCCCCTTGTTTCAAGCATGCAAAGAAAGGGGGGAAAGAGATGGGGGATTAAAATAGAGAAAACCCAAGTGGGTTAGGAGAGAGAAGAGAGAACCTACCTTGTATCTTGTTTATTTCGCGCGCTTTGCTTTCTTCGGTTTTCGTCTTGATCTTCGTCTTCAATCTTCAAGGGTCGCCTTCAATCTTCAAACTTCAGATTGCAACTCTTCAAGTCTTCGAAGTAGGGTTGAAAGTTAGTGTATGAGTGTATGGGGGTGTGTATGAGGCTAGGGTTTATGTATGGTGGCTAGGGTTTGGAAAACCTAAGGAGGCTAGGGTTTAGGGAGTGTTCGAGCTTTGTATATCGAATTATATGATTTTTAGACTGAGTTGATGGATCATTTTCATGTTGGATGAGGCTCTGTATTTATAGAGGTTGGACAGCACTGGCGCCTGTTGCAGTGGCGCCAGGCCAGAATTTACACTAGCGCCACTAGGAGTGGCGCCAGGACAATTTTTGGCTTGGCGCCACTACTAGTAGCGCCTGCCATTTAGGAAATATTTAAGGTCAGCAAGCAACGTATCTTTGACTAGATTTGGGCGCTTGTACTAGTGACTACCATGCAATTTTTAGTATGACTTCAGTAGGAGTGACTCCAGAAAGTTCGGGAATGATTTGAAGGAGCCAGGAATGACCCGAAAGGCCGAAAAAAGAAAGGAACACTTAAAATAGTGTCCGGGAGGTATTTGACTTAAGAAATGAGGATAAGATGGGTCGGAAAGGTTGACCGGGCCTTTAGGGGCAAAACAGTCAATCAGACCGGGAAACTGTCGGGACAAACTCGGACTGTCTCGGAAGAAGACTTGGGATTTGGAAACATTATTTAGAATGTTTCCAAAGGTCGCCGGTTTGATACCCAGATCCGGTATGGTCGAAAAAGGAGACCGGCCCACCAGGGGCAAAACAGTCATTTCACACCAGGTTTGCCGGAACGGACTCGGAATGATTTGAAAGGATAGAGAAAGGTTGAGAATACTATGAGAAGTAATCTTAGAGGATTACCGGTTTGATACCCAGAGCTGGTGTGGTCGAAAAAGGAGACCGACCCATCAGGGGCAAAACGGTCATTTTGTACCGAGTTGGCCAGAATTGACTCGGAATGATCCAGAAAGGTAAAGGAAGGTTGAGAATACTATAAGAAGTAATCCCAGAGGGTTACCGGTTTGATACCTAGAGCCGGTGTGGTTCCTAGGGCATTCGGGTGCCTAGGGGCAAAATGGTCATCTTGATCGGAAAGTCTCGGAAAAGGTCCAAAGGGCAGTTTGATCATTTTTCACCGAAGTGGGCTAACAGACATTGGTGTTGACCTGGGTTTTGAGTGTTTTCACCACTCTGATAGCGGTCGTCGGTACACAGGGGTTTGTTGGCAATTCCCTATGTCGACCTATTTGTGAGTATTTGCGCTACTCTAACGGTTGTGATATTTACGAGTATTTTCGCTACTCGGACCGTCTCGATGAATAAACTGTCTCAAGAGAGGGATTGGAAAGGGGTCTTACCGGCTTCGAAAAGACGTGCCTGATTTGGAACCGTCTCGAGGAAGGAACCGTCTCGAAAGAGGGGTTGGAAAGGGGACTTACCGTCTTCAGAAAGACGTGCCTGATTTGGAACCGTCTCGAGGAATAAACTGTCTCGAGAGAGGGATTGGAAAGCGGTCTTACCGTCTTCAAAAAGACATGCTTGAGTTGGAATCATCTCAAGGAATAAACTGTCTTGAGAGAGGGATTGGAAAGGGGTCTTACCGTCTTTGAAAAGACGTGCCTGAGTTGGAACCGTCTCGAGGAATAAACTGTCTCGAGAGAGGGATTGGAAAGCGGACTTACCGTCTTTGAAAAGACGTGCGTGAATTGGAACCGTCTCGGGGAATAAACTGTCCCGAGAGAGGGATTGGAAAGGGGACTTACCATCTTCGAAAAGATGTGCCTGAATTGGAACCGTCTCGAGGAATAAACTGTCCCGAGAGAGGGGTTGGAAAGGGAAGGACGATGCCCCTAAGGGCATTTTGGGCATTTTGCCTCTATTTGGGCCTGAAGGGCCCACGAAGCGATGGACACACGGGATTTGGACTTAGAGAATTGGTGTCGGTTGGAATACGCCGACAGTGACTTGAAAACAAGTCTGGACGGAGTGTAGACTGCCGAGTGATAAAAAATGGGGTGCTTACATAACACTTTCCTAAAGCAACCGTAGCCATGGAAAGGCTAGAATCACCCCAGGATTGTGATTTCAAAAACAAGTTTCGAAAAAAAGAAGATTTTGATGCAATTTTGAAAACAAGTTTAATGCAAGTTTTGAAAACGAGTTCGAAAACGATTTTTGGAAGAATGCTAGACAATGATATGCACAATGCAAATTGGGGTCGTGAACATACAAGGTTAAGGTTTCACCACATAATCAAGGGAGCCGAACCCGTGTGGTCTTCGGTTAGACTAAAAGAAAGCCCCGACACAGTGACTCTCCAATAGGCTAATCCTACACATGGACCGGGAATCCCCTTGTTTCAAGCATGCAAAGAGGGGGGGGGGGGAAGAAGATGGGGGATTAAAATAGAAGAAAACCCTCGTGGGTTAGGAGAGAGAAGAGAGAGGGAGAAGTGTAGAAACTTAAAGAGAAAGCCTACCGTATGTCTTGTTTATTTCGCTTGGCTTTGCGCGCCTTACTTTGCTTGTCTTGCTTTTGTCTTCACTTCAATCTTCAAAGCTTCAGATTGCATCTCTTCAAGTCTTCAAAATAGGCTTTGGAGGTTAGTGTATGAGTGTATAGAAGTGTATGTGAGTGTATAGGAGGCTAGGGTTTGTGTATGGTGGCTAGGGTTTGGAAAACCTATATAAGCTAGGGTTTAGGGAGGCTATGAGCTCTGTATATCGAATATTAGGGTTTTCAGACTGAGTTTGTGGACCTCTTTTACACTGGAGGAGGCTCTGTATTTATAGAGAGAGGAATGCACTGGCACCTGTTGCAGTGGCGCCAAGCCAAAAATTACACCGGTGCCACTAAGAGTGGCACCAAGCCATTTTTTGGCTTAGCGCCACTGCTAGTGACGCCAGCCATTTAGGAAATGTTTAAGGTCAGCAAACAATATATCTTTAGAAGATTTGGACGCCTGTACTAGTGACTACCATGCAATTTTTAGCCTGGCTTCACTAAGAGTAACTCTAGAGAGTCCGGGGATGAATTGAAGGGGCTGAGAATGAGCCGAAGGGCCAGAAAGGGACAGGAACCCTTAGAATATTGTCTCAAAGGCAATAGACTTGAAAGATGCTGAAAGGATGTGTTTGAAGGGATGACCGGGCCATTAGGGGCAAAATGGTCAATTGGACCGGAAAACTACCGGGATGGACACAAAATGCCCCGGAAGAAGACTCAAGATTTGAAAACATTATTTAGAATATTCCCAAAGGCTACCGGTTCGATACCCAGAGCTGGTGTGGTCAAAAAAGACGATCAGCCTACCAGGGGCAAAACGATCATTTTCCACCCCGTTTGTCGGAACTAACTCGGAATGATCCATAAAGTCAACAAAAGGCCAGGAATACTATAAGGAGCATTCTCAGTAGGCTACCGGTTTGATACCTAGAACCGGTGTGGTTGGAAATGGTGACCGGTCCGCCAGGGGCAAAACTATCATTTTACGTCAAGTTTGCCAAAACTGACTCGGAATGCTCTAGGAACGTATTGGAAGGTCGGGAATACTATAAGAAGTATTCTCGGGAGGTTACCGGTTTGATACCGAGTGCCGATGTGGTTCCTGGGGCTTTCGGATGTCTAGAGGTAAAATAACTATTTAGCTTCAAGTGGGCTCTACGGGCCTGTGAAGTGACTGGTGGAATAATTTCAAGTTTAGAAGGTAGGTTAGAGTCTAGATATGCATGTGATGTGTAAAAGTGAGCCCAGTTGGGCCAAAAATTGCCAAGTGGGCAAAAATGGGGTGCTTACAAAATACATGTTGTTTTCAAAATCACAACCCTACAATAGTTCTAATCTTTTCATGGTGAGAATCATTTTAGGAAAGTGAGATATTAGTGAGACTTGTAAAAGTTCATATTCAATATTCTTTCCAAATTTTTTTCAAATTTACTTTCCTAAAAACTCTTTTAAAAAATCTATTTCCTAAGAACTCTTTCTAAAGTATCTATTTTCCAAAAACTCTTTGTCTTAGAGTCTAAGTCAAGTCCTAGAATCCGTGATTAGGAAACTCTAGTTCCCTTTTTTAAAATTATAACTTTCTCTTTTGCTTCAAATCATAAGTTTCCAAAAGTATTTTCTATATCAAATCATAGATTTTCAAAACTCTTTTTCTACACCAAATTATAGATTTCCACATCCAAGATTTTCAAAACTCAACATTTCCAATTTCATGTCAAATCATATCTTTCAAATTTAGGAACTCAAATAAAATCCTCCAATTTTGGAAATAAAATAAAATCATCTATTTTTGAAAATAGAATCCAATCTTCTACTTTAGGAAATAGGAATCAAACATTTCCTAATTTTAAACCTTTCCAAATCTCAACTTTTTAAATTTCAAATTATAAAATCTTTCATAATTTTAATCTTTCCTAATTTTCATCTTTCTTAAATTCAAACTTTCAAACCTTTCTTAATTTCAAAACTCCAAGTCTTCCTAAACCCAACTTTCTAAATTCAACTTATCAAATCTTTCCTAATTCCAAAACGTTCCTAATTTCAAAAGTTCAAATCTTATTTCCAAATTTCAAATCTTTCTAAATTCAAAACTTTCCAAATTAAAATCTTTCCAACAACTCTTTCTTAAAAAGGAAACTTTTCTAATTTGAAAACTCTCCAAATTTAAAACTTTCCTAAAATGAAAGTTTTCTAAAAATGAAACTTCGTTAATTTGGTTCTTTCCTAAAATGAAACTTTCTTATTTTGGAACTTTCCTAAGTCAAAGTTTTTCAAAATTCAATCTTTCCTAAACCTTAACTTTCTAAATTCTGTTAAATCAAATATTCAAGTCAAATCTTTTCCAACCATTCCAAGTCAAGTGTTCTTAAAATCAAATCAAATCCTTTCTTAATCTTTCTAAAATCTGACTCCCCTAATTCGAAACTTTCTAAAATCAAATTTTTTGAACTTCAAATCAAACCTTTCTAATTCAATTGCATGCTTCAACCCTAGGTTACCTAAATCCTAGGATGTCTAAACCCCAGTTCAGGCCTAACCCTGAAGTTAGGAAGCTTCAACTCCTTTCTAAAACTCTTTTCTAAACCAAAATGATTTTCGAACTTCATTCTAAGTCAAGATTTTTTAAAGCTCAACTCAATCTTTCCTGAATCAAGTCCAAGTTCCCCTTCAAAGTTCATTCTTTTCAAATTAAAATCAATTTCAAATCCTTAAGCTTTTCAAATCAAAGTCAATTCTAAATTCAATTTTAAATATTAGTTCGATTTCAAATCAACGTTTAATTTCAAATTTTCTATTCAAAGATCAAATCAAACCTTTTCAAGTTAAACTTTTTAAAAACCTCGAAGTGTCAATTTTCAATTAGACCTTGACTCTGAACTACAACTAACTTCATTCCTAACAAATGGATACATAGACAACCCTCATGGGTGCAGTCACAACCATTTTCGAGTTTCTAATTCCACAACGTTTTTAAAATTTCTAATTCCACGACTTTTTTAAGTTTTCAATTTCCACAACCTTTTTCAAGTTTTCAATTTCCATAACCTTTTTCAAACTTGAAATCCCCTTTTCAAATTTATTTTCAAAATCAAATCATTTTCTTGCACTTGCATGTCATGCATTATATCAAACCTCTTTGTAAAATTCTCTTTCCAAGTGGATATAATTGGACAATGGTAATCGAAGATTCTAGTTGAGTGAACCTAGGGTAAAAATACATGTAGGTACCGCAAGGTTGGGATAGGGTGATAGCTTAGTGCATCTTTCCTATACGTAACTAATCTTCGAACCTAAAATCATTGTTTTTCAAAGACAAAAAATGGAGTAATTTTCATAAAGGGCTAAAATCTTTTCAAAAGTTGCCAAACAACATGTTTTCTAAAAAAACCCGCTCTTAAGAAAGTTTTCAAAACCTTTTTTCAAAAGCCCTAAGTTTAATCTTCAGATTGTGAAGCCCCTACATTTTTCGCACTCGAGGAATACATACACAAGTAGGAAAAATACTGTACCCTCGTTAAAACTCATCCTCCTAGAAGAATGAGTGTGACTAGGTTTGAATTGAAAACTGATTTGAATAAAGGGCTTTTGAAAAACAATTTAGAGTCGTCACCTAACTTAATTAAGGTGAGTTAAGTCACCTAAAAACTAAGAACAATCCAAAGATTACAGTTAGGGTTTTTGAAAACAATCTTGAAAATACTACCTCAAGAGAGGATTTTTAAGAAAAGAGGTTGTTTAGCAACATTTGAAAAATATTTAAGCCCTTTTTAGAAAAATAACTTCATTTTGGTATTTCGAAAACAGTGAACCTAGGTTCAGAGGTTGGTTACGTGTAGGGAAGACGTACTAAGCCATCACCCTACCCTGCCCGTGCGGTACCTTCATGTCTATTCGCCCTATATTCACTTATGAGAGTCTTCCACTAACAAATGTCCAAAACTATACACTTTAGAAAAGAATTTTTGAAAAGACATGATGCATGATATGTAATTGCAATAGAAAAAGGGAGTTGGAAAATTGATTTGGAAATAGATTTTAAAAGAAATTGATTTGATTTAAAAAGAGATTTGAAAAGATAGATTTGAAATTGAAAAGTTTTAGAAATTGGAAATACAGATTTGAAAACAGATTTTTGAAATTGAAAACTTGAAATAGATTACGAAATTGGGATTTGAAAAAGGTTGTGACTGCACCCATGAGGGTTGCCTACGTATCCTTTTTGAGGAATCAAGTTAGTTGTAGCTCGGACAAAAGTTCGATAGAAAATAGAATGTTGATTTGAAAAAAGAAATTTTGATTGGAAAAAGGGTTTGATTTGAAATTTGAATAAAAGATTGGAAATTGGAATTGAACTTAGACTTGGAATTGAACTTAGACCTTGAATTGAACTTGAAAGAGGATTTGACCCTTGGAAGAGAACTTGGACTAGATTTGGAAATATAGAACTTTGGAAAACCTAGACTTAGGAAAGATGAGATTTAGGAAAGACTTGAGGTTTAAGAAAAATTTGACTCGAATGTTTGACTTCGAAGATTTAGGAAAGATTGGATTTAGGGAAGACTCAGATTAGGAAATGTTCCATTTTAGGAAAGTGTCATTTTAGGAAATATTTCGAATTAAGAAAGTTTAACATAGGAAAGGTTGGGAAATTGGAAAGTTTTGAATTAGGAAAGGTTTTGAAATTGGAAAGTTTTAAATTAGGAAAGGTTAGGATTTAAGAAGATTTGGAAGCTCAAAGTTTAAGGAAAGGTTTGAAAGTTTAAGTTTTGGAAACCTGAGGTTTAGGAAAGTATGAGATTAGGAAGGATTTGAATATGGAAAGATTTAGATTGGAAGGATTGGGATTCCTATTTCCTAAAACAAAGGACTGGAATTTGTTTCTAAAAAAAATGGTTTGATTTTGTTTCCAAAAGCGGAGGATCGGATCTAGTTTCCTAAACAGGGGAAATAGGATTTGGTTTCCTAAAGGGAAGATTTGACTTGGCATGGAATTGGAACGATGAAGTTTTGAAAATCCGAGATTTGGGAAGACTATAGATTTTGAAAATATATATAGTTTTGATGTAGATAATAAAAGGTTTTGGAAACCTAGGTTTTGAGGTCAAAATAGGGAATTGGAAATCATGTTTTTGGGAAGAAAAATCAGGGTTTCCTAATTGTTGGCTCTAGGGCTTGACTTGGACTTCAAGGAAAGATTTTGGAAAGTGAGCTTTTAGAAAGGGAGACTTTTGGAAGGCAATCCTAAAGAGGAGTTTTTAGAAAGTGAATTTTGAAAAGAAAGTTTTTCGAAAGGGATTTTGGAAAGTAAAACTTAGAGAGAGTTTTTGGAAAAAAGGGTTTTGGAAAGAGATCTTAAAAAGGAGTTTTTGGAAAGCGAAGTTTGAAAAGAGAGTTTTTGGAAATGGATTCTTGAAAAGTGTTTTTCTAGGAAGGAGATCTAGGGAGCGTTTTTAAAAAGTGAATTTCGAAGAGAGCGTTTTGGAAAGGAGTGTTTAGGAAAGTGAGTTTTGTGAAGGGAAGTTTTAGAAAACAATTTTGGAAAGGAATTTTGAGAAGGGGATTTGAAGAGAATTTTTAGAAAGTGTATTGGAAAAGAGATTTTTTAGAAAGGGAGATTTGAAAAGATAGTTTTTTAGAAAGTACATAAAATATCTCACTTTTCTAAAGCGATTCTAACCGTAAGAAGATTAGAACCACTCTAAGACAGTGGTTTTGAAAACAACAATTATTTGAAAATATGGACCATATTGGTCACTTTAAATATAACACTTTCTTAAAGCAACCCTAACCATGGAAAGGCTAGAATTACTTTAGGACTGTGATTTTGTAAACAAGTTTTGAAAAAGAAGATTTTGATGCAAGTTTTAAAAACGATTTTAATGCAAGTTTTGAAAACAAGTTTGAAAACGGATTTTGGAGAGAAGCAAGATCATAATATGCACTATACAAGTTAGGGTCGTGAACATACAAGGTTAAAGGCTTCACCACATAATCAAGGGGGCCGAACCCACGTGATCTCCGGTTAGACTAAAAGAAAGCCCTCGACATGGTGACCTTCAATAGCCTAATCCTACACATTGACCGGGAAGTCCCTTGTTTCAAGCATACAAGAAAGGGGGAAGAAGTTGTGGGATTAAAATAAAAGAAAATCCAAGTGGATTCGGAGAGAGAAGAGAGAGGGGAAAGATGTGTAAACTTAAATAGAGAGCCTACCTTGTATCTTATTTATTTTGCTTTGCTTTGCACGCTTTATTTTTCTTGCTTGCTTTTCTTGTTTCGGTCCTTGCTTTGCTTCAGTCTTCAAGAACTTGTCTTCGATCTTCAGAAGCTTCAAAGTTGCAGCACTTCAAATCTTCAATGGAGGCTTCGAGGCTAGTGTATAAGTGTATGTGAGTGTATGTGAGTGTATAGGAGGCTAGGGTTTGGAAAACCTAAAGAAGACTAGGGATTAGGGAGGCTACGAGCTCTTTATATCGAAGAGCAGGGTTTTTAGATTGAGTTTGCGGACCCTTTTCATGCTGGAGGAGGTTCTGAATTTATAGAGAGAAAAAAGACCTGGCGCCTGTTGCAGTGGCACGAAGCAAAAATTTCTTCTAGCGCCACTAGGAGTGGCACTAGGCCAAATTTTGGTAATGACGCCAGCCCTTTAAGAAAGTTTTTAAGCCGACAGGCAACATATCTTCAAAAGATTTGGGTGCCTGTACTAGTGACTACCACACAATTTTTAGCCTGGCTTCACTAGGAGTGACTCCGGAAGGTCCGGGAATGATTTGAAGGGGCCGGTGTCGCGCCCAGATTTTTTGCACTCGAGGAATACACACATAAGTGGAAAAAAATACTGTACTCTCTCGTTAGAACTCACCCTCCCAGAAGAATGAGTGCGACTAGGTTTGATTTGAAAAATTGATTTGAACAAAGGGCTTTTAGAAAAGATTTGGAGTCGCCACCTAACTTGATTAAGGTGAGTTAGGTCACCTAAAAACTAAGCATAATCCGAAGACTACACTTAGGGTTTTTGGAAAAAGGATTTGGAAAATATCTCCTCAATAGAGGGTTTCTAAGAAAAATAGGTTGTTTGGCAACCTTTGGAAAACATTTAGTCCTTTTTGAAAAATGACTCTGTTTTGGTCTTTGAAATCAGTGATCTAGGTTCGGGGGTTGGTTACGTGTAGGGAAGACACACTAAGCCATCACCCTACCCCGCCCTTTCGGTACTTACATGTCCATTTACCCTAGATTCACTTATGAGAGTCTTCAACTAACAAATGTTCAATCCTATCCACTTTGAAAAATAATATTTAGAAAACCACGATGCATGATATGCAAGTGCAAGAAAAGAGAGTTGATTTATAAATAGATTTGAAAAGAATTTGATTTGATTTTAGAAGAAAAATTTGAAAGGATAGATTTGAAACTGGAAAGTTTGAAAAATTAGAAATAGGGATTTGGAAATAGAAATTTGAAATTGAAAGTTTGAAAATAGATTGGAGATTTGGAAAGATTGTGGAATTTGAGATTTGAAAAAGAGTTGTGGAAATAGAAACTTGAAAAATGTTGTAGAATTTGATATTTGAAAAATGTGGAGACCACACCCATGAGGGTTGCCTACGTATCCTTTTCGAGGAATCAGGTCAGTCGTAGTTCGGACAAAAGTCCGATTGAAAATAGAAGAGTTGATTGGAAAAGAGATTGAAATTGAAACTCGAATTGGAATTGGAAGAGTAGGACATCTAGACTTTGATTGGAAGATTTGAAAAGATTGGTTTTAGGAAACCTAGACTTAGGAAAGAGAGGATTTAGAAAGGACTTGAGATTAAGAAAGAATGGACTCGAATGTTGGACTTGGAAGATTGGAGAAAGATTGGAATTAGGAAAGGTTCGAATTAGGAAAGTTTCATTTTAGGAAAGTTTCGTTTTAAGAAAGTTTTTGAATTAGGAAAGTTTTAACTTGGGAAAGTTTTGAAAGAAGAAAGTTGTCAATTTGGGAATATCTCAACTTAGGAAAGTTTTAGGTTTTGGAAAGTTTGAAATTGGAAAGTTTAGAATTTTAGAAAGATTTTAAATTAAGAAAGATTTAGAAAAGGTTTGAATTAATTAAGTTTCAACTTAAGAAAACTTTGAATTAAGAAAGTTTTATTTTAAGAAAGGTTTTGAAATAGGAAAGGTTTTGAAAACAAGAATGTTTTGAAAATAAGAAAGTTTTAAGATTTGGAAAGATTTGAAGTTTAGAAAGTTTTAGAGTTTGAGTTTTGGAAAACCTTTAGATTAGGAAAGATTTGAGTTTAGAAAAGATTTGAAAACTTGGATTTGGAAAGTTAAGATTTGGAAATGGGTAAAATTAGGAAAGGGTTGAATTAGGAAAGATGTGGAAATTGAGTTTTTAAAATTTAAGAAAGATTTTTATGTTTAAGTTTTGGAAACTTAGGATTTAGGAAAGTAGAAGATTAGGAAGGATTTGAACTAGGAAAGATTTGGATTATGAAGGGATTGGATTTTGTTTCTAAAGGGAAGGCTTGATTTTGTTTCGAAAAATGGAGAATGGGATGTAGTTTCCTAAACGGGAATATTTGATTTGATTTCCTAAAGGGAAGATTTGATTTGACAACGATTTGGAAAGGGAAAGTTTTAGAAACCCCAGATTTGGAAGGATATAGTTTTGACGTAGAAAATAAGTTTTTGAAAATATGTGTAGTTTTGATATAGTTTTGCAAACCTTGGTTTTGAGGCCAAAATAGGGGATTGGAAATAATGTTTTTGGAAAGGAAATTAGGGTTTCCTAATTGTTAGCTCTAGGGCTTGACTTGGGCTCTGAGGAAAGAGTTTTTTGGAAAGTGTGTTTTTGGAAACGAAGATTTTGGAGGAAGATTCTAAAGAGGAATGTTTTAGAAAGTGTATTTTGAAAAGAATTTTAGGAAGGAAGTTTTTGGAAAGTAAAACTTTGAGAGAGTTTTTGGAAAGAGTTTTCGGAAAGATTTTTTCTAGGAAGGAGACCTAGGGAACGTTTTTGGAAAGTGGACTTTGACGACAGCGTTTTGGAAAGGAGTTTAGAAAGAGAAGTTTTGGAAAATAGATTTTCGGAGGAAGATTGTAGAAAGCAATTTTGGAAAGAAGAGTTTTATGAAGCAGGTTGGAATAGAGATTTTTAGTAGAAGATTTTTGAAAAGACAGTTTTTAGAAGGTATAAAAATGTCTCACCTTCCTAAAGCGATTCTAACCATAGGAGGGTTAGAACCACTTTAGAAAAGTAGTTTTGAAAATAACAAAGGTTCAAAAATATGGATCATGAAAGTCACTTTAAATGTAACACTTTCCTAAAGCAACCCTAGCCATGGAAAGGCTAGAATCACCCTAGAATTGTGATTTTGAAAACAAGTTTGAAAAAGGAGATTTTGATGCAATTTTGAAAACAAGTTTAATGCAAACTTTGAATACGAGTTTGAAAACGATTTTGGAGAGATGCAAGATAATGATATGCACAATGCAAGTTTGGGGTTGTGAACATACAAGGTTAAGGCTTCACCACATAATAAAGGGGGCCGAACCCACGTGGTCTCCGGTTAGCCTAAAGGAAAGCCCCCAACACGATGACCCTCTAATAGTCTAATCTTACACATGGACCGGGAGTCCCCTTGTTTCAAGCATCCAAAGAAAGGGGGGGAAAGAGATGGGGGATTAAAATAGAGAAAACCCAAGCGGGTTAGGAGAGAGAAGAGAGAGGGGGGCAGTGCAGAAATGTAAAATAAAAGCCTACCTTGTGTCTTGTTTATTTTGCGCGCCTTGCTTTTCTTCGATCTTCGTCTTGATCTTCGTCTTCAACCTTCAAGAGTTTGTCTTCAATCTTCAAGGCTTCAGTTTGCAGCACTTCAAGTCTTCAAAGGAGGCTTGAGGCTAGTGTATAAGTGTATGGGGATGTGTATGAGTGTATAGGAGGCTAGGGTTTAGTGTATGGTGGCTAGGGTTTGGAAAACCTAGAGGAGCTAGGGTTTCGGGAGTGTGCAAGCTCTGTATATCGAAATATAGGATTTTTAGACTGAATTTGCGGACCCCTTTCACGCTGGAAGAGGCTCGGTATTTATAGAGGTGGGATAGACATGGCGCCTGTTGTAGTAGCGCCAGGGCAAAATTCCTCTTGGCGCCACTAGGAGTGGTGCCAGGCCATTTTTTGGCTTAACACCACTACTAGTGCCGCCAGCAAGTTAGGAAAGTTTGTAAGTCAGCAACGTATCTTTGACTAGATTTGGGCACCTGTACTAGTGACTACCATGCAATTTTTAGCCTGACTTCACTAAGAGTGACTCCAGAAAGTCCTAGAATGATTTGAAGAGGCCGGGAATGACCTGGATAGCCAGAAAAGGGTAGGAACACCGAAGATAGTGTCCTAGAGGTTTTTGACTTGAAAAATGAGGATAAGATGCGTTGGAAGGATTGACCGAGCCTTTAGGGGCAAAACGGTCAATCGGGTCGGGAAGCTGCCAGGACGAACCCGGAATGCACTGGAAAAAGACTCAAGACTTGGAAACGTTCTTTAAAATGTTCCCAAGAGGCTACCGGTTTGCTACCCAGAGCCGGTGTGGTAGGAAAAAGCAACCAGCGCACCAGGGGCAAAACGGTCATTTTGTACCGGGTTTGCCGGAACTGACTCAGAATGATCCGAAAGGATAAAGAAAGGTTGATAATGCTATAAAAAGCATTCTTGGAAAGTTACTGGTTTGATACCCAGAGCCAGTGTGGTTGGAAAAGGCGACCGGCCCACCAGGGGCAAAACGGTCATTTTGTACCGGGTTTGCCAGAACTGACTCCGAATGATCCGGAAAGATAAAGGGAGGTTGAAAATACTATAAGAAGTATTCTTGAGAGGTTACCGATTTGATACCCAGAGCCGGTGTGGTTCCCGGGGCGTTCGAATGCCTAGGGGCGAAATGGTCATCTTGACCAGAAGGCCTCAGAATTGGCCCGAAACTGAGTAGAAGGCACCTAATCATACCGGATTGCTTTTAAGACAATTTTAGAAGGTTGGACTTATCGTTCTGAAGACTCAGGTGTGTTCCCGAGAAACGTTTTGGAAAAGGCCCAAGGGGCAGTTTGGTCATTTTTCACCGAAGTGGGCTAGCAGGCACCGGTGTTGACCTGGGTTTTGAGTATTTCCGCCACTCTGACGGCGGTCGCGTGATACAGGAGTTTGTTGGCAATTCCCTATATCGACCTGTTTGCGAGTATTTTCGCTACTCTGACGGTTGCGATGTTTGTGAGTATTTCCGCTACTCCGATGGTTCGCGATCATTCCCGAGACTGCCTGATCTCGGGAAGCTGTTAAAGGGACTTAGCGGCTGAGAATCAACTTTCTTGGAAAGCATGCCTAAACAGATATTTTTGCATTGGCGGGCTAGCAGGCTCCAAAGGTGGACTGTTCTACCATTTATGGGACTTGGGGTCTTATCCCAGTCGACAAGTTTAAAGGGACTCACCGTTTTGGAGAGATTTTTTTTTAAAAACGTGCCAGACCGTCTCGAGGAATAAACTGTCTTGAGAGAGGGATTGGAATTGGAAAGTGGTCTTATCGTCTTCAAAAAAACATGCCTGATTTGGAATAGATTTACCGTCTCGAGGAATAAACTGTATCGAGAGAGGGATTGAAATTGGAAAGGGGTCTTATCGTCTTCGGAAAGACGTGCCTAATTAGAGTAGATTTACTGTCACGAGGAATAAACTGTCTCGAGAGAGGGATTGGAATTGGAAAGGGGTCTTATCATCTTCAGAAAGACATGCCTGATTGGAGTAGATTTACCGTCTCGAGGAATAAACTATCTCGAGAGTGGGATTGGAATTGGAAAGGGGTCTTATCGTCTTCAAAAAGACGCGCCTGATTGGAGTTGTAAAATAGACTTATTGTCTTTGGAAAGACATGCCTAATTGGAATTGGAAAGGGGACTTACCATCTTCGGAAAGACGTGCCTGATTCAAAATATGGAAACGATAATGCCCCTAAGGGCATTTTGGCCATTTTGCATCTCTTTGGGCCTGGTGGGGCCCGCGAAGCGATGAACTGACGGGATTGGACTTAGAGAGTTGATTTCGATTGGAATACGTCCATATTGACTTGAGTATAAGTCTGGACGGAGTGTAGACTACCAAGCGGTCAAAAATGGGGTGCTTACAGCTGCCCCTCTTTTTTTGTCTTTGCTTGTCAAAGACAGAAAACGATAAAAGTAAGAGTCCTATGTTGACCGCGAGGCAGTCGGAGGGATGGACATTGGGAATTTTTCGACAACGGGGGTTGAAAATAGATAGCTGGCCAAAAAAGGCATTTGAAAATGAGATTTGGCGGGAAAGGGGGCAACGCCGCCTAGAATTGGGCACTGGTGCCACTAGGAGTGGCGCCTTTGGCAGAAAAAGGTTGGCGGCTCTGCCAGTGGTGCTAGGCTTGGGAACAAAACCAGAAAATTTTTTGGTTCGAACTGTTGCGGCAATTTGAAAAGTTTTCGCAAATTCGAGAGACATTGTGAGGAAGCTGACTTGAACATTGAAGGAGCACTTCTTGGAGACCACGGGTGATTGCCGGAAGGAGACCACGTCGCTGGAAAAGTTGCCGGAAGAGAAGATTTGGCCGGAGAACTCCATAAAAGTGTGTTTTTAAAATTTGTTGATTTTGATGTGTAGAATTTCGTTTGAATCATGTGAATAGTGGAAATTGATGTTTTGATATGTTTTGAACATGATGGTGATATTTGTTTTGCATTTTGGTGCTTGTTTAATTGAATTTGAGTGATTTTATGTGAGTATGTGAAGGGGGTTTTCTGCAGGAATAGGGGGTTTATTCCTACAGACTCGGGCATTGGGTTTTCTGGCTAGATTTTTATGCCATGTGCCTTAGAAAAATGTATTTATCAATCGTACGAAGTTTTGTATTTTTTGAAAACTCGGTGAATCTTTGATTTTTTGAAAAATATGAAAATACTTACAAAATTTAGGAAAATGAGAAAACTCAAGAAATTGATGAAATTCCTTAGAGTTTAAAATTTGAAAAATGTAGAAATATTTTTTAAACAGATTTGAAATGATTTTGAAGAATTTTAAGGCATTTTTTAAAACCATTGATTTATTGGAAAAATAAAACATGTGTTTTGAAAATTTTGAAAAATTGAAAAGTGTGCACGGGTGCTAATGTCATGTGATTGTGACAATGTGAAGTGTACGTTTTGTGTTTTGTGTTGATGTCATGGGTGTTGTAGGGACCATTTTTAAACAAAACTCTGCCGAAATTTTTAGAATTTAGGGAAAGAGTTAGAAAAGGTTTTTAGAAATAAAATCTTTTTGAAGGAAAAAGACAGAAAACCCTCGAGATTTGATCAAAATGTATGGAAATCTTTTATTATCTGAAATCTTTTTATTATTTTATCTGAAAGATTTTAAATTAAGAAAGATTTAGAAAAGGTTTGAATTAAGAAAGTTTTAACTTAAGAAAACTTTGAATTAAGAAAGTCTTATTTTAAGAAAGGTTTTGAAATAGGAAAGGTTTTGAAAACAAGAAAGTTTTGAAAGTAAGAAAGTTTTAAGATTTGGAAAGATTTGAAGTTTAGAAAGTTTTAGAGTTTGAGTTTTGAAAAACCTTTAGATTAGGAAAGGTTTGAGTTGAGGAAAGATTTGAAAACATGGATTTGGAAAGTTAAGATTTTGAAAGGGGTAGAATTAAGAAAGGGTTGAATTAGAAAAGATGTGGAAATTGAGTTTTTAAAATTTAGGAAAGATTTTTATGTTTAAGTTTTGGAAACTTAGGATTTAGAAAAGTAGAAGATTAGGAAGGATTTGAACAAGGAAAGATTTGGATTAGTAAGGGATTGGATTTTGTTTCTAAAAGGGAATGTGTCGCACCCAGAATTTTCGCACTCGAGGAATACTCATACAAGCGGGAAAAATGCTGTACTCTCTCGTTAGAACTCACCATCCTAAAAGAATGAGTGCGACTAGGTTTAAATTGAAAATAGATTTGAACAAAGGGCTTTTGAAAAAGATTTGGAGTTGCCACCTAACTTGATTAAGGTGAGTTAGGTCACCTAAAAACTAAGCATAATCCAAAGACTACACTTAGGGTTTTTTGAAAAAGGTTTTGAAAAGATCTCCTCAAGAGAGAGATTTTTAGGAAAACAGGTTGTTTGGCAACCTTTGGAAAACATTTGGCAACTTTTCGAAAACAGTGATCAAGGTTCGGAGTTTGGTTACGTGTAGGGAAGACGCACTAAGCCATCACCCTACCCCGCCCTTTCGGTACCTACATGTCAATCTACCCTAGATTCACCTATGAGAGTCTTTAACTAACTATTGTTCAATCCTGTTCACTTTGAAAAACAATGTTTGAAAAAGTCATGATGCATGATATGCAAGTGCAAGACAAGAAAGCTGGAAAATAGATTTGGAAAGAGATTGATTTGATTTAAAAAAAAAAAAAGATTTGAAAAGGTAGAATTGAAATTAGAAAGTTTGAAAAATTAGAAATAGAGATTTGGAAATAGAAATTTGAAATTGGAGGTTTGACAATAGATTGGAGATTTAAAGAGATTGTGGAATTTGAGATTTGAAAAAGGTGGTGGAATTTGAAATTTGAAAGAAGTTGTGACTGCATCTATGAAGGTTGCTTACGTATCCTTTTGGAGGAATCAGGTCAGTCGTAGTTCGGACAAGAGTCCGATTGAAAATAGAAGAGTTGATTGGAAGAAAGAGATTGAATTGGAAATTGGATTGGAAAATTGAAAAATTGAACTTTGATTGGAAGATTTGAAAAGACTTGACTTTGGAAACTCAGTTTTAGGAAACCTAGAATGACTTGAGACTTAGAAAAGAAGGCTTGGATTTGACTTGGAAGGACTTTAGAAAAGATTTGACTTATAAGTTGAACTTGGAAAGATTAGGAAAGATTGGATTTAGGAAGGGTTTGAATTAGGAAAGGTCCGATTTAGGAAAGTTTTGAATTAGGAAAGTTTCATTTTTGGAAAGTTTCAAATCAAGAAAGTTTTGAATTAGAAAAGTTTTCAAATTAGGAAACGTTCATCTTAGGAAGGTTTTAGGTTTAGGAAAGTTTCAACTTAGAAAAGTTTGGAATTTGGAAAGTTTAAACTTAGGAAAGGTTTTGAAAATAAGAAAGTCTTGAAAACAAGAATGTTTTGAAAATGAGAAAGTTTTAAATTTTGAAATATTTGAAGTTTAGGAAAGTTTAAAATTTAGAAAATTTAGGTTGAGAAAGATTTAACTTAAGAAAGTTTTGAATTTAGAAAGCTTTGAATTTGGAAATATTTGAAATTTAGAAAGTTTAAGATTTAGAAAGTTTTAGAGTTTTAGAAAATCTTGAGATTAGAAAAGGTTTGAATTTGGGAAAGGATTGAAAACTTAGATTCGGAAAGTTAAGATTTGGAAAGGGGTAGAATTGGGAAAGATGTGGAAGTTGAGTTTTAAAATTTAGGAAATATTTTTATGTTCATGTTTTGGAAACTTAAGATTTAGGAAAGTAGAAGTTTAGGAAGGATTTGAATTAGCAAAGATTTGGGTTAGGAAGGAATTGGATTTTGTTTTTAAAAGGGAAGGTTTGATTTTGTTTCAAAAGACGGGGGATAGGATCTAGTTTCCTAAACGGGAGATTGGATTTGGTTTTCTAAAGGGAAGATTGGAATTGGCAAGGATTTGGAAATAGAGGTTTTAGAAACCCTAGATTTGGAAGGCTATAGTTTTGTCGTAGAAAAGAGGTTTTGGAAATGTGTATAGTTTTGGTATAGAAAACAAGAGGTTTTGGAAACCTAGGTTCTAAGGCAAGTTTGAAAACCATGTTTTTGGAAAGAAAATTAGGGTTTCCTAATTGTGAGTTCTAGGGCTTGACTTGGGTTTTAAGGAAAGAGTTTTTTGGAAATTGTGTTTTTGGAAACAAGTTTTTGGAAGGAAAACCCTAGAGGGGAGTTTATAGAAGGAAGATTTTGGAAGGAGAGTTTTTTAGAAAGATTTTTGGTAGAAGAATATTGAAGAGAGTTTTTTGGAAAGATTTTTAGGGAGTGTTTTTAGAAAGTAAATTTTGAGGAGAAAGAGTTTTTGGAAAGAGATCCTAGTGAGGAATTTTTTAGAAAGAGATTTTTAAGGAAGAGATTTAGGAAGAGGTTTTTCTAAGAAGGAAACCTAGGGAACATTTTTGGAAAGTGGACCTTGAAGAGAGCGTATTAGAAAGGGGTTTAAAAAGAGAAGTTTTAGAAAATAGATTTTTGGAGCGAGTTTTTGAAAACAGCTTTGGAAAGGAGAGTTTTTGGAAAGCATGTTGAAAGAGGAGGTTTTAGGAAAATAGATTTTTGAAAATAGAGTTTTTTGGAAGGTGTAAAAACAACTCACT
Organism: Euryodendron excelsum; assembly: GCA_033060915.1. Lineage (NCBI taxonomy): Eukaryota > Viridiplantae > Streptophyta > Magnoliopsida > Ericales > Pentaphylacaceae > Euryodendron > Euryodendron excelsum. Next base: position 16,721,628 of record CM065391.1, read on the forward strand.
TTCCTAAAGCAATTCTAACCATAAGAGGGCTAGAACCACTTTAGGAAAGCGGGTTTGAAAACAACAAGATTTGAAAATATGGACCATATTGGTCACTTTGAATGTAACACTTTCCTAAATCAACCCTAGCCATGGAAAAGCTAGAATTACACTAGGATTGTGATTTTGAAAACATGTTTTGAAAAAGTGATTTTGATGCAATTTTGAAAACAAGTTTTAATGCAAATTTTGAAAACGAGTTTGAAAATAATTTTTGGAAGATGCAAGATCATGATATGCACTATGCAAGTTTGGGGTCGTGAACATACAAGGCTAAGGCTTCACCACATAATCAAGGGGGCCAAACCCACGTGGTCTCCGATTAGCCTAAAGGAAAGCCCTCGACACGGTGACTCTCTGATAGTCTAATCCTACACATGGACCGGGAGTCCCCTTGTTTCAAGCATGCAAAGAAAGGGGGGGGGGGAAGATGGGGGATTAAAATAGAGAAAACCCAAGTGGGTTAGGAGAGAGAAGAGAGTGGGGGGAGTGCAGAAATTTATATAAAAAACCTACCTTGTATCTTGTTTATTTTGCGCGCCTTGCTTTCTTCGGTCTTCGCTTCACTTCAGTCTTGATCTTCGAGGGCTTGTCTTTAATCTTCAAGGCTTTGGTTTGCAGCTCTTCAAGTCTTCAAAGGAGGGTTGGAGGCTAGTGTATAAGTGTATGGGGATGTGTATGAGTGTATGTAAGGCTAGAGTTGGTGTATGGTGGCTAGGGTTTGGAAAACTTAGGGAAGCTAGGGTTTAGGGAGTGCACGAGCTCTGTATATCGAAATATATGATTTTTAGACTGAGTTTGTGGACCTCTTTCAAGCTGGAAGAGGCTCTGTATTTATAGAGAGGGGAATGCACTGGCGCCTGTTGCAAAGGCACCAGGCCAAAACTTACATTGGTGCCACTAAGAGTGGCGCCAACCATTTAGGAAATATTTAAGGTCGGCAAGCAACATATCTTTGACTAGATTTGGGCGCCTGTACTAGTGACTACCATGTAATTTTTAGCCTAGCTTCACTAGGAGTGACTCCGGAAAGTCCGGGAATAATTTAAGGGACCGAGAATGGCCTGGAAGGTTGGAAAAGAGCAGGAACACTTAAAATAGTGTCCCGAAGGTATTTGACTTGGAAAATGAGGATAGGATGTGTCAAAAGGGTTGACCGGGCCTTTAGGGGCAAAATGGTCAATCGAATAGGAAAGCTGCCGGGACGGACTCGGACTGTCCTGGAAGAAGACTCGAGATTTGAAAACATTATTCAGAATATTCCCAAAGGTTGCTGGTTTGATTCCCAGAGCTGGTGTGGTCGGAAACGGTGACCGGCCCACTAGGGGCAAAACGATCATTTTGTACTCGGTTTGCCGGAACTGACTCGGAATGATCCGAAAAGGTAAAGAGAGGTTGAGAACACTACAAAAAGCATTCTCAAGAGGTTACCGGTTTGATACCCAGAGCCGGTGTGGTTCCCGGGGCTTTCGGAGGCCTAGCGGCGAAATGGTCATCTTGACCAGAAAGTCTCAGAAAATGCCTAAGGAGCAGTTTGGTCATTTTTCACCAAAGTGGGCTACCAAGCACCGGTGTTGACCTAGGTTTTGAGTGTTTCCGCTACTCTGACGGCGATCGTCGTGACACAGGGGTTTGTTGGCAATTCCCTACATTTTCGCTACTCGGACGGTTATGATGTTTGCGAGTATTTCCGCTACTCGGACGGTTATGATGTTTGCGAGTATTTTCGCTACTTGGACCATCTTGAGGAATAAACTGTCTCGAGAGAGGGAATGGAAAGTGGTCTTATCGTCTTCGAAAAGACGTGCCTGATTTGGGATCGTCTCGAGGAATAAATTGTCTCTAGAGAGGGATTGGAAAGGGGACTTACCGTCTTCAGAAAGACGTGCCTGATTTGGGACCGTCTCGAGGAATAAACTGTCTCGAGAGAGAGGGATTGGAAAGGGGACTTACCGTATTTGGAAAGACGTGCCTGATTTGGGACCGTCTCGAGGAATAAACTGTCTCGAGAGAGGGTTTGGAAAGGGGACTTACCATCTTTAAAAAGACGTGCCTGATTTGACACCATCTCAAGGAATAAATTGTCTCGAGAGAGGGATTGCAAAGGGGACTTACCATCTTCGGAAAGACATGCCTGATTTGGAACCGTCTCGAGGAATAAACTGTCTCGAGAAAGGGATTGGAATTGGAAAGGGGACTTACCGTCTTCGGAAAGACGTGCCTGATTTGGAATGTCTCTAGGAATAAACTGTCTCGAGAGAGGGATTGAAAAGGGGACTTACCGTATTCGAAAAGACGTGCCTGATTTGGAACCGTCTCGAGGAATAAATTGTCTCGAGTGAGGGATTGGAATTGGAAAGGGGACTTACCGTCATTGGAAAGACATGCCTGATTTGGAATAGATTTACTGTCTCGAGGAATCAACTGTCTCAAGAGAGGGATTGGAAAGGAGACTTACCATCTTCGGAAAGACATACCTGATTTGGAATAGATTTACTGTCTTGAGGAATCAACTGTCTCAAGAAAGGGATTGGAAAGGAGACTTACCGTCTTCGGAAAGACGTGCCTAATTCGAAACCGTCTCGAGGAATAAACTATCTCGAGGGAGGGATTGGAAAGGGGACTTACCGTTTTCGGAAAGACGTGCCTGGTTTGGAATAGATTTATCGTCTTGAGGAAACAACTGTCTCGAGAGAGGGGTTGGAGTTGGAATTGGAAAAGACAATTCCCCTAAGGGCATTTTGGTCATTTTGCCTTTATTTGGGCCTAGCGAGTGTCGCGCCCAGATTTTTCGCACTCGAGGAATACTCACACAAGCGGGAAAATGTTGTACTCTCTCGTTAGAACTCACCCTCCTAGAAGAATGAGTGCGACTAGGTTTGAATTGAAAATTTGGGTTTGAATAAAGGGCTTTTGAAAAAGATTTGGAGTTGCCACCTAACTTGATTAAGGTGAGTTAGGTCACCTAAAAGCTAAGAATAATCCAAAGACTACACTTAGGGTTTTTGGAAAACGGTTTTTGAAAATACGACCTCAAGAGAGGGTTTTAAAGAAAACAGGTTGTTTGGCAACCTTTGAAAAATATTTAGCCCTTTTTGAAGAAAAACTCCTTTTTGGTCTTTCAAATCAGTGATTCTAGGTTCGGAGGTTGGTTACGTATAGGGAAGACGTACTAAGCCATCACCCTACCCCGCCCTTTCGGTACCTACATGTCAATCTACCCTAGATTCACCTATGAGAGTCTTTAACTAACTAATGTTCAATCCTATTCACTTTGAAAAAGGAATTTTTGAAAAGAAACTAACATGATAGATGATATGCAAGTGCAAGAAAAGAGAATTAAAAAATAGATTTGGAAAGAGATTAATTTGAAATTGATTTGATTTGAAAATTGATTTGAAGAGATGGAATTGAAATTGGAAAGTATGAAAATTTAGAAATAGAAATTTGAAAATAGAAATTTTGAAATTGGAATTTTGAAAATAGATTGGAATTTGAGATTTGAAAATGTGGAGACCACACCCATGAGGGTGGAATTGAAATTTTGAAAAGTATTGTGACCGCACCTATGAAGGTTGCCTACGTATCCCTATGGGGGAATCAAGTCAGTCGTAGTTCGGACCGGAGTCCGATTGAAAAGAGATTGATTTGAAGAGAGAGATTGGATTGGAAGAAAGAGATTGAATTGAAAATTAGATTTGATTTGAGATTAGAAGAGGAGATTGGAAATTGAAATTGAGAAGATTGGACTTGCTTTGGAAAGATTGATTTTGGAAAGACTTGGTTTTGGAAAGATGGAGGTTTAGGAAACCTATACTTAGGAAAGATAGGAGACCTAGGAAAAACTTGAGATTAAGAAAGATTAGATTGGAATGTTGGATTTGGAAAGATCTTGAAAGATTTGGAAACTTGAAATTTGGGAAAGATTTAGATTAGGAAAGTTTCGAATTAGGAAAGTGTCATTTTTGAAAAGTTTCGAAATTAGGAAAGTTTTGAAATTAGGAAAGTTTGGAATTTAAGAAAGTTTTGAAATAGGAAAGTTTCAAGTTAAGAAAGTTTTGAATTTTGGAATGTTTGAAAAAGGGAAGTTTTGAATTTGGAAAGTTTTGAAAACAAGAAAGTTTTGAAAATAAGAAAGTTTCGTTTTGGGAAAGGTTTGAAAAAGGAAAGTTTTTAGTTTAGGAAATGTTTGAATTAAGAAAGTTTTAAGTTTAGAAAAGTCTTAGATTTAGAAAGATTTTGAAGTTTTGGAAAGTTTGGAAGTTTAGAAAGATTTAACTTGAGAAAGTTTCAAATTTAGAAAGTTTTGATTTAGAAAATTTTAGAGTTTTAGAAAATCTTGAGATTATGAAAGGTTTGGGTTTAGGAAGAGTTTGAAAACTTAGGTTTGAAAAGTTAAGATTTGAAAAGAGGGTAGAATTAGGAAAGATTTGAGAGTTGAGTTTTAAAATTTAGGAAAGATTTTTATGTTCAAGTTTTGGAAACTTAAGATTTATGAAAGGAGAAGCTTAGGAAGGAGTTGAATTAGGAAAGAGTTGGATTCGGAAGGGATTGGATTTGGTTTCTAAAAGCAAAGGTTTGATTTTGTTTCCAAAAACGGAGGACGGAATCTAGTTTCTTAAACGGGGAGATTTGATTCGGTTTCCTAAAGGGAAGATAGGATTTGGCAAGGATTTGGAAAAGGAAATTCTAGAAACCCTAGTTTTGAAAAATTATAGTTTTGACATAGAAAAGAGGTTTTGGAAACATGTTTAGTTTGGATGTGAAAACAAGAGATTTTAAAAACCTAGGTTTGGGGCAAAGTTTGAAAATCATGTTTTTGGAAGGAAAATTAGGGTTTCCTAATTGTAAGTTCTAGGGCTTGACTTGGTCTCTAAGGAAAGAGTTTTTGGAAAGTGCATTTTTGGAAATGAAGGTTTTCTAGAAGGGAAACCTAAGGAGGAATTTTTGGGAAGTGAATTTGAAGAGGGAGTTTTTTGGAAAAAGATTTTAAAGAGAGGGAGTTTTGGAAAGTGTGTTTTTAGAAACGAAGATTTTAGAACGAAAATCCTAGAAGGGAATTTCTAGAAGAGAGATTTCGGAAAGAGAGTTTTTTAGAAAGATTTTTGAAAGGAGATTGTTGGAAAGAATTTTTGGAAAGCTTTTTGGGGAACATTTTTAGAAAGTGGATTTTGGGGAGAGAATTTTGGAAAGGAGTTGAAAAAGGGAGTTTTGGAAAATAGATTTTGGAAGGGAGTTTTTGAAAACAATTTTGAAGAGGAGAGTTTTAGGAAAGTATATTGAAAAAGAGATTTTTAGGAAGAGATTTTTGAAGAGAGAATTTTTTTGAAAGTATGAAAACGTCTCACTTTCCTAAAGCGATTCTAGCCATAAGAGGGCTAGAACCACTTTAAGAAAGTGGTTTTGAAAACAACAAGATTTGAAAATATGGACCAAAAAGGTCACTTTGAATGTAACACTTTCCTAAAGCAACCCTAGCCATGGAAAGGCTAGAATCACTCTAGAATTGTGGTTTTGAAAACAAGTTTTTAAAAAAGAGATTTTGATGCAATTTTGAAACAAGTTTGAAAACGTTTTGAAAAACAATTTTGAAAACGATTTTTGGAAGATGCAAAACTATGATATGCACAATGCAATTTGGGCTCGTGAACATACAAGGCTAAGGCTTCACCACATAATCAAGGGGGCCGGACCCACGTGGTCTTTGGTTAGACTAGAAGAAAGCCCCCGACACGATGACTCTCCAATAGCCCAATCCTACACATAGACCGGGAATCCCCTTGTTTCAAGCATGAAAAGAAGGGGGGGGGGAAGAGATGGGGGATTAAAATAGAAAAAACCCAAGTGGGTTGGAGAGAGAAGAGAGAGAGGGGGGAAGTGCAGAAAATTAAAGAGAAAACCTACCGTATGTCTTCTTTATTTTGCGCGCCGCGCTGTCTTCGGTCTTCGATCTTTGTCTTGATCTTCACCTTTAGACTTCAAGAGTTGTCTTCAAGCTTTGGATGGCAGCTCTTCAAATCTTCCAAGGATGGTTGAAGGCTAGTGTCTGAGTGTATGAGGGAGTGTATGAGTGTATAGGAGGCTAGGGTTTGTGTATAGTGACTATGGTTTGGAGAACCTAAGGAGGCTAGGGTTTAGGAGGTGCTCGAGCTCTGTATATCGAAATATAGGATTTTTAGGTTAAGTTTGCAGACCCTTTTCACGTTGAATGAGGCTCTGTATTTATAGAAGTTGGACAAACCTGGTGCCCGTTGTAGTAGCGCCAGGGCAAACTTTACATTGGCGCCACTAGGAGTGGCGCCAGGCCATTTTTTGGCTTGGCGCCACTACTAGTGGCACCAACCAATTAGGAAAGGTTTAAGGTCGGCAAGCAACGTATCTTTGACTAGATTTGGGCGCTTGTACTAGTGACTACCATGCAACTTTTAGCTTGGCTTCACTAGGAGTGACTCCAAAAAGTCCGGGAATGATTTGGAGGAGCCGGGAATGACCCGGAAGGCCGGAAAGGAGCAGGAACACTTAAAATAGTGTCCTGGAGGTATTTGACTTGAAAAATGCAGATAAGGTGGGTCGGAAAGGTTGACCGGGCCTTTAGGGGTAAAACGGTCAATCGAACTGGAAAACTGCCGGGTTAGACTTGGACTGTCCCGGAAGAAGACTGGGCATCTGGAAACATTATTTAGAATGTTCCCAGAGGTTGCCGATTTGATTTCCAGAGCCGGCGTGGTCGGAAAGGGAGACCGGCCCACTAGGGGCAAAACAATCATTTCGCACCGGGTTGGCCGGAACTGACTCGGAATGATCCAGAAAGGTAAAAGGAGGTTGAGGACACTATAAAAAGTAGTCTCAAGAGGTTACCAGTTTGATACTCAGAGCAGGTGTGGTCGAAGAAGGAGACTGGCCCTCCAGGGGCAAAACGGTCACTTTGTACCGGGTTGGCCGGAACTAACTCGGAATGATCTGGAAAGGTAAAGGAAGGTTGAGAATACTATAAAAAGTAATCTCAGGAGGTTACCGGTTTGATACCCAGAGCTGGTGTGGTTCCCGGGGCATTCGGATGCTTAGGGGCAAAATGTTCATCTTGACCGGAAAGTCTCGGAAAAGGTCCTAAGGGCAGTCTGGTCATTCTTCACCGAAGTGAGCTAACAGAAACTGGTGTTGACCTGGGTTTTGAGTGTTTCCGCCACTCTAACGGCGGTCGTCGTGACACAGGGATTTGTTGCCAATTTCCTATATCGACCTATTTGTGAGTACTTCCGCTACTCTAACGGTTTTGTGAGTACTTCCGCTACTCTAACAGTTTTGTGAGTATTTCCGCTACTCCAACGGTTTTGTGAGTATTTCCGCTACTCTAACGGTTTTGTGAGTAGTTTCGCTACTCGGACCGTCTCGAGGAATAAACTGTCTCGAGAGAGGGACTGGAAAGGGGTCTTACCGTCTTCGAAAAGACGTGCCTGGATTGGAACCGTCTCGAGGAATAAACTATCTCGAGAGTGGGATTGGAAAGGGGTCTTACCGTCTCCGAAGAGACGTGCCTGGATTGGAACCGTCTCGAGGAATAAACTGTCTCTAGAGTGGGATTGGAAAGGGGTCTTACCGTCTCTGAAGAGACGTGCCTAGATTGGAACCGTCTCGAGGAATAAACTGTCTCGAGAGAGGGATTGGAAAGGGGGCTTACCGTCTCCGAAGAGACGTGCCTGGATTGTGAGTGTTTCTGCCACTCTAACAGTTTTGTGAGTATTTTTGCTACTCGGACCGTCTCGAGGAATAAACTGTCTCAAGAGAGAGATTGGAATTGGAATAAGAAAGAATAATGCCCCTAAGGGCATTTTGGTCATTTTGCCTCTATTTGGGCCTGACAGGCCCGCAAAGCGATGGAAAGACGGAATTTGGACCTAAAGAATTGGTTTCGATTGGGATATGCCCACAATGACTTGAAAACAAGTCTGGACGGAGTGTAGACTACCGAGTGGTCAAAAATGGGGTGCTTACAGCGAGCCCGCGAAGTGATGGACAGACGGGATTTGGACTTAGAGAGTTGGTTTCGATTGGAATATGCCCACAATGACTTGAACATATGTCTGGACGGAGTGTAGGCTGCCGAGCGGTCAAAAATGGGGTGCTTACCGCTGCCCCTCTTTTTCTGTCTTTACTTGTCAAAGACAGAAAACGATAAAAGTTAGAGTCTCATGTTGACCGCGAGGCAGTCGGAGGGATGGACATTGGAAATCTTTTGACAACAGGGGTTAAAAATGGATAACGAGCTAAAAAGGCCTTCGAAAATGAGATTTGGCGGGAAAGGGGGCAAAGATGCCCAGAATGTGTAGGGAATTCACTTTGATCTAAGAATTGAGTTTTGAAATCTTGTTGGAAAGAAAACTTGGAAAGATGTTGGAGAATAACATTTTAGGAGATATTTTGGAGGTAAGAATTTAAGAACTCTTTTGGATTTGAAAATTTTTGAGATTGACAAGGATGCAGGATGGAAAACTTTGGAACTTGATAGAAATTTTGGAAGGAAGAAATTTTGGAGTGAAACCTTGACAATTTTTAAGGATTTATTTTGTCTAAGACTCTTTTTGAAAGAAAAGTTTGGGGGAAATCTTAAACCTGATTGGAAAAGGGATTTTCTTGAAGAACTGAATCAGAAAAACTTGGAGATGGATTGAAAAAATTTGAAATTTGATTTTGAAAATGAATTTTGACCTTGATTTTTTAAGTAGAATTTGATTTTAAGAAGTGATTTTGAAGATGAACTTTTCGAAAAGAGAATCAGAAAACATTTTGAAAATTGACTTTGGGAAAGAACTTTTAGAAGAACGAAGTTTTGAAAACTTTTGGAGGACAATAATAGGAAACCATTGGGAAACTGATTTTTGAAAAAGAACTTGTGAAGGGAAGAAATTAAGAAACTTTTTGTGAAATTTTTAAGGAACCTTTGAGAGTTGATTTAGAAAAGAAACTTTGGATAAAAAGTTTAAGAAACCCTTTAAGTTTGTTTGAGTAGAATTTATATGAAAGTTATGTCATTCATTTTCATTTATATTTATCTTTGGTTATTATCATTATTAATTTTTTCCTTGCTTTTATTTCTTATCTTTTTGAACTGCATATACCATGTCTGAATACACTTGACTCACCTTTGAGGACGGCATACGCGGGCAATGTCGGTTCCGATGGGGGACACTGCTTCAGGAAGGTGGCCCAGACAGATTCTGTTAGCAGCTCCAACCGCTCTATGGGTAGTCAGCCCTATACCAATCAAGCACCTTCTAGCTAGAGTGGGAGGGGGGAGTAGGCCTCCAGTTGCCCCCTTCCCTTCAGTTGAGCCAGCCTTCGAGGACGAGATGGACATCGAGGTTTCCCACTTTTGACTTTTGGTATGGCTGACGCTATTTTGAGTGACTACAGGTTTGGTATGAAAAATATCCTCCATATGAGCAGGGCATCTTTAGATGGTTCATTGATTATACGGCTTCTCTCCTATCGGTGCAACTCATTTTTGGCAGTGGTTACCTTCTAGTTTCCTGACTTGTCTTTCTCCCATTTTGGGGGATGTGAGCCTGCCCCTACTCCCCATGAGTATGGCTTCCTCCTAGGTCTTCGAGATGGTTTCGCTGACATTATCAGTCCTACTTTTCCTGATGGCTGTGTCGCGATTGTCTCTTCTCAACTTGGGCTCTGTTGTGCGGCCTTTTCTTCTGGTCTGCTGCCCCAGTTTCCTTATGTCTTGGTGAAGTTCTTGTTTCTCTCATTTTGAGCTTGCGACAGATAGGGGATTGGCATACTCCTCAAGATTGGTTCATTTCTGCATGGTAGCCCTAACTTTACGTCTCCTAAACTTGTTGATGTTTCCACCGGGGGGAATGACTTGGTCGACTGTTGGTTATGTGCCCTGCTTGTCAAGATTCAAGAGGGGCATTCCCATGCTTCTAGGGTTATGGCAGAGACCTTCATGAGCCTTACCAGACTCCAGCTGGGGGTCAATGCTCATTTTCGGAGATATGCTTCATTATTCCAACTTTGAGCAATCAAACACTTATTCGTTACTCCCCTTTTTCAACATACTTGGTATCTTGAGTCAGGAGTCATTTGATTGGAGAGGTCGAGGGTGGGCCATTGCCCCATTCCTTGCTTTTTGTCGACTACGGAAGTCTAAACTTCCTGAGGCATATGCCAATGTTGGAGACGTCTGAGGTTACTTGATTGCATGATGGCTTTTTAGTTCCATTTTGTACTTTTCCTTTTTACTTGTTTCCTATTTGAGAGAGAAAGACATAGAGTTAGTTTTTGTACAAAAACAGTTTAAAAATTCCCCGGTAAGGGGTGTCATTTTTTTATGATGATTGCACATGGGAGTAAATGCATGATCTATTTTTTATGAATGCACAGGTTTATATAAGAATTGAACTGAATGCATGTCCTACTTTTTTTTTTATGAATGCACTGGTTCACTCAGAAGTGGAATTGAATGCATGTTATACTTTTGGATGATGCGCATACATGAATAGAATTAAATGCAATGTTCCCCATTTTTATGATAAATGCACAGATTGATGTAAGAATTGCATAACCTACTTCCTTACAAATGAACAGTTTCATACAAGAATGCAGTTAAATGCATGAATAGATACAAACTACATAAGAATCTAAATGGATGCACAGGTTATACATGTCATGGATGCGTTAGTACTACATGTATATAAGCTATTTACGAAGAATGCCCCAGGATTGTCCCAGGGCCCATACTCTAAAGACTCTGTTTCTTTTCCGGGATTCTGCCCCATTCAGTTTTGTCCCATTCATATCGAGGCGTGATAGCATTTGCACCATTCTCCATGGATCTTGACCTTTTGGTTTGCTATCTTATCCCTACTTTCTACAGGGTTGTTGATTGGGGTGTTTTTGAGCTCACTTGGGTTTCTCTCTCAGATCTCCAAAATGCCACCATGGCTCGAGCGACAACTCGCATGCCCTTTGTAGAGCGATAAACAGCTAAGCCCTCAATCTGAGAAGACTTCTGTTAGAACCGTAATGTAGGCTGGGTTTAAGGGTCGCAAGAAATAAAGGCATATTTAGGCTCAAAAATCTTCTTTTAGTGGGTTGTTTAAACCAAAACCATCTAAGCACACCTTGGAGCATGAGATTGCCCCTTGCATTCCCTTCCAATTCAGCCTAGTTGTCTTAGTATTGTTCAGGCTTATTTGGACTAAACAATTTTCTTTTATCAGAGAGGACTTTAATTTGGACCATAACGTAGGCTAGGTTAAGGGGTTCATGAATGAAAAGGATGCGCAGGCTCAAATTTGATGTTGTTTCTAGTAGGGTTTCGATCCACACCACCCTTAGTCGGTCTTCTAGTGGGGTTTCGTCCCTTGATATCCTCCTCTAGTTTCAGCAACACGTCTGGCTCATTTAGATCAAGTAATCCTTTTCAATCGGAGAGGACTTTAATAGGGTCGTAATGTAGGCTATGGTTTCGGGTTTTTACAAGAAAGGGTAAAGGCTCAAACCTATTACTTCTACTTGGTGGCTTTGTTACCTAGGACCACCTTCGAATTTTCTCTTTCACAAGAGGAGTTGACCTTTCTTGTAACTTTTGACCTTCTTAATCTGACATTTGCCCCTTTTCTTTTTTCCTTTTTTTTTAACTTCCGTCTTTCCTATATGCTTTTCAAGATAGCACAAACATGATTCTTTCTCGGTCTTTTCTATGATATGCCCTTTTTTGAGCATTTCTACAATTTCTTTTTCTCAAATCCTTTCCTTAGCATTTCAGTTTAACCTATTGTGGATGGTGATCCCTAGGTTGGGGTGTTTTTTGAAAAGGAAAGGTAACCGGCTTAATAGGTTTGACAAGGGTTGCTTTTAACTGTATGGGAAATGAAATGAGGGCCTTTCTTCATTTTGAACAAGATTGTTTGATCCATAGAGCCTTCATGTTACTTCAGCTTGATGGATGATGATATCTTCTGCTGCTTGTCTGCCCCAGTGTGGGGGGATGGTTTCGGATCGGGGTTGACAAAAAATCTTCCGCTTTCTACAAGGCACTAGTGGGTTAAGCAAAATGGGATATTTTTGTGTATGATAGCAGAATTGATGGCCTCTAATCATTTCAAATTGAATTGCTTAGTCCATAAAGCCTTTATACAAAATTTAGACAATATTCCTAGAGACGATGTGTTTATGCCAGTAACCCCTATATATTCTATCGAATCAACTACTCTATGCTTACCCCAGTGTGGGAGATGGCTATGGGTTTGGGGACATTTGAATAAAAATCAGTTACGGCTCTAGTGGGCTGAGCAAAGGATAGTATTTATTTGGGATAAATAGAACAATGGCCTCTCATCATTTTAAGTACTCGGCTGCCCATCGCTTAGCTAGGATATCATGCAAGTGTCGCCTCTTCAATGAACTCCACACTATCTCCTTCCTATCTCTCACTCTCTCTTTGTCTCTCTAAGGTTCTGACCCCCCTTTTGAATGGGTTGCCCATGCTATCCCATCCTTCAAGTCGAGTCATTTACCAAATGGGGGAGAATTCTTAAATGTGACAATCGTCCACAAGAGTATGAAACAAAGGGGATAAACTGGGAACTACCTATTTTCATTTAAAAACATGATTATATGGTATGCAATGTTTATTTAAAGAAGATATGCGAGAAATAGAAAAGAAAATAGACGAATTTTATAGAAATCTCCTTTTCTTGTGGATCTCTTGGTGAGAACCCCTGACAAGTTTTGAAATTGTCAGCCTCTTTGGCATTTCATGCTCCGAGTATATCGTCAAACGATGGAGGACGGGTTGACATATCTTTTGCAGTGTTTAGCATGCATTTGGAAGTTAGGAGTTTCTTTTGTAGTAATGCATGGGTCTGACAAAACTTTGCAAACGATGAAGCCCTCTTATGTAGGGATAGTGACCGTCGCGGCATTGTGTGGAGGTAACATCTTGTTGATGGATGATTAGTTCTTCTTACTCCCTGATGCAGGTTCAGCCTCTTCTAACAACTAGGCTCATTCTTCCATGAGTTTTGAACTTGGTGGGGTACTAGAGGGATTCCATGAATTCAGTTGTGCTCTCTGACCTACAAAAAGAAAAAGAAAAACAGAATGCAGTCAGCATATGGAGTTGGAGGTTCTATACGATGCATGTCCTATGGAGGTCCCTTCTTTGAAGGAATCTAGGCATGATGACAAGTCCATTTGGGAGGTGGGGTTTTACCCCTATTATGCGATACAATACCTCTTCAGCGTGGGCCGGTTGATGTTTCTTTATTTAAGCAATCCCACCTCTATAGACTGAGAAAGATTTGGGCCTCTCTCGAGATATGGTTCTATGCATGCCATGAATCCTTAGGGTTTAAGAACCCATAGGAATTTTGGTAGGTTCGATTAACATGAGATTGGATTGCTCCTTTCTCTCTACGGTTGATTAGATGCATGAGAATGAAATGACTCGAGTTTCTTGGAACTCTTGTCTTGCAATGGATATGGGTGCATGAGCATAAAAGAAGTGAACGTGCAAGCAATATGATGATAATAAGTGAGTGATTTAGAAAACCCCCTTCTTGTTTTGCTTTTGCCTTTAATTCTTTTGGTATTTGGAGATGAGGAGGGGAAGACAGTAGATAAGAAACAAAAGAGAAGTTAGTGCATTGATTTAAATATTTCTATGCAATGCATGTCCTAGGGGTGCCCCTACTTAAGAGGGAGACTAAACATGATGTATTGGCTCACTTTTGGAGATAGGGGGTTTGCCCCTGTATGCATGTACCTTACCGTCAAGTGAGAACCTTCAGTCATCCATGCATTCATTCGCAAAATTAAAGAAGTACATTAAATTTTGGGTTTAAGATACCAAAGAACTGAAATACATTTTAATAGGGGGAGGGGGAACATTCTCCTTTGGACATCCACCTATCTACTTTTACAAAGGAAAACCCTAAACTACTCTTAAGTCTTCAGATTCGCCTTTCTTGGATTTGATGCCGAGGAGGTCGCTGAGAGACCTTGCTGATTGGTTGCCCCTTGTCTTCATGGCAATCCTATCTCCGTGGGCATAGAGGGATTGGGGCCCCTTTTATGGAATGGATTGGTATGAATGCTATGAGTCCTTAGGGTTACGTGGGAACCCTTAGGGTTTGGGTAGGTTTAATGCAAGGGAGAGTGACCTTGGTGTCACTCTCAAGGAGTTGATCATATGCATGAGAATGCAGTGACTTGAGTTACTTGGAACTCTTGTCTTGACATGGAATATTGAATGCATGGTATGCAAAGAGTATAAAGAAAGAGAATGCAATAGCAAGGTAAACATGTATAGTTAAACAGGCATTATAACAGTATGAATACAGTCAATATAACGGTAGGAATATACAGGTATAAATGAAAGTAAGAGCAGTCGCCCTTTCCCCCGTGGTTTTGAAAACAGTGCTCGTGTCCTAAATCCGGTAGAGGTTCGGCTATGCATGGTGTTTATATAAGCATGAGGTTGAGGGTTGACTAATGCGTCCTAAAAAGGCTCAGTCCTCAGATCTTCAAACCTAGGCCCACTCCTTGAGGTGGTGCCATGATCGGTTGGTGATCCGAGCGGGAGAACCATCAAGAGGCCATAGGCGAAGAAACTGACACAGCATCTTGCCCACAACCAATATACCGTTCTCCCTTTCTAACTAGAAAGGACATATCAGGGTAATAATGCAAGTATGCATAATGCAAGTGCACATGCAGTGTGTGTGTGATTTTTAAAAGTGGAGGAAAGAGCCCAACAACTCCCATTCATCATGTTCATCACATTCATGCATAGCAGTTAATAAAACTTAAGCAAAAAGCGCACCTACAAAACAAAGATGCAAGTGTTAGTATGTGGATGACAAACATAATACAAGATAATATGAATAAATGCATGTTTTTTGAAAACAATTTTGAAAATTTAGTTTTGCAAATTTAAAGTGAATAGGATTGAACCAAGTTAATTGAAGACTCTACATGGGTAAAGGGTAAAGAGACATGACTACGGCCTAACCCTCTAAGTATCCCCAGTGGAGTCGCCAGCTGTAGCGCCCAGATTTTTCGCACTTGAGGAATACTCACACAAGTGGGAAAAATATTGTACTCTCTCGTTAGAACTCACCCTCCTAAAAGAATGAGTGCGACTAGGTTCGAATTGAAAATAGATTTGAATAAAGGGCTTTTGAAAACGATTTGGAGTCACCACCTAACTTGATTAAGGTGAGTTAGGTCACATAAAAACTAAGCATAATCCGAAGACTACACTTAGAGTTTTTGGAAAAAGGTTTTGAAAAGATCTCCTCAAGAGAGGGTTTTTAAGAAAACAGATTGTTTGGCAACCTTTGGAAAACATTTAGCACCTTTTTGAAAATAACTCCTTTTGGTCTTTCGAAAATAGTGATCTAGGTTCGGAGGTTGGTTACGTGTAGGGAAGACGCACTAAGCCATCACCCTACCCCGCCCTTTCGGTACCTACATATCAATCTACCCTAGATTCACCTATGAGAGTCTTTAACTAACTATTGTTCAATCATATCCAATTTGAAAAATAATGTTTGAAAAAGTCATGATGCATGATATGTAAGTGCAAGAAAAGAAAGTTGGAAAGAAATTGATTTGATTTAAAAAAAAAAAAAAGATTTGAAAAGGTAGAATTGAAATTAGAAAGTTTGAAAAATTAGAAATAGAAATTTGGAAATAGAAATTTGAAATTGGAAGTTTGAAAATAGATTGGAGATTTGAAAAGATTGTGGAATTTGAGATTTGAAAAAGGTGGTGGAATTTGAAATTTGAAAGAAGTTGTGACTGCACCTATGAAGGTTGTCTACGTATCATTTTGGAGGAATCAGGTCAGTCGTAGTTTAGACAAGAGTCCGATTGAAAATAGAAGAGTTGATTGGAAGAAAGAGATTGAATTGGAAATTGAATTGGAAAATTGAGAAATTGAACTTTGATTGGAAGATTTGAAAAGACTTGACTTTGGAAAACTCGGTTTTAAGAAATCTAGAAAGACTTGAGACTTAGAAAAGAAGGCTTAGATTTGACTTGGAAGGACTTTAGAAAAGATTTGACTTACAAGTTGGACTTGGAAAGATTAGGAAAGATTGGATTTAGGAAGGGTTCGAATTAAAAAAGATCTGATTTAGGAAAGTTTCGAATTAAGAAAGTTTTGTATTAGGAAAGTTTTCAAATTAGGAAAGTTTCGAATTAGGAAACGTTCATCTTAGGAAGGTTTTAGGTTTAGGAAAGTTTCAACTTAGGAAAGTTTGGAATTTGGAATGTTTAAACTTAGGAAAGTTTTGAAAATTAGAAAGTTTAGAAAATAAGGAAGGTTTTGAAATAGGAAAGGTTTTGAAAATAAGAAAGTTTTGAAAACGAGAAAGTTTTGAGAATGAGAAAGTTTTAGATTTGGAAAGATTTGAAATTTAGGAAAGTTTAAAATTTATAAAGATTTAGGTTTAGAAAGATTTAACTTAAGAAAGTTTTAAATTTGGAAAGATTTGAAATTTAGAAAGTTTAAGATTTAGAAAGTTTTAGAGTTTTAGAAAATCTTGAGATTAGGAAAGGTTTGAATTTGGGAAAGGTTTGAAAACTTAGATTTGGAAAGTTAAGATTTGGAAAGGGGTAGAATTGGGAAAGATGTGGAAGTTGAGTTTTAAAATTTAGGAAATATTTTTATGTTCAAGTTTTGAAAACTTAACATTTAGGAAAGTAGAAGTTTAGGAAGGATTTGAATTAGGAAAGATTTGGGTTAGGAAGGGAATGGATTTTGTTTTTAAAAGGCAAGGTTTGATTTTGTTTCCAAAAACGAGGGATAGGATCTAGTTTCCTAAACAAGAGACTGGATTTGGTTTCCTAAAGGGAAGATTGGAATTGGCAAGGATTTGGAAAGGGAGGTTTTAGAAACCCTAGATTTGGAAGGCTATAGTTTTGACGTAAAAAAGAGGTTTTGGAAATGTGTATAGTTTTGGTATAGAAAACAAGAGGTTTTGGAAACCTAGGTTTTAAGGCAAGTTTGAAAATCATGTTTTTGGAAAGAAAATTAGGGTTTCCTAATTGAGAGTTCTAAGACTTGACTTGGGCTCTAAGGAAAGAGTTTTTTGGAAAGTGTGTTTTTGAAAACAAGTCTTTGGAAGGAAAACCCTAGAGGGGAGTTTCTAGACGGAAGATTTTGGAAGGAGAGTTTTTTAGAAAGATTTTTGGTAAAAGATTATTGAAGAGTGTTTTTTGGAAAGATTTTTAGGGAGTGTTTTTAGAAAGTGAATTTTGAGAAGAAAGAGTTTTTGGAAAGAGATCCTAGTGAGGAGTTTTTTAGAAAGAGATTTTTAAGAAAGAGATCTAGGAAGAGGTTTTTCTAAGAAGGAAACCTAGGGAACGTTTTTGGAAAGTGGACCTTGAAGAGAGCGTTTTAGAAAGGGTTTAAAAAGAGAAGTTTTAGAAAATAAATTTTTGGAGCGAGTTTTTGAAAACAAATTTGGAAAGGAGAGTTTTTAGAAAGCACGTTGAAATAAGAGGTTTTAGGAAAAGAGATTTTCGAAAATAGAGTTTTTTGGAAGGTGTAAAAATATATTACTTTCCTAAAGCAATTCTAACCATAAGAGGGCTAGAACCACTTTACGAAAATAGTTTTGAAAACAACAATATTTGAAAATATGGACCATATTGGTCACTTTGAAAATATTGAAAACATGTTTTGAAAAAGAGATTTTGATGCAATTTCGAAAACAAGTTTTAATGCAAATTCTGAAAACAAGTTTGAAAACAATTTTTGGAAGATGCAAGATCATGATATGCACAATGCAAGTTTGGGGTCGTGAACATACAAGGCTAAGGCTTCACCACATAATCAAGGAGGCCGAACCCACGTGGTCTCCGGTTAGCCTAAAGGAAAGCCCCCGACACGATGACTCTCTGATAGTCCTATCCTACACATGGACTGGGAGTCCCCTTGTTTCAAGCATGCAAAGAGAGGGGGGGGGGGAAGATGGGGGATTAAAAGAGAGAAAACCCAAGTGGATTAGGAGAGAGAAGAGAGAGGGGGGAGTGCAGAAATTTAAATAGAAAACCTACTTTGTATCTTGTTTATTTTGTGCGCCTTGCTTTCTTCAGTTTTCGCTTCACTTCAGTCTTGATCTTCGAGGGCTCGTCTTTAATCTTCAAGGCTTCAGTTTGTAGCTCTTAAAGTCTTCAAAGGAGGGTTGGAGGCTAGTGTATAAGTGTATGGGGATGTGTATGAGTGTATGTAAGGCTAGGGTTTGTGTATGGTGGCTAGGGTTTGGAAAACCTAGGGAAGCTAGGGTTTAGGGAGTGCACGAGCTCTGTATATCGAAATATATAATTTTTAGACTGAGTTTGCAGACCTCTTTCACGCTGGAAGAGGCTCTGTATTTATAGAGAGGGAAATACACTGGCGCTTGTTGCAGTGGCGCTAGGCTAAAACTTACACTGGCGCCACTAGGAGTGGCGCCAGGCCATTTTTTGGCTTGGTGCCACTACTAGTGGCGCCAGTCATTTAGGAAATATTTAAGGTCGGTAAGCAATGTATCTTTGACTAGATTTGGGTGCCTGTACTACTAAATACCATGTAATTTTTAGCCTGGCTTCACTAGGAGTGACTTCAGAAAGTTCAAAAATTATTTAAAGGACCGGGAATGGCCCGGAAGGCTAGAAAGAGCAGGAACACTTAAAATAGTGTCCCGGTGGTATTTGACTTGGAAAATGAGGATAGGATGTGTCGGAAGGGTTGACCGGGCCTTTAGGGGCAAAAAGGTCAATCGGATTGGAAAGCTGCGGGGACGGACTCGGACTGTCCCGGAAGAAGACTCGAGATTTGGAAACATTATTCAGAATGTTCCCAAAGGTTGCTGGTTTGATTTTCCCAGAGCCAGTGTGATCGGAAAAGGTGACTGGCCCACCAAGGGCAAAATAGTCATTTTGTACCGAGTTTGACGGAACTGACTCGAAATGATCCGGAAAGGTGAAGGGAGGTTGAGAATACTACGAAAAGCATTCTCAGGAGGTTACCGGTTTGATACCCAGAGCCAGTGTGCTTCCCGGAGCGTTCGTAGGCCTAGGGGCGAAATGGTCATCTTGACCGGAAAGTCTCAGAAAAGGCCCAAGGGGTCGTTTGGTCATTTTTCACCGAAGTGAGCTAGCAGGCACTGGTGTTGACCTAGGTTTTGAGTGTTTCCGCCACTCTGACGGCGGTCGTCTTGACACAGGGGTTTGTTGGCAATTCCCTACATCGACCTGTTTATGAGTATTTTCGCTACTCGGACGGTTATGATGTTTGCGAGTACTTCCGCTACTTCGACCGTCTTGAGGAATAAACTGTCTCGAGAGAGGGATTGGAAAGGGGTCTTATCGTCTCCGAAAAGACGTGCCTGATTTGGGACCATCTTGAGGAATAAATTGTCTCGAGAGAGGGATTGGAAAGGGGATTTACCGTCTTCAGAAAGACGTGCCTGATTTGGGATCGTCTCGAGGAATAAACTGTCTCGAGGGAGGGATTGGAAAGGGGACTTATCGTCTTCGGAAAGATGTGCCTGATTTGGAACGTCTCGAGGAATAAACTGTCTCGAGAGAGGGATTGGAAAGGGGACTTAACGTCTTCGGAAAGACGTGCATGATTTGGAACCGTCTCGAGGAATATACTATCTTGAGAGAGGGATTGGAATTGGAAAGGGGACTTACCGTCTTCGGAAAGACGTGCCTGATTTGGAATAGATTTACCGTCTCGAGGAATCAACTGTCTCGAGATAGGGATTAGATAGGGGACTTACCGTCTTCGGAAAGACGTGCCCGATTTGGAACCGTCTCGAGGAATAAACTATCTCGAGAGAGGGATGGGAATTGGAAAGGAGACTTACCGTCTTCGGAAAGATGTGCCTGATTTGGAATAGATTTATCGTCTCGAGGAATCAACTGTCTCGAGAGAGGGGTTGGAGTTGGAACTTGAAGAGACAATGCCTCTAAGGGCATTTGCATTTTGGTCATTTTGCCTCTATTTGGGCCTGGCTGGCCCGCGAAGCGATGAACAGACGGGATTTGGACTTAGAGAGTTGGTTTCGATTGGAATATGTCCACAATGACTTAAACACAAGTCTAGACGGTGTGTAGACTGCCGAGTGGTAAAAAATGGGGTGCTTACAGAAGGCTTGATTTTGTTTCGAAAAACGGAGGATAGGATCTAGTTTCCTAAACGGGAAGATTTGATTTGATTTCCTAAAGGGAAGATTTGATTTGACAAGGATTTGAAAGAGGGAAGTTTTAGAAACCCTAGATTTGGAAGGATATAGTTTTGACGTAAAAAATAGGTTTTTGAAAATATGTATAGTTTTGATATAGTTTTCGAAACCTAGGTTTTCAGGCCAAAATAGGGGATTGGAAATCATGTTTTTGGGAAGGAAATTAGGGTTTCCTAATTGTTAGCTCTAGGTCTTAACTTTGGCTCTAAGGAAAGAGTTTTTAAGAAAGTGTGTTTTTGGAAACGAAGATTTTGGAGGAAGATTCTAAAGAGGAATTTTTTAGAAAGCGTATTTTGAAAAGAATTTTAGGAAGGAAGTTTTTGGAGAGTAAAACTTTGAGAGAGTTTTTCTAGGAAGGAGACCTAGGGAACGTTTTTGGAAAGTGGACTTTGACGAGAGCGTTTTGGAAAGGAGTTTAGAAAGAGAAGTTTTGGAAAATAAATTTTCGGAGGAAGTTTTTAGAAAGCAATTTTGGAAGGAAGAGTTTTAGGAAGCATGTTGGATTAGAGAATTTTAGGTGAAGATTTTTTAAAAGAGAGTTTTTAAAAGGTATAAAAATGTCTCACCTTCCTGAAGCGATTTTAACCATAAGAGGGCTAGAACCACTTTAGGAAAGTGGTTTGAAAATAACAAAGGTTTAAAAATATGGACTATGAAACTCACTTTAAGTGTAACACTTTCCTAAAGCAACCCTAGCCATGGAAAGGCTAGAATCACCCTAGGATTGTGATTTTGAAAACAAGTTTTGAAAAAAGAGATTTTGATGCAATTTTGAAAAAAAGTTTAATGCAAACTTTGAAAACGAGTTTGAAAACGATTTTGGAGAGATGCAAGATAATGATATGCACAATGCAAGTTTGGGATCGTGAACATACAAGGTTAAGGCTTCACCACATAATCAAGGTGGCTGAACCCACGTGGTCTCCGGTGAGCCTAAAGGAAAGCCCCGGACACGGTGACCCTCCTATAGTCTAATCCTACACATGGACCGAGAGTCCCCTTGTTTCAAGCATGCAAAGAAAGGAGGGGAAAGAGATGGGGGATTAAAATATAGAAAACCCAAGTGGGTTAGGAAAGAGATGAGAGAGGGGGGAAGTGCAGAAACGTAAAACGAAAGCCTACCTTGTGTCTTAATTATTTTGCGCGCCTTGATTTTCTTCGATCTTCGTCTTGATCTTCATCTTCAATTTTCAAGAATTTGTCTTCAATCTGCAAGGCTTCAGTTTGCAGCACTTCAAGTCTTCAAAGGAGGCTTGAGGCTAGTGTGTAAGTGTGTGGGGATGTGTATGAGTGTATAGGAGGCTAGGGTTTGGAACACCTAGAGGAGCTAGGGTTTGGGAGTGTGCGAGCTCTGTATATCGAAATATAGGATTTTTAAACTGATTTTGTGGACCCCTTTCATGCTGGAAGAGGCTCTGTATTTATAGAGATGGGATAGACCTAGCGCCTGTTGCAATGGCGCCAGGGCAAAATTCCTCTTGGCGCCAGGCCATTTTTTGGCTTAACGCCACTACTAGTGGTGCCAGCAAGCTAGGAAAGTTTGTAAGTCAGCAAGAAACGTAACTTTGACTAGATCTGGGCGCCTGTACTAGTGACTACCATGTAATTTTTAGCCTGGCTTCACTAGGAGTGACTCTGAAAAGTCCGAGAAAGATTTGAAGAGGCCAGGACTGACCCGGAGAGCCAGAAAAGGGTAGGAACACTTAAGATAGTGTCCCAGAGGTTTTTGACTTGAAAAATGAGGATAAGATGCGTCGGAATGATTGACCGAGCCTTTAGGGGCAAAACGGTCAATCGGGTCGGGAAGCTGCCGAGACGAACTTGGAATGGACTGGAAAAAGACTCGAGACTTGGAAACGTTATTTAAAATGTTCCCAAGAGGCTACCGGTTTGATACCCAGAGACGGTGTGGTTGGAAAAAGCGACTGGCCCACTAGGGGCAAAACGATCATTTTGTACTAAGCTTGCCGGAACTGACTTGGAATGATCTGAAAGGATAAAGAAAGGTTTAGAATACTATAAAAAGCATTCTTGGGAAGTTACCAGTTTGATACCTAGAGCCGATGTGGTTAGAAAAGGCGACCGGCCCACTAGGGGCAAAACAGTCATTTTGTACCGAGTTTGCCGGAACTGACTCGGACTGATCCGAAAATATAAAGGGAGGTTGAAAATACTATAAGAAGTATTCTCGGGAGGTTAC
This sequence comes from Euryodendron excelsum, assembly GCA_033060915.1. Classification (NCBI taxonomy): domain Eukaryota; kingdom Viridiplantae; phylum Streptophyta; class Magnoliopsida; order Ericales; family Pentaphylacaceae; genus Euryodendron; species Euryodendron excelsum. The sequence continues at coordinate 16,744,128 of CM065391.1, forward strand.
CATTTTGATACCCAGAGCCGGTGTGGTTCCCGGGGCATTCGGATGCCTAGGGGCAAAATGGTCATCCTGACCGGAATGTCTCGGAATTGGCCTGAAACTGACTAGAAGGCACCTAATCATGTCGGATTAGTTTTAAGACAAATTTAGAAGGTTGGACTTATCGTTCTGAAGACTCAGGTGTGTTCTCGAGAAACGTGTTGGAAAAAGCCCAAGGGGCAGTTTGGTCATTTTTCACTGAAGTGGGCTAGCAGGCATCGATGTTGACTTGGGTTTTAAGTGTTTCCGCCACTTTGATGGTGGTCGCGTGATACAAGGGTTTGTTGGCAATTTCCTATATCGACCTGTATGCGAGTATTTCCACTACTTTGACGGTTGCGATGTTTGTGAGTATTTCCGCTACTCTGGCGGTTAGCGATCATTCACGAGACTACCTGATCTCGGAAAGTTGTTAAAGGGACTTAGCACCTGAGAATCAACTTTCTCAGAAGGCGTGCCTAAACGGACATCTCTGCATTAGCGGGCTAGCAGGAGATAAAGGTGGACCGTTCTACCATCTATGGGACTTGGGGTCTCGTCCTGGTCGACAAGTTTAAAAGGACTTACCATTTCGAAGAGATTTTCTTCGAAAAATGCGCCAAACCATCTCGAGAAATAAACTGTCTCGAGAGAGGGATTGGAATTGGAAAGGGGTCTTATTATCTTTGGAAAGACGTGCCTGATTTCGAATAGATTTACTGTCTCGAGAAATAAACTGTCTCGAGAGAGGGATTGGAATTGGAAAAGGGTCTTATTATCTTCGAAAAGACGGGCCTAATTAGAGTAGATTTACCGTCTCGAGGAATAAACTGTCTCGAGAGAGAGATTGGAATTGGAAAGGGGTCTTATCATCTTCGGAAAGACGGGCCTGATTGGAGTTGGAAAAGGGACTTACCATCTTCGGAAAGACGTGCCTAATTGGAATTGGAAAGGGGACTTACCGTCTTCGGAAAGATGTGCCTAATTCGAAATATGGAAATAATAGTGCCCCTAAGGGCATTTTGGTCATTTTGCTTCTCTTTGGGCCCGGTGGGGCCCGCGAAGCGATGAACTGACGGGATTAGACTTAGAGAGTTGATTTCGATTGGAATACGTCCATATTACTTGAGTACAAGTCTGGACAAAGTGTAAACTGCCGAGCGGTAAAAAATGGGGTGCATATAGCCGAGAATGACCCGGAAGGCCGGAATGGGACAAGAACCCTTCGAATAGAGTCATGGAGGTAGTAGACTTAAAAAATGATGACAGGACGTGTTTGAAGGGTTGACCAGGCCATTAGAGGCAAAACGGTGAACTAGGCCGAAAAGCTACCGGGATGGACTCAGAATATCCCATAAGAAGACTCGATGTTTGGAGACATTACTTAGAATGTCCCAGGAGGTTACTAGCTCGATACCCAAGGCCGGTGTGGTTGCAAAAGGCGACCAGCCCAGCAGGGGCAAAACAGTCATTTTGCACCGAGTTTGTCGGAATTGACTCAGAATGATCTGGAGAGATAAAGAAAGGTCGGGAATACAATAGAAAACATTCTCGGGAGGTTACCAGTGTGATACTCAGAGCTGGTGTGGTCCCCGGGGCACTCGGATGCGTAGGAGCAAAATGATCATCTTGACTGGAAAGTCTCAGAATTAGCCCGAAACTGACTGAAAGGCACCTAATCATGCTGGATCGTCTCTGGGACAATCTTGGAAGGGTGGACTTACCGTTTTGAGGACTTAGGTACTTTCTTGAGAAACGTGCCAAAAATGACCTTAGGGGCAATTTGATCAGTTTTCACCGAAGTGGGCTGGCAGGCATCGGTGTTGACCTGAGTTTTGAGTGTTTTCACCACTATGACGACGGTCCCATGATATAGGGATTTGTTAGCAATTCTTTATATCGACTTGTTTACGAGTACCTCCGCTACTCTAACGGTTGCGATGTTTACGAGTATTTTCGCTACTCTGACGGTTTGCGATCATTTCTAAGACTGCCTGATCTCGGGAAGCTGCTAAATGGACGTAGCACCTAAGGAATCAACTTTCTCAAAAGGCGTGCCGAAACGGACATTTCTGAATTGACGAGTTAGCAGGTGCCAAAGGTGGATCGTTCTACCATCTCAGGGACTTGGGCTCTCATCCTGGTCGACGGGTTTAATAGGACTTACCGTTTTGAATAACTTTCTTTGGAAAACGTGCCGGATAGGACGGACTTACCACCTCGAGGAATCAACTTTATCGAGGGACGGATTAGAACTTGGAATTGGACTCGAAGTTTGATTGGAATTGGATTTAAAAAGGGGACTTATTGTCTTTGAGAAGACGTGCCCATGGGAATTGGACTGAACAATGCCCCTAAGGGTATTTTAGTTATTTTGCCTCTATTTGGGCCTGGCGGGCCCGCGAATCGATGGATTGACTAGATTGGACTTGAAAAATTGAGTTGACACAGAATATGTCCATATCGACTTGAATACAAGTCTGGACGAATTGGAGAGTACTAAGCGGGAAAAAATTGGGTGCGTACGGCTGCCCCTCTTTTCTATCTTTGATTGTCGAATACAGAAAACGATAAACTAAGGGTCCCATGTTGACTGTGAGGCGGTCGGAAGGACGGACTTTGAAATTTTTTTAAGACGAGAGGGTGAAAATGGATATTGGGCCCAAAAGGCCTTTGAAATTGAGTTTTAACGGGAAAAAGGGCTAAGCTGCCCAGAATTGGCAATTGGCGCCACTGCTTTGGAAGAAACGACTTGGTGCCATTGCTAGTGGCGTTAGGCTTGGGATCAAAACCAGAAAAATTTCTAGTTTGAACACTTGCGGGATGTGAAGAGTTTTTAGAAAATCAAAAGTGTTCGTGAGGAAACCAACCTGAACGTTAAAGGAGCACTTCTTGGAGACCATGGGGGATTGCCGGAACTACGCCATGTCGCCGGAATAGAAGATTTCGCCGAAGAACTCCGTAAGGTAAGTTTATTATTTTATGTTTATTTGGACGTGTAGAATTCCGTTTAAGTTGTATGAACAGTGAAAATTGATGTTTTGATATGTTTGAACACTGTGGTGAATTTATTTTTGCATTTTGATGTTTGTTTGATTGAATTTTAGTGATTTTGCGTGATTTTGTGAATGGAGTTTCTACAGGAATGGGGGTTTGTTCCTATAGGCTTGGGTGTTGAGTTTTTCGGTTAGATTTTTATATTGTGTGCCTTAGAAAAATGTATTTAACAGCTGTATGAAGTTTCGTGATTTTTTTAAAATTCAGTGAATTTTTGACTTTTTGAAAAATAGAAAAATACTTAGAAAGTTTAGAAAATTTAAGAAATTTATGAAATTTTAGAGTTTAAAATTTAGACAAATTTGGGAATATTTTAGAAAACATCTGAAATGATTTTGAGGAATTTTAGGACATCTATGAAAACCGTTAACTTATTGAAAAAGAAAACATGTGTTTTGAAAAATTTTAAAATTTGAAGATTATGCGTGGGTGTTGATGTTATGTGATTATGACGTTGTGAAGTGTACGGTTTGTGTTTTGTGTTGATGTGGTAGGTGTTGTAGGGACCGTTTTTCTAGCCGGACTCTGTCGAAATTTTTAGAAATTCAGAGAAAGGGTTGTAGAAATTTTGGAATAAAATATTTTTAAAGGAAAAAGATATAAAACCATTGAGGATGGGGCTCTTTTTGGCAGAAAAGACGCTGAGAAACTTGGGGGCCTTAAAACTATTGGAAGAAAAATTTGGGAAAAGGACATGTTTTGAAAACAGATTTTGACTTTGGAAACTTAGGATTTTGATAAGAATTTCAAAAGATTGCAAATTTGAGAATTGAGTTTGAAGAAAACTTTTTGGAGGAAGAAATTTTTAGAAAATCTTAATTGGGATAGAAAAAGCTTGGGATGAATTTTGACTGGAAGATTTTGGAATTTTCGGGCAAAACGTGTAGGAAATTCGTTTTGACTCATAATGGGAAATTTAAAATTAAAATGTGTAGGAAATTCTTTTTGACTTAGAATTGAATTTAAAATCAAAATGTATAGGAAATTCATTTTGACTTAGAAGTGGAATTTTTTTAAAAATCAAAATGTATAGGAAATTCACTTCGACTTATCACTTGAAATCTTTTTTTTTCTTTGGTTATTTATTTATTTTATTTTATTATTATTTTTAACATGTACCGTATATTAACACTTCTTACCTTGGCTTACCTTTTCAGGATGGCAGATGCGGGTGACGATGGTTTTAAGAGGAGACATCGCTCTGGGAAGGTGGCCAGGACAGATTCTGTTAGCGGCTTCAGCTATTCTAGGGGTAGTCATCTATCCACTGGATAGGCCTCTTCCAGTCAAAATGAATGGGAGAGTAGACCATTTGTCGACCCCTTTCCTCCGGTTGAGCAAACCTTTGCGGAGGAGATTGGTGCTGAGGAGGAGGTACCGGGTCTTGCTGACTAGGTGACTGGTTATGGGAGAGCTTCCTCTAGACATAGGTAGACGAATGCTGATTTGGGTGACCTGGAGATACTGGACATCCCACCGCTTGGGGATCTTGCTTATCACCCCAGTGTATATTCTAGATAGTATTTGCCCCTTCCAAGGGTACATACACCTTTTAGAGGGACTGTTCACCAAGTCTTCGTGACCATGTAGCGGGCTACTCCATCATATCGTGCTTTCTTGGCTGAGATTGGATTCAAAGCTTTCATGGGATTATAGGCTAACCGCTTGAACCGACATCTGGTGCTGGCACTTATCGAGAGATGGTTTGGAGAGACTGGGACTTTCCATTTTGTTAGCTTCGAGTTGGGTCCCACCCCCTTGGATTGGGAGATCATCACGGGGCTTTCCTTCGTTGGTCAGCGGATCACCTTGCAGCCGGTCAGCAGGGATGATGCATGCATTCTATTGAACTTGCCCCCTCCCGAGCGTTCTACTTTCCTAGTTTCCTAGCTCAGTCGGGATGACAATACCTTTGCTGTTGAGCCATCACCTGCTCGGTGTGACATCATGAGGCAGCGACTTGTTCTGCATATCATCTTTAGTTGCTTCTGCAACAACAACAAGTTGCTCGTGCCTTTTCAGTTGGTGAGCATAGTAGCTGATCTTGGGGCTTTATTTGAGCTGGATTGGGGGTCCTTCTCCTTTGGCTGCTTTCTTCGATTGATGTGGGTCCAAACTTCTTCCCGTTGGGGCAGCATGACTAGTTTCTGGCTCTTTCTTGTCTGATGAAGCTATGAGTACCTGCTTGTTCGTCACCTTGCAGTTATCGAGGATAACCTTTATCCTTGTGCTTTGAGGTGGGCTCGTGACTGGCTAGCCCAGCGATCGGAGCTCACTGATTTTGTGAATCTCCGGGCTAACCTAGAGCTCATTAAGATGAGGGACGTGACTTGGCGGCCCTTCATTGGATTAGTCCCTTATGAGACAGTGTGGTACTTGGTCCTGTTATCCCTGTCGTGGGCTGTTTTTCTCAGCAACAATTCTTGGGAGTCCTATTTAGGAGAGTGACACTGGCGGTAGTTTCATAAGGAGTTCCGATCGGCAGGAGATCCATCGAAGTATATGTTTGGAGCCATGGTGGCGGGAATGCCTATCCCTTATCAAGAGCGGCAGCCGGGTGCTGAGTTCTTGCTTCCTCTGGATATGGACTATGCTGCACACTTCGGGGCTCATTCTATCAGTGCCTTCACCTGATTTGAGGTAGTAGTCAGTGGATAGGCTGTGGGCCAGGAGGTAGTTGACTTGTGGCGCCGTGCCGGGGGATACGTGCCCTAGGCTGAGTTTGCTACTATGAGAGACCAGTACCAGATGGAGCGGGATCAGTTCCAAGCGGAGGTAGCTTCCCTGACAGCTCGTTTATCCCAGATGGGCAGCGGCTGGGTATATTATCCTTCTTTTCCTTCCTCTGTTCACTCTGATGTTATCTAGTTATTCCCTAATTTTGTTGATTTTGGTTGTACCCTCTTCGCAGGATGCTAATGCTTCTAGTAGTTATCCACCTCCTCCAATACCGGGTTTTGGAGATTTCGATCCAGATGACATTGATTTTGACCTTTGATAGATACCCTCTGCTGTAGACCCTGATTTGCTTTTGCCCCTATCCTGGAGATGTATTTATGTTAGACAGATTTATTCTTATAGATTTTGCATAGAGATAGATATTTATAATCTATCTAGTTAAGAACATGGACAAGCAGAGATATTTATGGTTTTCATAGCTAAGTATATGATTAGATGCATGTGTAGAAATGATGATGATGCATATTTATTACATGGTGACTTCTGTTTGTACTGAGAGTTATGTCCTATGCAAGTGAAGCTCATGCTGATTTTTTAATTTTTTTTAAATTTATGCACACATTAGAAATATTCTAGTTAATGGAATGACAAGGGGTGTTGTCCCACTCAGTATCTTTGGAATGGTAACTCCTTTTTTGGGGATCTGACCTCTCCTCTGGCTCGACTTTACATTGAACGGATAATAGCATTTCGTAACTTTCTTAACCTTTCGACTGCCTCCGATTCTCTGTTTCAGGGTTAGTGTATGGGATTATTAGGCTGAAACTCTCGACTCTCGGGACTTTGGCAACGGCTTACTCGACCTTTAGCAGAGTGATAAGTGGTCAATCTTTTCAATCTGAGGAGACTTTGTTTTAGGACCGTAATGGGCTAGGTTATGGGGTTTTCGAAACAACGAGATACGCAGGAGTGAATAAGATAACTTTGTTTTAGGACTATATTTGGCGAGTGGTTAACTCATGCTATCATCTCTTCAAGTCCAACCGTTCCATAAGATAAACCCTGGCCCCTTGCGTAGAAATAATCACCATCCACAAGAGACAGATAAGATAGCAGCAGTGAATAAAAGGACTATCATTTGATTATTATTATCATAATTTTTTTATAAAAAGCATAGAGTTTTTAAGCAATAAGAAAATGTAAACATCAATTTAAAGACGGGAAATAAAAGGGATAGAAAGAAGGTGGGTGAAAACACCCCTCTCTTATACACTTTTGAAGGGATTCCTGTATTCTTCAATAGGGCTTTGGGATGATGCCCACATCTTCAATACTCCATTTGCAATCCGGGTCCTTGGTCTAGGAAAGGCAGGTAAAGGTTTCTTCTAGAGCTTTGGTCATGCTGATGTTGACGACACAGTTGTCAGGCTCATTGATCTCCTTCTTCTTCTTTGCAGCAGGTCCTTCTGTAAATAGGGTAGCTAGTTCACCCCCTTCCAACTCGAACGGCTTTGTCTGTGCTCTGGACTCTTCTACCTCCCAATCTATGTCTTCACGGTTGCATTCGATCACAGGCCACTGGTTCTCCAATAAGAGACATTCAGCCGCGACATACTTTGGATGTTGAAACTCCGCACCCCATCCATTGGCAGCTATGTTTTCGATATGCTTCTTTGGAAACATTGGCTCCTCAATGGGCCAGTCAAAAGCATCAGGGATCTTATTAGGATCATAGAGATAAATCGGTCACAATGGGAGATCCTCCTCCTAGTTGTCCTCTTAATTGGTTTTGCCAATGTAAGCACCCCATTTTTGACCGCTCGGCAGTCTACGCTCCGTCCAGACTTGTACTTAAGTCAATATGGACGTATTCCAATCGAAACCAACTCTCTAACTCCAAATCATGTTTGTCCATTGCTTTGCGGGCCCACCAGGCCCAAATAGAGGCAAAATAACCAAAATGCCCTTAGGGGCACTGTCCTTTCCAATCCCTCTCTCGAGATAGCTTATTCCTTGAGATGGTTCCAATTCAGGCACGTCCTTCAGAAGATGATAAGACCCCTTTCCAATCCCTCTCTCGAGACAGTTTATTCCTCGAGACGGTTCCAAATCAGGCACGTCTTTCAGCAAATGATAAGACCCCTTTCCAATTCCAATCCCTCTCTTGAGACAGTTTATTCCTAGAGACGGTTCGGCACATTTTTCGAAGAAAATCTCTTTGAAACGGTAAGTCCCTTCAAACCTATCATTCAGGATGAGACCCTGAGTCCCCTAGATGGTAGAACGGTCCACCTTTGGCGCCTGCTAGCCCACCAATGCAGAAATGTCCGTTTAAGCACGCCATTCGAGAAAATTGACTTCTCAGGCGCTAAGTCCCTTTACCAGCTCCCGAGATTAGGCAGTCTCGGGAATGATCGCGAACCGTCAGAGTAGCAAAAATACTCGCAAACATCGCAACCGTCAGAGTAGCGGAAATACTCACAAACAGGTCAATATAGGGAATTGCCAACAAACCCCTGTGTCACGATGACCGCTGTCAGAGTGGCGAAAACACTCAAAACCCAGGTCAACACCGATGCCTGCTAGCCCACTTTGGGAAAATATGACCAAACTGCCCCTTGGGCCAATTCCGAAACTTTTCGGTCAAGATGACCATTTCGCCCCTAGGCATCTGAACGCCTCGGGAACCACAACGGCTCTGGGTATCAAATCGGTAACTTCTCGAGAATACTTTTTATAGTGTCCTCAACCTTTCTTTATCCTTTTGGATCATTCCGAGTCAGTTCCGGCAAAACCGGTGCGAAATGACCGTTTTGCCCTTCGTGGGCCGATCACCCTTTCCGACCACACTGGCTCTGGGAATCAAACCGGAAACCTGTGGGAACATTCTGAATAATGTTTCCAAATCTCAAGTCTTCTTCCGGCACAGCCCGAGACTGTCTTGGTAGCTTCTCAATCCGAGTGACCGTTTTGCCCCTAAAGGCCCGGTCAACCCTTTCGACACATACTATCCTTATTCCTCAAGTCGAAAACCTTCGGGACACTATCTTAAGTGTTCCTGCCCTTTTCCAGCTCTTCGGGTCATTCCCGGCCTCTTCAAATCATTCTCGGACTTTCCGAAGTCACTCCTAATGAAGCCAGGCTAAAAATTACAAGGTAGTCACTAGTACAGGCGCCCAAATCTAGTCAAAGATACGTTGCTTGCCGACCTTAAACATTTCCTAAATGGCTGGCGCCAAGCCAAAAAATGGCCTGGCGCCACTGCAACAGGCGCCAGTGCATTACTCTCTCTATAAATACTAAGCCTCTTTCAGCGTGAAAGGGGTCCGTAAACTCAGTCTAAAAACACCAATATTCAATATACAGAGCTCGAACACTCCAACAACCCTAGCCTCCCTAGGTTTTCCAAACCCTAGCCACCATATACTAAATCCTAGGCTCATATACACTCCTATACACCTTCACACACTTATGCATTAGCCTCAAACCCTCCTTTGAAGACTTGGAGAGCTGCAAACCGAAGTCTTGAAGATTAAAGATGAACCCTCGAAGATCAAGACTGAGGTGAAGCGAAGACCGAAGAAAAGCAAGGCACGTAAAATAAACAAGACACAAGGTAGGTTTTCTATTTAAATTTCTGGACTTTCCGCCTCTCTCTTCTCTCTCCTAACCCACTTGGGTTTTCTCTATTTTAATCCCCCATCTCTTTTCCCCCCTTTTCTTTGCATGCTTGAAACAAGGGGACTCCCGGTCCATGTGTAGGATTAGACTATCAGAGGGTCACTGTGTCGGGGGTTTTCCTTTAGGCTAACTGGAGATCACGTGGGTTCGGCCCCCGTGATTATGTGGTGAAGCCTGAACCTTGTATATTCACGACCCCAAATTTGCATTATGCATATCATGATCTTGCATCTTCCCAAAACCGTTTTCAAACTCGTTTTCAAAGCTTGCATTAAACTTGTTTTTAAAATTGCATCAAAATCTCCTTTTTCAAAACATATTTTCAAAATCACAATCATAGGGTGATTCTAGCTTTTCTATGGCTAGGATTGCTTTAGGAAAGTGTTACATTTAAAGTGACTTTCATGGTCCATATTTTCAACCCTTGTCGTTTTCAAAACGGTTTCCTAAAGTGGTTCTAGCCCTCTTATGGTTAGAATTGCTTTAGGAAAGTGAGATGTTTTTTACACCTTCTAAAAACTCTTTTTTCAAAAGTCTCTCTTCCTAAAAATCTCTTTTTCAGCATACTTTCCTAAAACTTTCCTTTCCAAAATTGTTTTCAAAAACTTCCTCCAAAAATCTATTTTCCAAAACTTCTCTTTTTAAACCTTTTTCTAAAACGCTCTCTTCAAGGTCCACTTTCCAAAAATGTTCCCTACGTTTCCTTCTTAGAAAAACCTCTCCCTAAATCTCTTTCTTAAAAATCTCTTTAAAAAAAACTCCTTACTAGGATCTCTTTCCAAAAACTCTTTCTCCGCAAAATTCACTTTCTAAAAATACTCCCTAAATTCACTTTCCTAAAAACTCTCTCCAACAATCTCCTTCCAAAAATCTTTCTAAAAAACTCTCTTTCCAAAATCTTCCTTCTAGAAACTCATCTTTAAGATTTTCCTTCTAAAATCTTCGTTTCCAAAAACACACTTTTCAAAAACTCCTCTCTAGGATTCCTTTCTAAAAACCTTCGTTTCCAAAAATGCACTTTTCAAAAACTCTTTCCTTATAGCCCAAGTCGAGCCCTAGAAGCCCTAATTTTCTTCCCAAGATCATGGTTTTCATACTTTGCCCCAAACCTAGGTTTCAAAAACATCTTGTTTTCTACATCCAAACTATACACATTTCCAAAACCTCTTTTCTATGTCAAAACTATACACTTTCAAATCTAGGGTTTCTAGAAACTTCCTTTTCCAAAATCCTTGTCAAATCAAATCTTCCTGTTTAGGAAACTAGGTCCTATCCGCCATTTTTGGAAACAAAATCAAACCTTCCCTTTTAGACTCAAAATCTAAATCTTTCCTAGTTCATATCCTTCCTAATCTTCTACTTTCCTAAATCTTAACTTTCCAAAACTTCAACACAAAAAATCTTTCCTAAATTTTAAAACTCCACTTTCAAATCTTTCCTAATTCCATCTGTTTCCAAATCTTAACTTTCCAAATCCAAGTTTTCAAATATTTTCTAAACTCAAAACCTTCCTAATCTCAAGATTTTCTAAAATTCAAACTCTAAAACTTTCTAAACCCCAAATCTTTCCAAAATCCTAACTTTCTAAATTTCTAAATTTTTCCAAATCCAAAGCTTTCCAAGTTCAAAGCTTTCTTAAGTTAGGACTTTCTAAATCTAAAACTTTCTAAAATTCTAAATTTTCCTAAAACTTCAAATCTTTCTAAATCTAAAACTTTCTAAACTCAAAACTTTTTTGTTCTCAAAACCTTTCTTATTTCAAACTCTTTCTTAAAACGAAACTCTCTTAATTCAAAACTTTCCTAAGTTGAAACTTTCTTAATTCAAAACTTTGCTATTTTGACACTTTCCTAATTTGAACCTTTCCTAATCCAAACATTTCCTAAATCCAATCTTTCCTAATCTCCTAAACTTTCCAGGTCGAGTCAAATCTTTCCTAAGTCTCCTTCTTAAAGTCTAGGTTTCTTAAACCTCCATCTTTTCAAGATAAGTCTAAATCTCTCTTCCAAGTTCTATCTTTTCAAATCAAAATCTAATCTTTTCAATTCCAAAATTCTAAATTTCAATTTTCAACCCTCTATTCAAAGTTCAATCTCTCAATCTTCAAATCCAATTTCCAATTTAATCTCTTTCTTCCAATCAGACCTTCTATTTTCAATCGGACTCTTGTCCGAAACTATGACTGACCTGATTCCTCCAAAGGGATATGTAGGCAACCCTCATGGGTGCGGTCACAATATTTTTCAAATCTCAAATTCCACAACATGTTTCAAATTTCTATTTCTACAACTTCTTTCCAATCTCCAATCTTACAACATTCTTTCAAGTTTCCAATTCCATAACTCTTTTCAAATCTCCTTTCAGTTCCAATTTCAAATCTCTTCTAAAATCAAATCAAATTCTTTCCAAATTTATTTCCAAATCTATTTTTCAATTCTCTTAACTTGCACTTGCATATCATGCATCATGCCTTTTTAAACATTCTTTTCCAAAGTAAATAGGATTGAACATTAGTTAGTTGGAGACTGTCATAGGTGAATTTAGGGTAGATTGACATGTAGGTACCGAAAGGGCGGGGTAGGGTGATGGCTTAGTGCGTCTTCCCTACACGTAACCAACCTCCGAACCTAGAATCACTATTTTCAAATACCAAACGGAGTTATTTTTCAAAAGGGGCTAAATGTTTTTCAAAGGTTGCCAAACAACCTGTTTTCCTAAAAAAACCCTCTCTTGAGGAGATATTTTCAAAATCGTTTTCCAAAAATCCTAAGTGTAGTCTTCAGATTATTCTTAGTTTTAGGTGACCTAACTCACCTTAATTAGGTTAGGTGGCGACTCCAAATCTTTTCTAGAAGCCCTTTATTCAAATCAATTTTCAATTCAAACCTAGTCGCACTCATTCTTCTAGGAGGGTGAGTTCTAACGAGAGAGTATAGCATTTTTTCCGCTTGTGTGAGTATTCCTCGAGTGCAAAAAATATGGGCTCGACACCTAATCCTCCTCTTAATCCTCAGCCGTGGGCTCCTCGAACTCTCCTTCGCCTTCCATCTCTACTAGTATCATATTAACGGTGTGGTCCGACAGAGGGTTGGTGGTCACAGTAGGAGTCAGGCAGGTTTCGCTGGCTGTAGATCAATGATCTTGTTATCTATCAAGTCCTGAATTTTATGCTTAAGAGAGAAGCATCTTTCGGTGTCCTGCCCTTGGCCACCCAAATGGTATTCACAAGTAAGGGCGGCATTGAAGATTGGGGGTAGAGGGTTTGGCAATGGATGAGTAGGTTTGGGCTTCAAAGTATTGTTCTTTAGAAGGTTGTGGTAAGCCTCGGTTTGGGCGCAAGCTAAGGTATCAAAGGCACGAGTGTGTCGGGCAAGCCTATTAAAGTTAGGTCGTGCCCCGACAGGGCCGTAGTTAGGGGTTGGAGTAGGCATGGCTAAAGTGGGTAAGGGCAGGACAGGGGGTGATTGTGGTGGCAGACGGTATTGGGGTAATTGGCCAGGCAGGACAGTATATTGGGGCGATTGGCCAGGCAGGATAGCAAACACTTCGCTTTCCTTCTTGATTGTGCCCCTTGTAGTAGCCACCTTCTTAGCTATATTGGCGGTACACTCTCCAGTCTTGGCATAGGGGTCCGTAATCCTCCCTATCTTGAGACCATTTTCTATCATCTCCCCTTGCATGATGAGCTTGGAGAAGCTTTTCCCTACACTTGTGCTGAGTTTCTCATAGTATATACCTTGAAAAGCGTGTAAAAATAGTTGTACGTACTCCTTTTCTTCCAGCGGGGGATTTACTTATGCAGCGGCCTCCCTCCATCTTAGGGCATATCCTTTAAAGCTTTCCTTCTCACCTTTACTTATCGTTATCAAGGACCATCGATCAGAAGTAAGGTCGATGTTGTGATGGTATTAGGCTTTGAAAGCATTGACTAACTCAATCCAAGTGGTGATCTTCCTTAGGTCCAGACGGGTGAACCATTGTAGAGCAGACCCAGTGAGGCTATGTTGGAAAAACTAAATAAGGAGCTTCAGATCATTGTCATGATCACTTAACGCTCCAGCATAAAGACGAAGATGAGCAACGGGGTTACCACTGCCATCATAATCCTGGAAGTCAGACATTTTGAACCTAGCAGGTCTTAGGTGGTCAGGAAAGAAACAAAGCTCATCATAGGAAGTGAACCCGTAAGTGTCATGGCCATGGAGACTTCGTAGCGAATCCTCTAGCCCTTGGATTTTCAGACTGAGAGGGTCTAGGGGAGTCCTCTTTACGGCGGGTGAAAGCAATATGGTCTCCACCTCTTTAGTGTTGAGCCCCTTGGGGTCTTCCTTGTTCCTCTTAACATTGTCAGATTGAAGAACGATTCTCGAGTTAGCAAGTTCAGGGTCCTTGGACGAAGTCATAGATGATGATGGGATTGCAGCAGTATCCTTCATGGCCATAGTTTGGATGAGTTTGAACATTTCATCCATCTTGGTCCTTCTTTCGTTGACCTCTGCTCAAGAGACTTGGGACAATTCCTCAAGGTTGGTAGCCATCAGTGTTGCTCTTTGCTGGGTGACAATGGGGTCCTTAGGTGGATGTTGCCCCTTATTGGGAGCAATGTTGACTCAGTGCAGGGTAATCTTTGTAAATGAAAAAGAAAGAGACAGACAAACAAAGACATAAATTGCAAGTAAGTTTCTAGTTTTTAGAGAGCTCTATGCAATGCATGTCCTAGGGTGTCCCTACTTGAGAGGTCAACTGATCATGATGTATTGGCTCACTTTTGGAGATATTGGGGGTCTACCCTTGTATGCAAGTACCTTACCATAGATCAAGTATCTATACTCATTCTTACATTCATTCATTTGCAGAAAAGGAGTACAATGAACTTCTGGGTTTAAAACAAAAGAGATAAAGTATACTTAAATAAAGGGAGGGGGAACATGTTTCTTTAGACTTTCACCTATCTAATTCGACATAAGGAAATCTAAACTACTCTTGAGTCTTCGGATTCGCCTTTGTTGGATTTGATGTCGGGGAGGTCGTTAAGAGATCTTATTGATCGATTACCCCTCGTCTTCTTGGCAACCCTATCTTCGTGGGCATAGAGGGATTATGGTCCCTCTTATGGAATGAATTGATGTGCATGCCATGAGTCCTTAGGGTTACGTGGGAACCATTAAGGTTTGGGTAGGTTTAATGCAAGGGAGAGTGAACTAGGTGTCACTCTTTTTGTGTTGATCATATGCAAGAGAATGCAATGACTTGAGATACTTGGAACTCTCGTCTTGATATGGAACATGGAATGCATGAAAATGGATGCATAGAGCATAAGGAGAGAGAATACAGTTGAAGTAAACATGCATGCATGAGCAGTTAGATAGTCATTATAACAGTAAGAATACAGTCATTATAACAACAAGAATGAGCAGGTATAAAGGAAAGTAAAAGCAATTGCCCTTTCCTCTATGGTTTTAGAAAACTGTGTGCGTGTTTTAAATCTAGTAGAGGTTCGGCTATCCAAGGTATCCATATAAGCATGAGGTTGAGGGTTGACTAATGCGTCATAAAAAGGCTCGGTCCCCAGATCTTCAAACCTAGGCCCACTCCCCTAGGTGATGCCATGATCAGTTGGTGATTTGAGCGGCGGAACCATCAAGAGGCCATAGATGAAGAAACTGGCACAGCATCTTGCCCATAACCAATATACCATTCCCCCTTTCTAACTAAAAAGGTCATATTAGGGTAAAAATGCAAGTATGTAGAATGCAAGTGCACGTGCAGTGTGTGTGTGATTTTTTAAAGCGGAGGAAAGAGCCCAACAACTCCCATTCATCCTGTTAATCACATTCATGCATAACAGTTAATAAAATTTGAAAAAAAAAAGCGCACATACAAAACAAAGATGCAAGAGTTAGTATGTGGATGTCAAGCTCAATACAAGATAATGGAGTTAAATCCATGTTTTTTTTAAAACAACTTTGAAAGTTTGATTTTGAAAATTGAAAGTGAATAAAATTGGACAAGTTAATTGAAGACTCTACATGGGTGAAGGGGGAAGAGACATGACTATGGCCTTACCCTCTAAGTGTCCCCAGTGGAGTCGCCAGCTGTCGCGCCCAGATTTTTCGCACATGAGGAATACACACACAAGCGGGAAAAATACTGTACTCTCTTGTTAGAATTCATCCTCCTAGAAGAATGAGTGTGACAAGGTTTGAATTGAAAATTGATTTGAATAAAGGGCTTTTGGAAAACAATTTGGAGTCGCCACCTAACTTGATTAAGGTGAGTTAGGTCACCTGAAAACTAAGAACAATCCGAAGATTACACTGTCGTGCCCAGATTTTTCGCACTCGAGGAATACTCACACAAGCGGGAAAAATGCTTTATTCTCTCGTTAGAACTCACCCTCCTAGAAGAATGAGTGCAACTAGGTTTGAATTGAAAATAGATTTGAATAAAGTGCTTTTGGAAAAAGTTTGGAGTCGCCACCTAACTTGATTAAGGTGAGTTAGGTCACCTAAAAACTAAGCATAATCCGAAAACTACACTTAGGGTTTTTGGAAAACAATTTTTGAAAATACCACCTCAAGAGAGGGTTTTTAAGAAAAACAAGTTGTTTGGCAACCTTTTGAAAACATTTAGTCCTTTTTGAAAAATAAATCATTTTGGTCTTTGAAATTAGTGATCTAGGTTCGGAGGTTGGTTACGTGTAGGGAAGACGCACTAAGCCATCACCCTACCCCACCCTTTCGGTACCTACATGTCAATCTACCCTAGATTCACCTATGAGAGTCTTTAACTAACTAATGTTCAACCATATTCACTTTAGAAAAAGAATGTTTGAAAGGAAACTAACATGATGCATGATATGCAAGTGCAATAGAATAGAGTTGATTTAGAAATAGATTTGAAAAGAAATTTGATTTTATTTAAAAAGGAGGAAATAGAAGTTTGAATTTGAAGATTGAAATTGAATTTGGAAATTGAAATTGAAGATTGAAAATAGAAATAGATCATGGAATTGGAAACTTGAAGAAAATTGTAGGATTGGAGATTGGAAAGAAGTGGAGAAATAGAAATTTGAAAAAATGTTGTGACCGCACCCATGAGGGTTGCCTATGTATCCTTTTGGAGGAATCAGGTCTGTCGTAGTTCAGACAATAGTCCGATTGAAAATAAAAGAGTTGATTTGGAAGAAAGAGATTGAATTGGAAATTGAATTGAAAGATTAAGAGATTGAACTTGGAATAGAAGATTGAAAATTGGAATTTAGAATTTTGGAATTGAAGAGAATGGATTTTGATTTGAAAAGATAGAACTTGAAAGAAAGATTTAGACTTGTTTTGGAAAGATGGAGGTTTAGGAAAGAGACTTAGGAAAG
The DNA here is from genome assembly GCA_033060915.1 of Euryodendron excelsum. Lineage (NCBI taxonomy): Eukaryota > Viridiplantae > Streptophyta > Magnoliopsida > Ericales > Pentaphylacaceae > Euryodendron > Euryodendron excelsum. The sequence continues at coordinate 16,760,932 of CM065391.1, forward strand.
ATTTGACTTGACTTGGAAGGTTTAGGAGATTAGGAAAGATTGGATTTAGGAAATATTTGAATTAGGAATGTTCCATTTAAGAAAGTTTCAAATTAGGAAAGGTCCGATTTAGGAAAGTTTCGAATTAGGAAAGTTTCATGTTTGGAAAGTTTTAAAATAGGAAAGTTTAGAATTTAAGAAAGTTTCAACTTAGGAAAGTTTTGAATTTGGAAAGTTTCAACTTAAGAAAGTTTTGAATTTGGAAAGTTTTCATCTTAGGAAAGTTTTGAAATATAAAAGTACTGAATTTAGAAATGTTTTGAATTAAGAAAAGTTTAGTTTAAGAAAGGCTTAGAATTTAGAAAGTTTCGAGTTAAGAAAGTTTTAAATTTTGGAATGTTTCGAAAAAGGGAAGTTTTGAAAGTGGGAAGGTTTAGAAAACAATGAAGTTTTGAAAATAAGAAAGTTTTAAGTTTAAAAAGATTTGGATTTGGAAAGATTTGAAATTTAGAAAGTTTAAGATTTAGAAAGTTTTAGAGTTTTAGAAAATCTTAAGAATAAGAAAGGTTTCAGTTTAAGAAAGATTTCAAAACTTAGATTTTGGAAAGTTAAGGTTTGGAAAGAGGTAGAGTTAGGAAAGGGTTGAATTACGAAAGATTTGAAAGTTGAGTTTTAAAATTTAGGAAAGATTTTTATGTTCAAGTTTTGAAAACTTAAGATTTAGGAAATGAGAAGATTAGGAAGGATGTGAATTAGGAAAGATTTGGATTTGGAAGGGATTGGGTTTGGTTTCTAAAAGCAAAGGTTTGATTTTGTTTCCAAAAACGGAGGACGGGATCTAGTTTCCTAAACGGGAATATTTGATTTGGTTTCCTAAAGGGAAGGTAGGATTTGGCAAGGATTTGGAAAGGGAGATTCTAGAAATCCTAGATTTGAAAAGAGAATTTTAGAAGGTATAAAAAACATCTCACTTTACTAAAGCGATTCTCGTCATAAGAAGACTAGAACCACTTTAAGAAAGTGGTTTTGAAAACAACAAAGGTTGAAAATATGGACCATGTTGGTCACTTTAAATGTAACACTTTCCTAAAGCAACCCTGGCCATGGAAAGGCTAGAATCACCCTAGGATTGTGATTTTAAAAAACATGTTTTGAAAAAGAGATTTTGATGCAATTTTGAAAAAAAGTTTGAAAACGATTTGAAAATCAACTTTGAAAACGGTTTTTGGAAGATGCAAGATCATGATATGCACAATGCAATTTTGGGGTCGTGAACATACAAGGTTAAGGCTTCACCACATAATCAAGGGGGCCGGACCCACGTGGTCTCTGGTTAGACTAGAAGAAAGCCCCCGACACGGTGACTCTCCAATAGCTCAATCCTACATATGGATCGGGAATCTCCTTGTTTCAAGCATGCAAAGAAAGGGGGGGGGGGGGGGGGGGGGGGGGCGGAAAGAGATGGGGGATTAAAATAGAAAACCCAAGTGGGTTAGGAGAGAGAAGAGAAAGGGGGAAGTGCGGAAATTTAAATGGAGAGCCTACCTTGTATCTTGTTTATTTTGCACGCATTGCTTTCTTCGGTCTTCGTCTTGATCATCGTCTTCAATCTTCAAGAGTTGCCTTCAATCTTCAAACTTCAGATTGCAACTCTTCAAGTCTTAGAAGGAGGGTTGAAGGTTAGGTATGAGTGTTTGGGGGTGTGTATGAGTGTATAGGAGGCTAGGGTTTAGTGTATGGTGGCTAGGGTTTGGAAAACCTAAGGAGGCTAGGGTTTAGGGAGTGTTCAAGTTCTATATATCGAATTATACGATTTTTAGATTGAGTTTACGGACCCTTTTCACGTTGGAGGAGGCTCTGTATTTATAGAGGTTGGACAACACTGGCGCCTATTGCAGTGGCGCCAGGCCAGAATTTACACTAGCGCCACTAGGAGTGGCGCCAGGCCAATTTTTGGCTTGGCGCCAAGAGTAGTCCGGGAATGATTTGAAGGAGCTGAGAATGACCCGGAAGACCGGAAAGGAGCAGGAACACTTAAAATAGTGTCCTGGAGGTATTTGACTTGAGAAATGAGGATAGGATGTGTCGGAAGGGTTGACCGGGCCTTTAGGGGCAAAATGGTCAATCGAACCAGGAAATTACCAGGACAGATTCGGACTGTCCCGGAAGAAGACTTGGGATCTGGAAACATTTTTCAGAGTGTTCTCTGAGGTAGCCATTTTGATTCCCAGAGCCGGCGTGGTCGGAAAAGGAGACCGACCCACCAGGGGCAAAACGGTCATTTTTGTACCGGGTTTGCCGGAACTGACTCAAAATGATCCTGAAAGATAAAGGAAGATTAAGAATACTATAAAAAGCAGTCTCAGAAGGTTACTGGTTTGATATCTAGAGCCGGTGTGGTCGAAAAAGGAGACTGGACCACTAGGGGCAAAATGTTGATTTTGTACCGGGTTGGCCGGAACTAACTCGGAATGATCCGAAAAGGTAAAGGAAGGTTGAGAATACTATAAGAAGTAATCTCAGAGGGTTACCGGTTTGATACCCAGAGCCGGTATGGTTGAAAAAGGAGACCGGCCCACCAGGGGCAAAATGGTCATTTTGTATTGGGTTGGCCGGAACTAACTTGGAATGATCCAGAAAGGTAAAGGAAGGTTGAGAATACTATAAGAAGTAATCTCAGAGGGTTACCAGTTTGATACCCAGAGCCGGTATGGTTCCCGAGGCATTCGGATGCCTAGGGCAAAATGGTCATCTTAATCGGAAAGTCTCGAAAAAGGTCCAAAGGGCAGTTTGATCATTTTTCACCGAAGTGGGCTAACAGACACTAGTGCTAACCTGGATTTTGAGTGTTTCCGCCACTCTGACGGTGGTGGTCGTGACACAGGGGTTTTATTGGCAATTCCCTATATCGACCTATTTGTGAGTATTTCTGCTACTCTAACGGTTTTGTGAGTATTTTCGCTACTCGGACCGTCTCGAGGAATAAATTGTCTCGAGAGAGGGATTGGAAAGGGGACTTACTGTCTCCTAGAAGACTTGCCTGGATTGGAATCGTCCCGAGGAATAAACTGTCTTGAGAGAGGGATTGGAATTGGAATTGGAAAGAAACAATGCCCCTAAGGGCATTTTGGTCATTTTGCCTCAATTTGGGCCTGGTGGGCCCGCGAGGCGATGGATAGACGGGATTTGGACTTTGAAAGTTGGTTTTGGTTGGAATACGCCCATAATGACCTAAAAACAAGTCTGGACGAAATGTAGACTGCCAAACGGTAAAAAATGGGGTGCTTACATACACTTAGGGTTTTTGAAAATGATCTTGAAAATACTACCTTAAGAGAGGGTTTTTAAGAAAATAGGTTGTTAACCTTTGAAAAATATTTAAGCCCTTTTTAGAAAAATAACCTCATTTTGCTCTTTCAAAAACAGTGGTCTTGGGTTCGGAGATTGGTTACGTGTAGGGAAGACGCACTAAGCCATCACCCTACCCCGCCCTTGCAGTACCTACATGTCTATTCGCTCTAGATTCACCTATGAGAGTCTTCAACTAACAAGTCTACAAGACGCTCCGAGAAACTTTTATCGAGTCATTGGTGTTTAGCGTCCTGAGGTCTTCCTTAGGTTAAACAGGGGTGCGCGACGAGATCCGCCATTTAATAACCTAAGATCGGTGTTGTTTTGGGGTGCGTTCGGGTCGTCAAGGGTAAAATGGTCATTTTGACCAGGTTTGTTCGAAAACGGTCAGGAATGGTTCGGAGCATTTTGTTAAGCATGCCTGGTCATTCAGGGATGTTTTCAGGGGAGTCTTTTACCGTTCGGTGGGGCTTGTGCACTGCTGGGGCGTTTAGGGGCAAAATAGTCATTTTGACTGGGGTTAGTCGGAATGGGGCCGAAATTGGACCGGATGGCATGCAAAGTATGCCTATCCGTTCAGTAACATTTTGGAAGGGCGGACTTACCATTTTGAGGGATTTTAAACTTTCCCAAAATATGCCTGGAGGCCTATGGGGCAGATTTGGCCATTTTTCACTGAGTCAGGCTAGCAGGCGCCGGTGTTGACCTTGGTGTTGGTTTTCGAGACCGCTCGGTCTCGAAAAACTAGCTGTGTGGTGTTGGTCCCTAAGAACACTTGGTCTTAGAGAGCTACCTGTAGGGTCGTGTTGGTTCCTAAGAACGCCCGGTCTTAGAAAGCTATATGTGAGGGTGGTGTTGGTCTCCGAGAACGCTCGGTCTCAAAAAACTACCAAATGCGGACATTCTACATTGGCGGGTGTAAGCACCCCATTTTTGACCGCTCGGCAGTCTACACTCCATCCAGACTTGTTTTCAAGTCATTGTGGGCATATTCCAATCGAAACCAATCCTCTAGGTCCAAATTCCGTCTTTCCATCGCTTCGTGGGCCTGTCAGGCTCAAATAGAGGCAAAATGATCAAAATGCCCTTAGGGGGCATTGTCCTTTCCTTTCCAATTCCAATCCCTCTCTCGAGACAGTTTATTCCTCGAGCCGGTCTGAGTAGCGAAACTACTCACAAAACCGTTAGAGTAGCAAAAATACTCACAAAACCGTTAGAGTAGCAAAAATACTCACAAATAGGTTGATATAGGGAATTGGCAACAAACCCCTGTGTCATGACGACCGCCGTTAGAGTGGTGGAAACACTCAAAACCCAGGCACGTCTCTTCGGAGATGGTAAGACCCCTTTCCAATCCCTCTCTCGAGACAGTTTATTCCTCGAGATGGTTCCAATCCAGGCGCGTCTTTTCGGAGACGGTAAGAACCCTTTCCAATCCCTCTCTCAAGACAGTTTATTCCTTAAGACGGTTCCAATCCAGGCGGGTCTCTTTGGAGACGGTAAGACCCATTTCCAATCCCACTCTCGAGACAGTTCATTCCTCGAGACGGTTCCAATCCAGGCGCGTCTCTTCGGAGACGGTAAGACCCCTTTCCAATCCCTCTCTTGAGACAGTTTATTCCTCGAGACGGTCCGAGTAGCAAAACTACTCACAAAACCGTTAGAGTAGTGGAAATGCTCACAAAACCGTTAGAGTAGCAGAAATACTCACACAACCGTTAGAGTAGCGGGAATACTCACAAAACCGTTAGAGTAGCAGAAATACTCACAAATAGGTCGATATAGGGAATTGGCAACAAATCCCTGTGTCATGACGACCGCCGTTAGAGTGGCGGAAACACTCAAAACCCAGGTCAACACCAGTGTCTGTTAGTCCACTTCGGTGAAAAATGACCAAACTACTCTTTGGACCTTTTTCCAGTCAAAATGACCGTTTTGCCCCTAGTGGGCCGGTTTCCTTTTTCAACCACACCGGCTCTCGGTATCAAACCGGTAACCTCTTGAGACTACTTTTTATAGTGTTCTCAACCTCCTTTTACCTTTCTGGATCATTCTGAGTCAGTTCTGGCCAACCCGATGCGAAATGACCGTTTTGCCCCTGGTGGACCGGTCTCCCTTTCCGACCACGCTGGCTCTGGAAATCTAATCGGCAACCTCTGGGAACATTCTAAATAATGTTTCCAGATGCCCAGTCTTCTTCCGGGACAGTCCGAGTCTGTCCCGGCAGTTTTTCGGTCCGATTGACCGTTTTGGCCCTAAAGGCCCGGTCAACCTTTCCGACACATTTTGTCCTCACTTTTTAAGTCAAATACCTCCAGGACACTATTTTAAGTGTTCCTGCTCCTTTCCGGCCTTCCGGGTCATTCCCGGCTCCTTCAAATCATTCTCGGACTTTTCGGAGTCACTCCTAGTGAAGCCATGCTAAAAATTACATAGTAGTCACTAGTACAGGCGCCCAAATCTAGTCAAAGATACGTTGCTTGCCGACCTTAAATCTTTCCTAATTGGCTGGCACCACTACAAGCCAAAAAATGGTCTGGCGCCACTGTAACAGGCGCTAGTTTTGTCCGACCTCTATAAATATAGAGCCTCATTCAACGTGAAAAGGGTCTGCAAACTTAACCTAAAAATCCTATATTTCGATATACAGAGCTCGAGCATCTCCTAAACCCTAGCCTCCCTAGGTTTTCCAAACCCTAGCCACTATACACAAACCCCAGCCTCCTATACACTCATACACTCCCTCATACACTCATACACTAGCCTTCAACCATCCTTTGAAGACTTGAAGAGCTGGCATCCAAAGCCTGAAGACAACTCTTGAAGGCTGAAGGTGAAGATCAAGACAAAGACCGAAGACCGAAGACAGCGCGGCGCGTAAAATAAAGAAGACATACGGTAGGTTTTCTCTTTAATTTTCTGCACTTCCCCCCTCTCTCTTCTCTCTCCAACCCACTTGGGTTTTCTCTATTTTAATCCCCCATCTCTTTCCCCCCCTTTCTTTGCATGCTTGAAACAAGGGAACTCCCGGTCCATGTGTAGGATTAGACTGTTGGAGAGTCACCGGGTCGGGGGCTTTCTTCTAGTCTAACCAAAGACCATGTGGGTCCGGCCCCCTTGATTATGTGGTGAAACCTTAGCCTTGTATGTTCACGACCCCAAATTGCATTCTGCATATCATAGTTTTGCATCTTCCAAAATCCGTTTTCAAAGTGATTTTCAAAAACGTTTTCAAATTTGTTTTTAAAATTGCATCAAAATCTCTTTTTCAAAAACTTGTTTTCAAAACCACAATCCTAGGGTGATTCTAGCCTTTCCATGGCTAGGGTTGCTTTAGGAAAGTGTTACACTAAAAGTGACCTTTTTGGTCTATATTTTCAAATCTAATTGTTTTCCAAAACCACTTTCTTAAATTGGTTCTAGCCCTCTTATGGTTAGAATCGCTTTAGGAAAGTGAGACGTTTTCATACTTTCCTAAAACTCTCCTCTTCAAAATTGTTTTCAAAAACTCCCTTCCAAAATCTATTTTTCAAAACTCTCCTTTTCAACTCCTCTCCAAAATCTTTTCCTCAAAATTCACTTTCTAAAAACACTCTCTAGATTCACCTTCCTAAAAACTCTCTCCAAAAACCTTTCTAAAAAACTTTTTTTCCAAAATCTTCCTTCTAGAAATTTCCTCTCTAGGATTTTCCTTCTAAAATCTACGTTTCTAAAAACACACTTTCCAAAACTCCTTCTCTTTAAAATCTTTTTTCAAAAACTCCCTCTTCAAACACACTTTCCAAAAACTCCTTCCTAGGACTCCCTTCTAGAAAAACCTTCGTTTCTAAAAACACACTTTCTAAAAACTCTTTTCTTAGAGCCCCAAATCAAGCCCTAGAACCCACAATTAGGAAACCCTATTTTTCTTCCCAAAAACATGATTTTCAAACCTTGCCCCAAACCTGGGTTTTCAAAATCTCTTGTTTTCACATCCAAACTATACATGTTTCCAAAACCTCTTTTCTACATCAAAACTATAATTTTTCAAACCTAGGGTTTCTAGAGTCTCCCTTTCCAAATCCTTGCCAAATCATATCTTCCCTTTAGGAAACCGAATCAAATCTCCTTGTTTAGGAAACTAGATCCCGTCCTCCGTTTTTGGAAACAAAATCCAACCTTTCTCTTTTAGAAACCAAATCCAATCCCTTCCTAATCCAAACCTTTCCTAATTCAATTACTTCCTAAACCATAAGTTTCCTAAACCTAAACTTTAAACCTTTCCTTAAATTTCAAAGTCCAACTCTTTCCTAATTCAAATCCTTCCTAAACTTCTACTTTCTTAAATCTTAAGTTTCCAAAACTTGAACATAAAAATCTTTCCTAAATTTTAAAACTCAACTTTCAAACCTTTCCTAATTCAACCCTTTCCTAATTTTACCCTCCTTTCAAATCTTAACCTTTCAAACCTAAGTTTTCAAACCTTTCCTAAACTCAAACCTTTTCCAATTTCAAGATTTTCTAAAATTCAAACTCTAAAACTTCCAAAATCTTAAACTTTCTAGATGTCAAATTTTCCTAAAATCCTAATCTTTCCAAGTTCAAAACTTTCTTAAGTTAAGGCTTTCTAAATCTAAAAACTTTCTAAATTCTAAACTTTCTTAAACTTCAAATCTTTCCAAATCTAAGACTTTTCTAAACTCAAAACCTTTCTTCAAACAAAACTTTCCGATTTTCCAAACATTTCCTAATTCAAAACTTCCTTAATTCGAACCTTTCTTAACTCAAACATTTCGTAAACTGAAAACTTTCCTTTTTCAAACCTTTCCCAAAATGAAACTTTCTTATTTTTGAAACTTGTTTTCAAAACTTTTCAAATTCAAAGCTTCCCTTTTTCAAACATTCCAAAATTCAAAACTTTCTTAATTTGAAACTTTCCAGATTCTAAACCTTTCCCAAACTAAAATTTTCTTAATTCAAAACATTTCTAAATTCAATACTTTCCCATTTCAAAACTTTCCAAAAATGAAACTTTCCTAATTCGAAACTTTCTTAAATCAGACTTTTCCTAATTTAAACATTTCCTAAATCCAATCTTTCCTAATCTCCTAAAACTTCCAAGTCAAGTTGAACCTTTCCTAAGTCTAGGTTTCCTAAACCTCCATATTTCCAAAACCAAGTCTTTCCAAAATCAATCTTTCCAAAGCAAGTCCAATCTTTTCCAAATTCGAATTTTCAATCCTCTATTCAAAGTTCAAGCTCTCAACTTTCCAATTCAATTTCTAGTCCTCTATTCTAAATTCAAATCAAATCCAATTTCTAATCCAATCTCTTTCTTTCAAATCAATCTCTTTCAATCGGACTCCGATCTGAACTACAATTGACCTGATTCCCCCAAAGGGATACGTAGGCAACCTTCATAGGTGCGGTCACAATACTTTTCAAACTTTCAATTCCACCCTTATGGGTGCGGTTTCCAAAATCTTTCCAAATCTCAAATTCCAATGTATTTTCAAAATTTCTATTTCAAATTTCTATTTCAAAATTTCTACTTTCAATTTTCAAACTTTCCAATTTCAATTCCATCTTTTCAAATCAATTTCTTTTCAAATCTATTTTTCAATTCTCTTCTATTGCACTTACATATCATGCATCATGTTAGTTTCTTTTTAAACATTGTTTTTCTAAAGTGAATAGGGTTGAACATTAGTTAATTAAAGAGGTGAATCTAGGGTAGATTGACATGTAGGTACCGAAAGCGCGGGGTAGGGTGATAGCTTAGTGCGTCTTCCCTACACGTAACCAACCTCCGAACCTAGAATCACTGTTTTCACAGACCAAAAGGAGTTACTTTTCAAAAAGGGCTAAATATTTTCCAAAGGTTGCCAAACAACCTGTTTTCTTAAAAACTCTCTCTTGAGGAGATATTTTCAAAATTGTTTTCCAAAAACCCTAAGTGTAGTCTTCGGATTATTCTTAGTTTTTAGGTGACCTAACTCACCTTAATCGAGTTAGGTGGCGACTCCAAATCTTTTTCAAAAGCTCTTATTCAAACCAATTTTTAATTCAAACCTAGTCGCACTCATTCTTCTAGGAGGGTGAGTTCTAACGAGAGAGTACAACATTTTTCCCGCTTGTGTGAGTATTCCTCGAGTGCAAAAAATCTGTGCGCGACAGCTGGCGACTCCGCTGGGGACACTTAGAGGGTTAGGCCGTAGTCGTGTCTCTTTACCCTTCACCTATGTAGACTCTTCAATTAACTTGGTTCAATCCTATTCACTTTAAATTTTCAAAACCAAATTTTCAAAATTGTTTTCAAAAAAACAAAAAAAACATACATATTATCTTGTATTATGTTTGCCATCCACATACTAACACTTGCATCTTTGTTTTGTAGGTGCGCTTTATGTTTAAATTTTATTAACTGCTTTGCATGAATGTGATGTACAGGATGAATGGGAGTTGTTGGGCTCATTCCTCCACTTTTAAAAATCACACACACACTACATGTGCACTTGCATTCTGCATACTTGCATACCCTGATATGTCCTTTCTAGTTAGAAAGGGGGAACGGTATATTGGTTGTGGGCAAGATGCTGTGTCAGTTTCTTCGCCTACGGCCTCTTGATGGGTCCCCCGCTCGGATCACCAACCGATCATGGCACCACCTCGGGGAGTGGGCCTAGGTTTGAAGATCCGGGGACCGAGCCTTTTTAGGACGTATTAGTCAACCCTCAAACTCATACTCATATAGACACCATGCATAGCCGAACCCCTGCCGGATTTAGGACACGAGCACCGCTTTCAAAATCATGGAGGAAAGGGCGACTGCTCTTACTTTCATTTATACCTGCTGTTATAATGCTTGTATTTATACTGTTATAATGCCTGTCTAACTGTTCATGCATGTTTGTTTACTTCAATTGTACCTTTTCTCTTTATACTCTTTGCATATTCATGTTCATGCATTCAATATTCCATGTCAAGACAAGAGTTCCAAGTAACTCAAGTCACTGCATTCTCATGCATATGATCAACCCATTGAGAGTGACACCAAGGTTACTCTCCCTTGCATTAAACCTACCCAAACCCTAAGGGTTCCCGCGTAACCCTAAGGACTCAAGGCATGCACACTAATCCATTTCATAAGAAGGGCCCCAATCCCTCTATGCTCACGGAGATAGGGTTGCCAAGAAGACAAGGGGCAATCAATCAACAAGGTCTCTCAGCGACCTCCTCGACATCAAATCCAAGGAAGGCGAATCCGAAGGCTCAAGAGTAGTTTAGGGTTTCCCTTTGTAAAAGTAGATAGGTGGAAGTCCAAAGGAAAATGTTCCCCCCTCCCCCTATTAAAATGTATTTCAATTCTTTTGTATCTCAAACCCAAAATTTAATGTACTTCTTTATTTTTATGAATGAATGTATGGATGATTGAAGGTTCCTACCTGACGGTAAAGTGTCTGTATACAGGGGCAAACCCCCTATCTCCAAAGTGAGCCAATACATCATGTTTAGTCTCTCTCTCAAGCAGGGGCAGCCCTAGGACATGCATTGCATAAAGCTCTCTAAAAACCAAAAACTAACTTGTGACTTTTGTTTTTGTCTTTTTCTTTTTTTCCTTTTTATTTCTATTTATAGAAGTCACCTCGCACTGAGTCAACATTGCTCCCAAAAAGGGGCAACATCCACCTAGGGATCCTATTATCACTCAGCACAAAGCATCATTGATGGCTGCTTACCCTGAAGAATCCTCTCAAGTCTCTCAAGAGGAAGTTAATGAAATGAGGACTAAGATGGATGAGATGCTCAAACTCATTCAAACTCTGGCCATGAAGGATGCTACTGCTGTCCCGTCATCATCAATGACTTCATCTAAAGACCTTGAACCCGCTAATCCAAGGATCATGCTTCCGTCCGACAGTGCTTGGAAAACTAAAGAAGATGCCAAAAGGGTCAATAGTGAAGAAGAAGAGACCATATTGCTTTCACCTGTCATAAAGAAGGCCCCTCTAGACCCTCTCAGTCTGAAAATCCAAAGGTTGGAAGATTCATTGCGAAGTCTCCATGGCCATGATGCTTACGGATTCACTTCTTATAATGAACTCTGTTTCTTCCCCGACCATCCAAGAACTACTAAATTTAAAATGCCCGACTTCCAGAAGTACGACGGTACTGGTAACCCCGTTGCTCATCTTCGCCTATACACGGGAGCACTAAGTGGACATGGCAACGACCCAAAGCTCCTCATGCAGTTATTCCAACACAGCTTCACAGGGTCGGCTCTGTAATGGTTCGCTCGTCTGGACTTAAGGAAGATCACAACGTGGATGGAGCTAGTCAACGCATTCAAAGCCCAATACTGTCACAACATCGACCTCACTTCTGATCGATGGTCCTTGATGACAATGAGCAAGGGTGAGAAGGAGAGCTTTAAAGCCTATGCCCTGAGATGAAGGGAGGCCGCTGCACAAGTAAACCCCCCACTGGAAGAGAAGGAGTATGTACAACTGTTTGTGCATACTTTTCAAGGTATATTCTATGAGAAACTCTGCACAAGCGTGGGAAAAAAGCTTTTCCAAGCTCATCATGCAGGGAGAGATGATAGAAAATGGCCTTAAGACATGAAGAATTACAGATCCCTGTCGCGCCCAGATTTTTCGCACTCGAGGAATACTCACCCAAGCAGGAAAAACACTGTACTCTCTCGTTAGAACTCACCCTCTTAAAAGAATGAGTGCGATTAGGTTTGAATTGAAAAATTGATTTGAATAAAGGGCTTTTGAAAAAGATTCGGAGTCGTCACCTAACTTGATTAAGGTGAGTTAGGTCACCTAAAAACTAAGCATAATCCGAAAACTACACTTAGGGTTTTTGAAAAACAATTTTGAAAATATCCTCAAGAGAGGGTTTTTTACGAAAAACAGGTTGTTTGGCAACCTTTGGAAAACATTTAGCCCTTTTTGAAAAATAACTCCTTTTTGGTCTTTGAAATCAGTGATCTAGGTTCGGAGGTTGGTTACGTGTAGGGAAGACGCACTAAGCTATCATCCTACCACGCCCTTTCGGTACCTACATGTCAATCTACCCTAGATTCACCTATGAGAGTCTTCGACTAACTATAGTTCAACCCTATTCACTTTAGAAAAACAATGTTTGAAAACTAATTTAGCATGATGCATGATATGCAGGCAATAGAAAAGAATTGAAAAATAGATTTAAAAAAGAGATTGCTTTGATTTGAAAATAGATTTGAAAAGATGGAATTGAAATTGGAAATTTTGAAAATTTGGAAATAGGAATTTGAAAATAGAAATTTTGAAATTGGAATTTTGAAAATAGATTGAAATTTGAGATTTGGAAAGAATTTTGAAACCACACCCATGAGGGTGGAATTGAAAGTTTGAAAAGTATTGTGACCGCACCTATGAAGGTTGCCTACGTATCCCTTTGGGGGAATCAGGTCAGTCGTAGTTCGGACCAGAGTCCGATTGAAAAGAGAAGAGTGGATTTGAAGAAGGAGATTGAATTGGAAATTGAATTCGATTTGGAATTGGAAGAGGAGATTGGAAATTGAAATTGAGAAAATTGGACTTGTTTTGAAAAAGAGAAAGATGAAGGTTTAGGAAACCTAGACTTAGGAAAAGCTTGACTCGACTTGGAAGGTTTAGGAGATTAGGAAATGTTGGATTTAGGAAATGTTTGAATTAGGAAATGTTCGATTTAGGAAAGTTTCGAATTAGGAAAGTTTCATTTTTGGGAAGTTTTGAAATTAGGAAAGTTTGGAATTTAGGAAAGTTTTGGGTTTAGGAAAGTTTTGAAATTGGAAAGTTTTGAGTTTAGAAAGTTTTCAAAAAAGGAAAGGTTTTCAGATTAGGAAAGTTTTGAATTAAGAAAGTTTTGAAAATTGGAAAGTTTTGAATTTAGAAATGTTTTGAAAAAGGGAAGTTTTGAATTTGGAAAGCTTTGAAAACAAGGGAGTTTTGAAAATAAGAAAGTTTCGTTTTAGGAAAGGTTTGAAAAAGGAAAGTTTTTAGTTTAGGAAATGTTTGAATTAAGAAAGTTTCAACTTAAGAAAGTCTTACATTAAAAAGTTTTGAGTTTAGAAAAGTCTTAGATTTGGAAAGATTTGAAGTGTTGGGAAAGTTTAGAATTTAGAAAGTTTTTAGGTTTAGAAAGATTTAACTTGAGAAAGTTTCAAATTTAGAAAGTTTTGAATTTGAAAAGATTTGAAATTTAGAAAGTTTTAGAGTTTTAGAAAGTCTTGAGATTAGAAAAGGTTTGAATTTAGGAAGAGTATGAAAACTTAGGTTTGAAAAGTTAAGATTTGAAAAGAGGGTAGAATTAGGAAAGGATTGAATTAGAAAAGATTTTTATGTTCAAGTTTTGGAAACTTAAGGTTTAGGAAAGTGAAAAATTAGGAAGGATTTGAATTAGGAAAGAGTTGGGTTTTGAAAGGGATTGGATTTTGTTTTGAAAAGAGAAAGTTTGATTTTATTTCCAAAAACGGAGGATAGGATCTAGTTTCCTAAACGGGGAGATTTGATTTGGTTTCCTAAAGAGAAGATAGGATTTGGAAAAGGAGATTCTAGAAACCCTAGATTTGAAAATTTGTAGTTTTGACGTAGAAAATAGGTTTTGGAGACATGTATAGTTTTGATGTGAAAACAAGAGGTTTTGGAAACCTAGGTTTGGGATAAAGTTTGAAAATAATGTTTTTGGAAAGAAAATTAGGGTTTCCGAATTATGGGCTCTAAGGTTTGGTTTGGGCTCTAAGGAAAGAGTTTTTTTTTTTTTGGAAAACGCATTTTTGGAAACGAAGGTTTTCTAGAAGGGAATCCTAGGGAAGAGTTTTTTGGAAAGTGTATTTTTGGAAACATAGATTTTGGAAGGAAATCCTAGAGAGGAAATTTCGAGAAGGAAGATTTTAGAAAAGAGAGTTTTTGGAAAGATTTTTAGGAGAGATTTTTGGAAAGAGTTTTTAGGAAGGTGAACCTAGGGAGTGTTTTTAGAAAGAGATTTTAAAGAGAAGGAGTTTTTGGAAAGGAGTTGAAAAAGGGAATTTTGAAAAATGGATTTTGGAAGGGAGTTTTTGAAAACAATTTTGGAGAGGAGAGTTTTAGGAAAGTATGTTGAAAAAGAGATTTTTAGGAAGAGAGATTTAGAAAAAGAGTTTTTAGAAGGTATAAAAACATCTCACTTTCCTAAAGCGATTCTAGCCATAAGAGAGCTAGAACCACTTTAAGAAAGTGGTTTTGAAAACAAAGTTTTTGAAAAAGAGATTTTGATGCAATGTTGAAAAACAAATTTGAAAACGGTTTTGAAAACAACTTTGAAAACAAATTTTGGAAGATGCAAGATTATGATATGCACAATGCAATTTCGGGTCATGAACATACAAGGTTAAGGCTTCACCACATAATCAAGGGGGCTGGACTCACGTGGTCTTTGGTTAGACTAGAAGAAAGCTCTCAACACGGTGACTCTCCCATAGTCTAATTCTACACATGGACCGGGAATCCCCTTGTTTCAAGCATGCAAAGAAAGGGTGGGAAAGAGATGGGGGATTAAAATAGAGAAAACCCAAGTGGGTTGGAGAGAGAAGAGAGAGGGGGGAAGTGCAGAAAATTAAAGAGAAAGCCTACCTTGTTTCTTGTTTATTTTGCGCGTCGTGCAGTCTTCGGTCTTCGGTCTTCGGTCTTGATCTTCACCTTCAGTCTTCAAGGATTGTCTTCAAGCTTTGAATGGTTGTTCTTCAAGTCTTCAGAGAGTGGTTGAAAGCTAGTGTATGAGTGTATGGGGGAGTGTATGAGTGTATAGGAGGCTAGGGTTTGTGTATAGTGGCTAGGGTTTGGAGAACCTAAGGAGGCTAGGGTTTAGGAGGTGCTCGAGCTCTGTATATCAAAATATAGGATTTTTAGGTTAAGTTTGCAGACCCTTTTCACGTTGAACGAGGCTCTGTATTTATAGAGGGAAGACAAACCTGGCGCCTGTTGCAGTGGCGCCAGGCCATTTTTTGGCTTGGCGCCACTACTAGTGGCGCCAGCCATTTAGGAAACAATTAAGGTCGGCAAGCAACGTATCTTTGACTAGATTTGGGCACCTGTACTAGTGACTACCATGTAAATTTTAGCCTGGCTTCACTAGGAGTGACTCCGGAAAGTCCGGGAATGATTTGAAGGAGCCGGGAATGACCCGGAAGGCCGGAAAGGAGCAGGAACACTTAAAATAGTGTCCTGGAGATATTTGACTTGAAAAATGAAGATTGGATGTGTCGAAAAGGTTGACCGAGCCTTTAGGGGCAAAACGGTCAATCGGACCGGAAAACTGCCGGGGCAAACCCGGATTGTCCCAGAAAAAGAATTGGGATCTGGAAACATTATTTAGAATGTTCCCAGAGGTTTCTGGTTTGATTTCTAGAGCCGGCGTGGTCGGAAAAGGAGACCGGCCCACCAGGGACAAAACGGTTATTTTGTACCGGGTTTGCCGGAACTGACTCGGAATGGTCTGGAAAGGTAAAGGAAGGTCAAGAACACTATAAAAAGTATTCTCGGGACATTACCGGTTTGATACCCAGAGCCGGTGTGGTCGGAGAAGGAGACCGGCCCTCTAGGGACAAAACGGTCATTTTGTACCGGGTTGGCCGGAACTGACTCGGAATGGTCCGAAAACGTAAAGGAAGATTAAGAATACTATAAAAAGTATTCTCGGGACATTACCGGTTTGATACCCAGAGCTGGTGTGGTTCCCGGGGCGTTCGGATGCCTAGGGGCAAAATGGTCATCTTGACCGGAAAAGGTCCAAAGGGTAATTTGGTCATTTTTCACCAGAGTGAGCTAACAGACACGAGTGTTGACCAAGGTTTTGAGTATTTCCGCCACTCTAACGGTGTGAGTATTTCCGCTACTCGGACGGGGTTGATGATTTGTGAGTATTTCCGCTACTCGGACGGGTTTGATGATTTGTGAGTATTTCCGCTATTCTAACGGTTGAGTATTTCCGCTACTCTAACGGCTCTGTGAGTATTTTCGCTACTCTAACGGTTGAGTATTTCCGCTACTCTAAGGGTTATGTGAGTATTTCCACTACTCTAACGGTTCTGTGAGTATTTTCGCAACTCTAACGGTTGAGTATTTTCGCTACTCTAACGGTTCTGTGAGTATTTCCGCTACTCTAACGGTTGAGTATTTCCGCTACTCTAACGGTTCTGTGAGTATTTCCGCTACTCTAACGGTTCTGTGAGTATTTCCGCTACTCTAACGGTTGAGTATTTCTGCTACTCTAACGGTTCTGTGGGTATTTCCGCTACTCTAACGGTTCTGTGAGTATTTCCGCTACTCTAACGGTTGAGTATTTCCGCTACTCTAACGGTTCTGTGAGTATTTCCGCTAGTCTAACGGTTAAGTATTTCCGCTACTCTAACGGTTCTGTGAGTATTTCTGCTACTTTAACGGTTGAGTGAGTAGTTTTGCTACTCGGGCCGTCTCGAGGAATAAACTGTCTTGAGAGAGGGATTGGAAAGGGGTCTTACCGTCTCCGAAGAGATGTGCTTGGATTGGAACCGTCTCGAGGAATAAACTGTCTCGAGAGAGGGATTGGAAAGGGGTCTTACCGTCTCCGAAGAGACGTGCCTGGGTTTTGAGTGTTTCCGCCACTCTAACGATTTGAGTATTTCCGCTACTCTAACAGTTTTATGAGTGTTTCCGCCACTCTAACGGTTTTGTGAGTAGTTTTGCTACTCGGACCGTCTCAAGGAATAAACTGTCTCGAGAGAGGGATTGAAATTGGAATAAGAAAGGACAATGCCCCTAAGGGCGTTTTGGTCATTTTGCCTCTATTTGGGCCTGACAGGCCCGCGAAGCGATGGAAAGATGGAATTTGGACCTAGAGAATTGGTTTCAATTGGAACATGCCCAAAATGACTTGAAAACAAGTCTGGGCGGAATGTAAACTGCCGAGCGGTAAAAAATGGGGTGCTTACAATCCCTATGCCAAGACTGGAGAAAATACTGCCAACATGGCCTAGAAGGTGGCTATTACAAGGGGCCCGATCAGGAAGGAAAATGAAGTGTCTGCTATTCTACCTAGCCAACCACCTCAATATCAGCCTCCGCTCTAATCACCCCAGGTCCTGCCCTTACCCACCTTGACCATGCCTGCTCCAACCCCGAACTATGGTCCCGCTGGGGCACGACCCAACTTCAATAGACCTGCTTGACGTACCCGTACATTCGACGTCTTAGCCTGCACCCAAACTGAGGCGTACCATAGCATTTTGAAAAACAACATCTTGAAGCCTGTACCTGCTCGCCCGTTGCCAAGCCCTCTGCCCCTGACCTTTAATGTCGCTCTTACATGTGAATATCATTCAGGTGGCCAGGGACATGACACCGAAAGCTGCTTTGCTCTCAAGCACAAGATCCAAGACCTGATCGACAATAAGACCATCGATCTGCAGCCAGTAAAACCTGCTCCCACTCTCAATGTGACTGCTAACCCTCTGCCAGATCACACCATCAATATAATACTAGTAGAAATGGAGGGCGAGGGAGTATTTGATGAGCTTGAGGCTAAGGACTGTGAGGACGATTGGGAGACCAAGGAAGAAGATGACTAGGAGGAGGATCTCCCACTATGCCCAATCTATCTCCATAACCCTAATGAAGTACCAGATGCTTCCGACTGGCCCATTGAGGAGCCGATGTTCCTGGGAGATGAGACTACTGAAAACATGGTTACTGATGGATGGGATGCTGAGTTTCTGCATCCGAAATATGCCGTGACCGAACGTCATTTGCTAGAGAGTCATTGGCCCACAAATGAGTACAACTATGAAGAAATGAGCTGGAGGATAGAGAAGCCAAGAGCACAAGCAGAGCCATTCGAATTGGAAGGGGGTGAGCTGGTCAACCTGTTTACAGAAGAACTCGCTACACAGAACAAGAAGGAGGCTGACAACCGCATCAACAGTATCAACGTCTGCGGAGCTCTAGGAGAAGCCTTTGCTTGTCTCGCCTTAGCCGAGGATCCGAATCGCGAATGGAGCATCAAAAATGTGGGAGTTCTCCCAAAGCCGTACTAAACAGGGATTCTTTGCACAAGCGTACAAGAGAGGGGTGTTTTCACCCACTTTCTTTCTATCCCTTCACTTTTTATCTTTAAATTAATGTTTACATTTTCTTATTGCTTAAGAACTTGGTGCTTTCCGCAAACATAATAATAGTAATCAAATGACAGTCTTTTATTCTATTGTTATTGTCTTGTCTTCCCTTGGGAATGGTGACTACTCTCTACGCAAGGGGCATGGTTTATCTTATGGAATGATCCAACTTGAAGGGATGATAGCATGAGTTAACCACTTGCCAAATGGTCAGCCTTCCGCAGAGAGAGAGAATAAGGATGAGTGAGGATACTACCCAAATGCAGCACTTACAGGACTCTGAAGCTAAGCGATGTGTGGCCAGTTTAGCAAAATGAAGAGGAGCCGTCTTTCATTCCCCCCACATATAAAGAATAAATAACTGAATAAATAACTAAATGTGCTCATATTCCCTTTGCTTAACCCTTAGTGCCTTGCGGAAAGCAAAAATTTTCTTTGTTAACCCCAATCCAGGACTGTCCTCCCCACACTGGGGCAGACAATAGTTGAGGACTCTAGGAGTGGTGTCCACCTCTATCATACTAGGATAGTGTTGAAAACTCTATGGATCAAGCAATCTAATTCAAAGTGAGGAGAGGCTCTCATTTCATTCCCCATACAGTCAAAGGTGACCCCTTGCCAAACCCGTTGAGCCACTTATCCTTTTTTAACAACACCCCAGCCTAGGGCTCACCGCCCACACTGGGTATATTGAACCACAAAAAAAAAAAAAAAAGCCTAAGGAAAAAGGGTCAAAGAACTGTTTCAATTCACAAAAGAAAAGAGAAGAAATATAACGAAAAAGCAAAAGAAAAGAGTTGCCAAGGGGCAAGAAGCCCAAAAAAAAAAAAAAAAAAAAAATCCATGATTCTATGGAAAGACCTAAAGGAGCCATGATTGAGTCATATTTAAAAGCATGATAAGAAGATCAAATGAGAAGAAAGTCATGCCTCTCTTAAAAAGGTATATAGAAAGGCTGAAAGAACAAGATTATTTTCACCCTGAGAAGTATATGGTCAAAAGCAAGAGGGAAGTTTGAAGGTGATCCTAGGTTACAAGTAAACCCAGTAGGTACAATAGGTTTGAACCTTTACCTTTTCTTGTAAAACCCCGAAACCATGGCCTACATTACAACCCTATTAAAGTCCCCTCTGATTGAAAATAGATTGCTTGATCTAAATGAGTTAGATACGCTGCCAAAGCTAAAAAAAAAAAAAAAGGGAGAAAAAAAGAAGATGCTAACCCTACTGAAAAAACGGTTAAGGACAGTTCGGATCTAAACCTTGCTGAAAACAACATTGAATTTGAGCCTACATATCCCGTTGTTTCTAAAACCCCATAACATAGCCTACATTACGGTCCTAAACAAAGTCTTCTCGGATTGAAATGACTGGCCACTTATCGTTCTGCCAAAGGTCAGGTAAGTTGTTGCTAAGACCCCGAGAGTCGAGAGTCTCAGCCCAATAACCCTATACACTAACCCTAAGACAAAGAGTTGGGGGCGATCAAGAGGTTGAGTAAAGTACGAAATGCTATCATCCAATCAAAGTAGGGTAGACCCAGAGGAGAGGCTAAATACCCGAGGAGGAGGGAGTTACCATTCCCAGGACTACAAGGCTAACAATACCCTGTGTCATTCTATTAACCTATTTCTAACCTGTACATATGTTTTAAAAAAAAAAAGGAGAAAAAATTTTCAGCATGGGCTTTGCGCACATAGGATATGACTCCCTGTAGAAATAGAAGTCATCAACATCAACTCATGTAATATATACCTAACATCATCATACATCACATGCCTCTGATCATATGTATCTGTCTATCTGTGCATCTAAGTACCATAAACATCCATCCTTATACAAAACTATGCAAAATAAAACTGTCTAACATCAATACATCTCAGGAACAAGGGGCAAAAGAGGATCAGAATCTCTACAAGGGGCATCTCTCACAAGTCAAAGTTGATATCATCTGGATCAAAATCCCCGAAACCCGGCATCGGAGGAGAAGGATAACTACTCGAAGCACCGCCATCCTACAGGGAAGATAGAACCGAAATCAGCTATATACAAAAGGAACTAAGCAACGGCAAGCAAGAAGAAGCAAAGAAAGAATAACTTGCCCCCCCACCACCCATCTAAGATAACTGAGCCGTCAGGGAAGCTACCTCGGCCTGGTACTAGTCCCGCTCCATCTGGTACTGGTCTCTCTGGTCTCTCACAGCAGTAAACTCGGCCTGGGGCACATATCTTTCGGCTCGGCGCCACAAGTCAACCACCTCCTGGCCAACAGCGTACCCGCCGACTACTACCTCAAACCTGGTGAAGGCACCAACTGAATGAGCCCCAAAGTGCGCAGCATAATCCGTATCCGGAGGAAGCAAGAACTCAGCACCTGGCTGGTGCTCCTGGTAGGGGATAGGCACTCCGGCCACCAGGGCTCCAAACATATACTCTGGCAGAGCCCCTGCTGATCGAAACTCCTCGTGAAACTGTTGCCAATGCTGCTCTCCAAGATAGGACTCCCAGGTGTCATCACTGAGAAAAGCACCTCTCGATAAGGACAACGGGACCAGGTACGGGACTGTCTCGTAATGGACTGATCCAATGAAGGGCCGCCAGGTCACATCCCTCGCCTCAATCAGCTCCAGGTTAGCCCGGAGCGTCACGAAGTCAGTAATCTCCGATCGCTGGGCTACCCGGTCATGAGTCCACCTCAAAGCGCGAGGATAGAGATCATCCTCAACAACTGCGGGGCGACGCACTGGCAGGTACTCGTAACTCCACCAAACAAGGAAGGGCCAAAAGCTAATCATGCTGCCCCAGTGAGAAGAAGTCCGAACCTGCATCGATCGAAGAAAGCAGCCAAAAGAAAAGGACCCCCAATCCAACTCAGACAAAGCTCCCAGATCGGCTACTATACTCACCAAACGACACGGCACGAGTGACTTGTTGTTGTTGCAGAAGCAGCTAAAGATGATGTACAACACAAGTCGCCGTCTCATGATGTCCTGCCTGGCAGGCGATGGCTCAGTAGCAAAAGTACGCTCACCCTGACTAATCCAAGAGACTGGGAAGGCAGAACGGTCAGGCTGAGGCAAGTCCAACAGCAAACAAGCCTCGTCCCTGCTGATTGGGTGCAGGGTGATCCGCCGACCGACAAAGGAAAGTCCTGTAATAATCGCCCAATCTAAAGGAGTGGGGCCTAACTCGAACCCGACAAAATGGAAGGTCCCAGTCTCCCCGAACCACCTCTCGACAAGTGCCAGTACCAAATGCCGGTTCAGGCGGTTAGCTTGTAATCCCATAAAGGCACCAAACCTGATCTCTGCCAAGAAGGCGCGGTATGATGGGGCAGCCTGCTGCATGGTCACAAAAACCTGATGAATAGCCCCTCAGAAAGCTGTATGTACTCGCGGAGGTGGCAAATGCTGCCTGGAGTACACGCTGGGGTGATAGGCAAGATCCCCAAGGGGTGGGACATCCGGTATCTGCAAATCCCCCAAGTTAGCATCCGTCTACCTCTGCCTGGAAGAAGCTTCCATAACCGGTCACCTGGTCCCGAAGGCCCGGTACCTCCTCCTCGGCATTAACCTCCTCGGCAAAAGCCTGCTCAACCGGAGGAAAAGGGTTGACAGGTAGTCTACTCCCCTGCCCGCTCTGGCTGGATGAGGATCGTTCGGTGGATCGTCGACTACCTCTAGATCGACTAGAACCGCCAGCAGAATCGGTCCGGGCCGCCTTCCCCGAGCGGCGTCTCCTCTCGGAACCATCGTCACCTGCGTCTGCCATCCTGAAAAGGTAAGCCAAGGTAAGTGATGTTAATATACCATCCATGCAGTTTAAATAACAGTAAAATAAAACAAACAAATAACATAAAACAAATAAAGGATTTTGAATAACAAATCAAAAACAAAATTTTCACACATCTTGATTTTCCAACTCCAAATCACATCTCAAGGGTTCTCTGCCTTTTCCCATCAAAAAGATTTTATTTCTAAAATTTTAACCAACTCTTTCCATAACTTCTAAAAATTTTGGCAGAGTCCTGTTTAAAAATGGCCCCTACAACACCCATGACATCAACACAAAATACGAAATATGCACCTTCCAACGCCACAATCACATGACAATGGCACCCGTGCACACTTTCCAATTTTTTAAAATTTTCAAAACTCATGTTTTATTCTTCAAATAAATCAATGCTTTTCAAAATGCTTCCAAAATTTTTCAAAATCACCTCAAATGTTTTCAAAATATTCCTACATTTTTCCAAATTTCAAACTTAAAAAATTTCATCAATTTCTTGAATTTTCTAATTTTTTCTAATTTTCTAAATATTTTTCTATTTTTCAAAAAATAAAAAATTCACCGAGTTTTCAAAAAATCACGAAACCTCATACGGTTGTTAAATACATTTTTCTAAGGCACATTGCACAAAAACATAGCCAGAAAACCCAATGCCCAAGTCTGTAGGAACAAATCCCCTAGTCCTGCAGAAAACCCTCTTCACATATTCATGAAAAATCATTCAAATTCAATGAAACAACCATTAAAATGTACAAACAACATCACCAAAGTGTTCAAAGCATATCAAAACATCAATTTCCACAATTCACATGATTCAAACGAAGTTCTACACATCAAAATCAACAAAATTTGAAAAACTCGCCTTTTGGAAGTTCTCCGGCGAAATCTTCTCTTCCGGCGACTTTTCCGGCGACATGGTCTCCTTCCGGCAATCACCCATGGTCCCCAAGGAGTGCTCCTTCAATTTCCAAGATGGATTCCTCGCAATGTCTCACGAGTTTGCGAAATTTCTTCAAAGTGTCGTGGCTGTTCAAACCAAAAATTTTCTGGTTTTAACTTTAAGCCAGGCACCACTAGCAGAGGCGCCAGTTCATTTCTACCAAAGGCGCCACTACTAGTGGCGCTAGTTATAAATTCTGGGCAGTTTTGCCCTTTTTCCCGTCAAAACTCGTTTTCGAAGGCCTTTTTCGCCCGTTATCCGTTTTCGACCCTCGTTGTCGAAAGATTTCCAGTGTCCATCCCTCCGACTGCCTCGCGGTCAACATGGGACTCTTACTCTTATCGTTTTCTGTCTTTGACAAGCAAAGACAGAAAAAGAGGGGCAGCTGTAAGCACCCCATTTGTGACCGCTCGGCAGTCTACACTCCGTTCAGACTTGTTTTCAAGTCATTGTGGGCATATTCCAATCGAAACCAATCCTCTAGGTCCAAATTTCGTCTTTCCATCGGTTCGCGGTCCTGTCAGGCCCAAATAGAGGCAAAATGATCAAAATGCCCTTAGGGGGCATTGTCCTTTCCTTTCCAATTCCAAATTATTCCTCGAGACGGTCCATGTAGCGAAACTACTCACAAAACCGTTAGAGTAGCGAAAATACTCACAAAACCGTTAGAGTAGCGGAAATACTCACAAATAGGTCGATATAGGGAATTGGCAACAAACCCCTGTGTCATGACGACCACCGTTAGAGTGGCAAAAACACTCAAAACCCAGGCACGTCTCTTCGGAGACGGTAAGACCCCTTTCCAATCTCTCTCTCGAGACAGTTTATTCCTAGAGACGGTTCCAATCCAGGCGCGTCTCTTCGGAGACGGTAAGACCCCTTTCCAATCCCTCTCTTGAGACAGTTTATTCCTCGAGACGGTTCCAATCCAGGCGCGTCTCTTCGGAGACGGTAAGACCCCTTTCCAATCCCTCTCTCGAGACAGTTTATTCCTCGAGACGGTTCTAATCCAGGCGCGTCTCTTCGGAGACGGTAAAACCCCTGTCCAATCCCACTCTCGAGACAATTTATTCCTCGAGACAGTTCCAATCCAGGTGCGTCTCTTCGGAGACGGTAAGACCCCTTTCTAATCCCTCTCTCGAGACAGTTTATTCCTTGAGACGGTCCAAGTAGCGAAACTACTCACAAAACCGTTAGAGTAGCGGAAATACTCACAAAACCGTTAGAGTAGCGAAAATACTCACACAACCATTAGAGTAGCGGAAATACTCACACAATTGTTAGAGTAGCGGAAATACTCACAAAACCGTTAGAGTAGCGGAAATACTCACACAATTGTTAGAGTAGCGGAAATACTCACAAAACCGTTAGAGTAGCGGAAATACTCACAAATAGGTCGATATAGGGAATTGGCAACAAATCCCTGTGTCACGACGACCGCCATTAGAGTGGCGGAAACACTCAAAACCCAGGTCAACACCAGTGTCTATTAGTCCACTTTGGTGAAAAATGACCAAACTACCCTTTGGACCTTTTCCAATCAAAATGACCGTTTTGCCCCTAGTGGGCCGGTTTCCTTTGCCGACCACACTGCCTCTGGGTATCAAACCGGTAACCTCTTGAGACTACTTTTTATAGTGTTCTCAACCTCCTTTTACCTTTCCGGATCATTCCGAGTCAATTCCGGCCAACCCGGTGCGAAATGACCGTTTTGCCCCTAGTGGGCCGGTCTCCCTTTCTGACCACGCCGGCTCTGGAAATCAAACCGGCAACCTCTGGGAACATTCTAAATAATGTTTCTAGATCCCCAGTCTTCTTCCAGGACAGTCCGAGTCTGTCCCGGCAGTTTTGCGGTCCGATTGACCGTTTTGCTCCTAAAGGCCCGGTCAACCTTTCCGACACATTTTGTCCTCACTTTTTAAGTCAAATACCTCCAGGAGACTATTTTAAGTGTTCTTGTTCCTTTCTGGCCTTTCGGGTCATTCCCGGCTCCTTCAAATCATTTCTGGACTTTTCGGAGTCACTCTTAGTGAAGCCAGGCTAAAAATTACATGGTAGTCACTAGTATAGGCGCCCAAATCTAGTCAAAGATACATTGCTTGCCAACCTTAAATCTTTCCTGATTGGCTGGCGCCACTACAAGCCAAAAAATGGCCTGGTGCCACTCCTAGTGGCGCCAGTGTAGAATTTGTCCTGGCGCCACTGCAACAGGAGCCAGTTTTGTCCGACCTCTATAAATACAGAGCCTCATTCAACGTGAAAAGGGTCTGCAAACTTAACCTAAAAATCCTATATTTCGATATACAGAGCTCGAGCATCTCCTAAACCCTAGCCTCCCTAGGTTTTCCCAACCCTAGCCACTATACACAAACCCCAGCCTCCTATACACTCATACACTCCCTCATACACTCATACACTAGCCTTCAACCATCCTTTGAAGACTTGAAGAGCTGCCATTCAAAGCTTGAAGACAACTCTTGAAGGCTGAAGGTGAAGATCAAGACAAAGACTGAAGACCGAAGACAGCGCAGCGTGCAAAATAAAGAAGACATACGGTAGGTTTTCTCTTTAATTTTCTGCAATTCCCCCCTCTCTCTTCTCTCTCCAACCCACTTGGGGTTTCTCTATTTTAATCCCCCATCTCTTTCCCCCCCTTTCTTTGCATGCTTGAAACAAGGGGACTCCCGGTCCATGTGTAGGATTAGACTGTTGGAGAGTCACCGTGTCAGGGGCTTTCTTCTAGTCTAACTAGAGACCATGTTGGTCCGGCCCCCTTGATTATGTGGTGAAGCCGTAGCCTTGTATGTTCACGACCCCAAATTGCATTGTGCATATCATAGTTTTGCATCTTCCAAAATCCGTTTCCAAAGTGGTTTTCAAAAACGTTTTCAAATTTGTTTTCAAAATTGCATCAAAATCTCTTTTTCAAAAACTTGTTTTCAAAACCACAATCCATGGCTAGGGTTGCTTTAGGAAAGTGTTACATTAAAAGTGACCTTTTTGGTCTATATTTTCAAATCTTATTGTTTTCCAAAACCACTTTGTTAAAGTGGTTCTAGCCCTCTTCTGGTTAGAATCGCTTTAAGAAAGTGAGACGTTTTCATTCTTTCCTAAAACTCTCCTCCTCAAAATTGTTTTCAAAAACTCCCTTCCAAAATCTATTTTTCAAAACTCTCTTTTTCAACTCCTCTCCAAAATCTTTTCCTCAAAATTCACTTTCTAAAAACACTCCCTAGATTCACCTTCCTAAAAACTCTCTTCAAAAACCTTTCTAAAAAACTTTATTTCCAAAATCTTCCTTCTAGAAATTTCCTCTCTAGGATTTTCCTTCTAAAATCTACGTTTCTAAAAACACACTTTCCAAAACTCCTTCTCTTTAAAATCTTTTTTCAAAAACTCTCTCTTCAAACACACTTTCCAAAAACTCCTTCCTAGGATTGCCTTCTAGAAAACATTCGTTTCTAAAAACACACTTTCTAAAAACTCTTTTCTTAGAGCCCCAAATCAAGCCCTAGAACCCACAATTAGGAAACCCTAATTTTCTTCCCAAAAACATGATTTTCAAACCTTGCCCCAAACCTAGGTTTCCAAAATCTCTTGTTTTCACATCCAAACTATACATGTTTCCAAAACCTCTTTTCTACATCAAAACTATAATTTTTCAAACCTAGGGTTTCTAGAGTCTCCCTTTCCAAATCCTTGCCAAATCCTATCTTCCCTTTAGGAAACCGAATCAAATCTCCTCGTTTAGGAAACTAGATCCCGTCCTCCGTTTTTGAAAACAAAATCCAACCTTTCTCTTTTAGAAACCAAATCCAATCCCTTCCTAATCCAAACCTTTCCTAATTCAATTACTTCCTAAACCATAAGTTTCCTAAACCTAAACTTTAAACCTTTCCTTAAATTTTAAAATCCAACTATTTCCTAATTTAAATCCTTCCTAAACTTCTACTTTCCTAAATCTTAAGTTTCCAAAACTTGAACATAAAAATCTTTCCTAAATTTTAAAACTCAACTTTCAAACCTTTCCTAATTCAACCCTTTCCTAATTTTACCCTCCTTTCAAATCTTAACTTTTCAAACCTAAGTTTTCAAACCTTTCCTAAACTCAAACCTTTTCCAATTTCAAGATTTTCTAAAATTCAAACTCTAAAACTTCCAAAATCTTAAACTTTCTAAATGTCAAATCTTTCTAAAATCCTAAGCTTTCCAAGTTCAAAACTTTTTTAAGTTAAGGGTTTCTAAATCTAAAAACTTTCTAAATTCTAAACTCTCTTAAACTTCAAATCTTTCCAAATCTAAGACTTTTCTAAACTCAAAATCTTTCTTGAAACAAAACTTTCCGATTTTCCAAACATTTCCTAATTCAAAACTTCCTTAATTCGAACCTTTCTTAATTCAAACATTTCCTAAACTGAAAACTTTCCTTTTTCAAACCTTTCCCAAAACGAAACTTTCTTATTTTCAAAACTTCCTTGTTTTCAAAACTTTCCAAATCCAAAGCTTCCCTTTTTCAAACATTCCAAAATTCAAAACTTTCTTAATTTGAAACTTTCCAGATTCTAAACCTTTCCCAAACTGAACTTTTCTTAATTCAAAACATTTCTAAATTCAATACTTTCCCATTTCAAAACTTTCCAAATATGGAACTTTCCTAATTCGAAACTTTCTTAAATCAGACTTTTCCTAATTTAAACATTTCCTAAATCCAATCTTTCCTAATCTCCTAAAACTTCCAATTCAAGTTGAACCTTTCCTAAGTCTAGGTTTCCTAAACCTCCATCTTTCCAAAACTAAGTCTTTCCAAAATCAATCTTTCCAAAGCAAGTCCAATCTTTTCCAAATTCCAATTTTCAATCCTCTATTCAAAGTTCAATCTCTCAACTTTCCAATTCAATTTCTAGTCCTCTATTCTAAATTCAAATCAAATCTAATTTCTAATCCAATCTCTTTCTCTCAAATCAATCTCTTTCAATTGGACTCCGGTCCGAACTACGACTGACCTGATTCCCCCAAAGGGATACGTAGGCAACCTTCATAGGTGCGGTCACAATACTTTTCAAACTTTCAATTCCACCCTCATGGGTGCGGTTTCCAAAATCTTTCCAAATCTCAAATTCCAATGTATTTTCAAAATTTCAATTTCAAATTTCTATTTCAAAATTTCTACTTTCAATTTTCAAACTTTCCAATTTCAATTCCATCTTTTCAAATCAATTTCTTTTCAAATCTATTTTTCAATTCTCTTCTATTGCACTTGCATATCATGCATCATGTTAGTTTCTTTTTAAACATTGTTTTTCTAAAGTGAATAGGGTTGAACATTAGTTAATTAAAGACTCTCATAGGTGAATCTAGGGTAGATTGACATGCAGGTACCAAAAGGGCGGGGTAGGGTGATAGCTTAGTGCGTCTTCCCTACACGTAACCAACCTCCGAACCTAAAATCACTGTTTTCAAAGACCAAAAGGAGTTACTTTTCAAAAAGGGCTAAATATTTTCCAAAGGTTGCCAAACAACCTGTTTTCTTAAAAACCCTCTCTTGAGGAGATGTTTTCAAAATTGTTTTCCAAAAACCCTAAGTGTAGTCTTCGGATTATTCTTAGTTTTTAGGTGACCTAATTTACCTTAATCAAGTTAGGTGGCGACTCCAAATCTTTTTCAAAAGCCCTTATTCAAACCAATTTTCAATTCAAACCTAGTCGCACTCATTCTTCTAGGAGGGTGAGTTCTAACGAGAGAGTACAATATTTTTCCCGCTTGTGTGAGTATTACTCGAGTGCGAAAAATCTAGGCGCGACAGCGGGCTAGTAGGCGCCAAAGGTGAACCTTCTGGAATTTGATAAGGTGTTGGTCCTCAAGATCGCCCGAACTCGGGAAGCTACTTGGACGGCGTTGGTTTCCGAAATCACCCGGTCTAAAAAACTGCCTGCATTGATGGTGCTTATGCCTCTAGTAGGTCCTTATGGGCCTGAGAAGCGACCAGTTGATTGGATTGAAAATTGAAATGCTCATCTTGAGTTTGCATGTGTTGTAGTGTTTGTAAACTGAACCCTGTCGCGCCCAAATTTTTCGCACTCGAGGAATACTCACACAAGCGGGAAAAATGTTGTACTCTCTCGTTAGAACTCACCCTCCTAGAAGAATGAGTGCGACTAGGTTTGAATTGAAAATTTGATTTGAATAAAGGGCTTTTGAAAAAGATTCAGAGTCGCCACCTAACTTGATTAAGGTGAGTTAGGTCACCTAAAAACTAAGAATAATCCGAAGACTATACTTAGGGTTTTTGAAAAACGATTTGAAAATATCTCCTCAAGAGAGAGTTTTTAAGGAAAACATGTTGTTTGGCAACCTTTAGAAAATATTTAGCCCTTTTTAGAAAAATAACTCCTTTTTGGTCTTTGAAAACAGTGATTCTAAGTTCGGAGGTTGGTTACGTGCAGGGAAGATGCACTAAGCTATCACCCTACCCCGCCCTTTCGGTACCTACATGTCAATCTACCTTAGATTCACCTATGAGAGTCTTTAATTAACAAATGTTCAACCCTAGTCACTTTAGAAAAGCAATGTTTAAAAAGAAACTAACATGATGCATGATATGCAAGTGCAATAGAAGATAATTGAAAAATAGATTTGGAAAGAGATTGATTTGAAGTTGATTTGATTTGAAAATAGATTTGAAGAGATGGAATTGAAATTGGAAAGTTTGAAAATTGAAAGTAGAAATTTGAAAATAGAAATTTTGAAATTAGAATTTTGAAAATAAATTGAAATTTGGGATTTGAAAATATGGAGGCGGCACCCATGAGGGTGGAATTGAAAGTTTGAAAAGTATTGTGACCGCACCTATGAAGGTTGCCTACGTATCCCTTTAGGGGAATCAGATCAGTCGTAGTTCGGACCAGAGTCCAATTGAAAATAGATTGATTTGAAGAGAGAGATTGGATTGACAGAAAGTGAGAAAATTGGATTTGATTTGAGATTAGAAGAGGAGATTGAAATTGAGAAGATTGGACTTGCTTCGGAAAGATTGATTTTCGAAGGACTTGGTTTTAAAATAGAAGGTTTAAGAAACCTAGACTTAAGAAAGATGAGACTAAGGAAAGATTTGACTTAACTTGGAAGGCTTAGGAGATTAGGAAAGGTCTGAGGTTAGGAAAAGTTTGAAAGCTTAGATTTGAAAAGTTAAGATTTGAAAATATGGTAGAATTAGGAAAGGGTTGAATTAGGAAAGATTTGAAAGTTGAGTTTTAAAACTTAGGAAAGATTTTTATGTTCAAGTTTTGGAAACTTAAGAGTTAGGAAAGGAGAAGTTTAGGAAGTATGTGAATTAGGAAAGATTTGGATTAGGAAGGGATTGGATTTGGTTTCTAAAAGAGAAAGTTTGATTTCGTTTCCCAAAACGGAGGATGGGATCTAGTTTCCTAAACGGGGGGATTTGATTTGGTTTCCTAAAGGGAAAGTAGAATTTGGCAAGGATTTGGGAAGGGAGATTCTAAAAACCCTAGATTCGAAAAATTATAGGTTTGACGTAGAAAATAGGTTTTGGAAACATGTATAGTTTGGATGTGAAAACTAGAGGTTTTGGAAACCTAAGTCTGGGCAAAGTTTGAAAACCATGTTTTTGGGAAGAAAATTTAGGGTTTCCTAATTGTGAGTTCTAGGGCTTGACTTGGGCTCTAAGGAAAGAGTTTTTGGAAAGTGCATTTTTGAAAACGAAGGATTTCTATAAGGGAATCCTAGGGAGGAGTTTTTGGAAAGTGAATTTAAATAGAGAGTGTTTGGAAAGAGATTTTAAAGAGAAGGAGTTTTGGAAAGTGTGTTTTTAGAAACGTAGATTTTAGAAGGAGAATCCTAGAGGGGAACTTCTAAAAGGAAGATTTTGGAAAGAGAGTTTTTGGAAAGACTTTTGGAGAGAGTTCTTCTAGGAAGGTTTTTGGTTAAAGATTATTGGAGAGAGTTTTTGGAAAGATTTTTGGGGAACATTTTTAGAAAGTAGATTTTTGGGGGGAGGATTTTGAAAAGGAGTTGAAAAAGGGAGTTTTGAAAAATAGATTTTGGAAGGGAGTTTTTGAAAACAATTTTGAAGAGGAGAGTTTTAGGAAAGTATGTTGAAAAAGAGATTTTTAGGAAGAAAGACTTTTTGAAAAGAGAGTTTTTAGAAGGGATAAAAACATCTCACTTTCCTAAAGCAATTCTAACCATAGGAAGGCTAGAACCACTTTAGGAAAACAGTTTTGAAAACAACAAGATTTGAAAATATGGTCCGTGTTGGTCACTTTTAATGTAACACTTTCCTAAAGCAACCCTAGCCATGGAAAGGCTAGAATCACCCTAGAATTGTGGTTTTGAAAACAAATTTTTGAAAAAGAGATTTTGATGCAATTTTGAAAACGATTTGAAAAACAACTTTGAAAACGGTTTTTGGAAGATGCAAGGCTATGATATGCACAATGCAATTTGGGGTCGTGAACATACAAGGCTAAGGCTTCACCACATAATCAAGGGGGCCGGACCCACGTGGTCTCTGGTTAGACTAGAAGAAAGCCCCCGACACGGTGACTCTCCAACAGTCTAATCCTACACATAGACCGGGAGTCCCCTTGTTTCAAGCATGCAAAGAAAGGGGGGGAAAGAGATGGAGGATTAAAATAGAGAAAACCCAAGTGGGTTAGGAGAGAGAAGAGAGAGGGGGGAAGTGTGGAAAATAGGGAGCCTACCGTATGTCTTGTTTATTTTGCGCGCCGTGCTGTCTTCGGTCTTCGGTCTTCGGTCTTCGATTTTTGTCTTGATCTTCACCTTCAGTCTTCAAGAGTTGTCTTCAAGCTTTGGATGGCAGCTCTTCAAGTCTTCAAAGGATGGTTGAAGGCTAGTGTATGAGTGTATGGGGATGTGTAAGAGTGTATATGAGGCTAGGGTTTGTGTATAGTGGCTAGGGTTTGGAAAACCTAGGGAGGCTAGGGTTTTTGAGGTGCTCGAGCTCTGTATATCGAAATATATGATTTTTAGGTTGAGTTTGCGGATCCCTTTCACGTTGAATGAGGCTCTGTATTTATAGAGGTTGGACAACACTGGCGCCTGTTGCAGCGGCGCCAGGCCAAATTTTACACTGGCGCCACTCCAGGCCATTTTTTGGCTTGGCGCCACTACTAGTGGCGCCAACCAATTAGGAAAGGTTTAAGGTCGGCAAACAACGTATCTTTGACTAGATTTGGGCGCCTGTACTAGTGACTACCATGCAATTCTTAGCCTGGCTTCACTAGGAATGACTCCGAAAAGCCCAGGAATGATTTGAAGGAGCCGGGAATGACCCGGAAGGCCGAAAAGGAGTAGGAACACTTGAAATAGTGTCCTGGAGGTATTTGACCTTAGAAATGAGGATAAGACGGGTCGAAAGGGTTGATCGGGCCTTTAGGGGCAAAATGGTCAATTGGACCAGGAAACTGCCAAGACAAACTCGGTCTGTCCCAGAAGAAGACTTGGGATCTGAGAACATTATTCAGAATGTTCCCAGAGGTTGCCGGTTTGATTTCCAAAGCCGGCGTGGTTGGAAAAGGAGACCGGCCCACCAGGGGCAAAATGGTCATTTCGCACCGGGTTGGCCAGAACTGACTTGGAAAGATCTAGAAAGGTACGGGGAGGTTGAGAACACTATAAAAAGTAGTCTCAGGAGGTTACCGGTTTGATACCCAGAGCCGATGTGGTCGGAAAAGGAGACCGGCCCACTAGGGGCAAAACGGTCATTTTGTACCGGGTTGGCCGAAACTGACTCGAAATGATCCGAAAAGATAAAGGAAGGTTGAGAATACTATAAAAAGTAGTCTCAGGAGGCTACTGGTTTGATACCCAGAGCCAGTGTGGTTCCCGGGGCATTCGGATGCCTAGGGGCAAAATAGTCATCTTGACCGGAAAGTCTTGGAAAAGGTTCAAAGGGCAGTTTAGCCATTTTTCACCAAATTGGGTTAATAGACACTGGTGTTGACCTGGGTTTTGAGTGTTTCCGCCACTCTAACGGCGGTCGTCGTGACACAGGGATTTGTTACCAATTCCTTATATCGACCTATTTGTGAGTATTTCCGCTACTCTAACGGTTTTGTGAGTATTTCGCTACTCGGACCGTCTCAAGGAATAAACTGTCTCAAAAGAGGGATTGGAAAGGGGTCTTACCGTCTCCGAGGAGACGTGCCTGTGTTGGAACCGTCTCGAGGAATAAACTGTCTCGAGAGAGGGATTGGAAAGGGGTCTTACCGTCTCTGAAGAGGCGTGCCTGGATTGGAACCGTCTCGAGGAATAAACTGTCTCAAGAGTGGGATTGGAAAGGGATCTTACCGTCTCCGAAGAGACGGGCCTGGATTGGAACCGTCTCGAGGAATAAACTGTCTCTCGAGAGGGATTGGAAAGGGGTCTTACCGTCTCCGAAGAGGCGTGCCTGGATTGGAACCGTCTCGAGGAATAAACTGTCTCGAGAGAGGGATTGGAAAGGGGTCTTACCGTCTCCGAAGAGGTGTGCCTGGATTGGAACCGTCTCAAGGAATAAACTGCCTCGAGAGTGGGATTGGAATCGGAAAGGAAAGGACAATGCCCCTAAGGGCATTTTGGTCATTTTGCCTCTATTTGGGCCTGAGAGGCCCGCGAAGTGATGGATAGACGGGATTTGGACCTAGAGAATTGGTTTCGATTGGAATATGCCCACAATGACTTGAAAACAAGTCTGGACGGAGTGTAGACTGCCGAGCGGTCAAAAATGGGGTGCTTACAAACCCGGTCGGGCCAGAGATTACCGAGCTGGCAAAAATGGGGTGATTATAGCTACCCCTCTTTTTCTGTCTTTGCTTGTCGAAGGCAAAAAAATAACAATGTAAGAATCCGTTCTTGGTCACAAGGCGATCGGAGGGACGGTGTGTTGGTAAGTTTGAAAAGTTCCGGGACCCCTTTATAGGTCGCTAGTGTGGGAGATTTTGAAGTTCGAAAAACCTTGCATTTTGAAATTTTTTATATGGAATTGAGTTGCTGGTTTGACACGGTTCGATCCAAGTCATTTGATTCATGAAAAATGAATGTTGAAAGCTTGATTTTCGGCTCTTGAAAGTCTTGAAAACAAATCCGGACTCTCGGGGGTTTGGAAACTAATTTTGGTGGGAAGCTGAACAACTGTGCACATGTGTTACATGCGCCTGGTCCATTTTACCCCTGGCGTATGTGGCTCATGTGTTGGTTTAGATTTTGTTCTGGCGCATCTGCTACATGCACCAGCCAGTGGGCATATAAACCAGAGTTGGTTCGCGTTCTAGGCATTATGTCTTTGCATTTGAGTTCAGTTTGAGATTTTCTCCGAGGGGTCATTGAAGAGTTTCGACCGAGAATCACTAGAGGAGTGTTGGGTGACATCGGTTACTTGCCAAAAATTGTCATTGTTACTAGATTCTTGCCGGAAAGCTTGGTTTTCGCCGAAGAACTTCAAATGTTAGTTTTTTGAAAACTTGTAGATTTTGATGCGTTTGTTTCCATTTTTTGCAAGTGATCAGTGTAATCCTATGTTTTAAGATGTTTAGAACACAACGGTCGGATTGTTTTCGTGATTTGGTAAAGATTTGTGTGTGTTTTGGATGATTTGGAACGTTTGTGAAATGGGGTTTCTGTGGGATTCAAAAAAATTGACCCTACAGGCTTGGGTATTGTGCTTTTATGTGTGATTTTTGTACTAGGAACCTTAGAAAAACGTGTAGAACAATCGTATGAAGTTTCATAATTTTTTGAAAATTTTTGAATTTTTGAATTTTTAGAAATTGCGATAAATACGAAAATTGAGGGAAATTGCGAAACAGATCCAGTTAAAGGTTGAAAAATCATAGAATATTTTTGAAAAATCATGGTGACATTGTTGAATGTTTTAGGAATTTTTATGAAATTTTTGGAAATAAAAATGAGACCGAAAAATTTGAAAAATCGAAGAAATTGACCTAAAAATTATGTTTGAGAAAGGGACCCGCACTGTGGAGGAAGGGATTGTTTTGATTGATGTGGTTGAAGGTTTAGGATCATTTCGGACTATGCTTGTGACTTGTTGATCTTTGGGGTAGCGACTTTTTAAGGCAAAACTCTGCCAAAATTTTTAAAAATTTTGACACCTAACTTTAAAACCTTTCGGTAAAGCAATTGTTTCGAGAACGGAGCTTCTAAAGGGGATATCCTGGAGAAATCGAGACCTTAGAAAATCTCTTGGAGTAGGGTTTTTGAAGGAGAAAACTTCAAAAAACCGATTGTACAAAACTTTGGAGCGGGGCTTTAGAAGGAGAAAGCTCAAGAAATCGGTTGGAAGTTTTGAGATGAAACTTTTTGAGGAAAAAGATCAAAAAACGGTTGGAAAACATTTTAGGAACAGGGCTTTTGAGGAGAAAGCCCAAGAAACCGGTAGAAAATTTAGAAACCAAACTTTTTGAGGGAAAAAGGTTGAAAAACCGTTAGAAAATCTTTGAACCAGGTCTCTCGAAGGGGAAAGCCTGAGAAATCGGTTTGAAATTTTGAGATGCAACTTTTTGAGGAAAAAGTTTGAAAAACCGTTAGAAAACACTTTAGAAACAGGGCCTCTAAGGAGAAAGCCTGGGAAACCGGTTTGAAATTTTGAAACAAGACTTTTGAGGAGAAAGCTCGGAAAATCGGTTTGAAACTTGAGAAAGGGGCTTTTTTTGAAAGAAAATCTTGGGAAACCATTGGAAAGCATTTAGAAGGAGAAAGCCAAAGAAACCGTTTGAAGTTTTGAAATGCAACTTTTTGAGGAAAAAGTTCATAAAATCGTTAGAAAACCTTTAGGAATAGGGCTTTTGAGGAGAAAACCCAGAAAACCGGTTTGAACTTTAGAAATGAGACTTTTTGAGGAAAAAGCTCTGAAAATCTGTTAGAAAATCTTTTAGGAATGGGGCTTTTGAAGGTGAAAGCCCAAGAAACCGTTGAAAATTTTGAAATAGAACTTTTTGAGGAAAAAGTTCAGAAAACCGTGGAAAATCTCGAAATAGGAATAGACATGTCCTTAGCCCCTCCCCTTTTTTCTGCTCTCTCTTTTTCTTTCTTCTTTTTCTTCTTTTCTTTTCTCTCCTTTTTTTTTCTCTTCTTTTTTTTTTTTTTTTCTTTTCTCCCTTTTTTTTTTTTTTGCTTTTTTTTTTTGTTCTGCCATGCCGACATGTTTATCTACTTTTTTCATTGCTTTTTATACATATTCGGTGACTGACCAACTTTTGCATGTTATTATTCTTTCATGATGTCGGAGGTTAGGGGCGACGATCCTGACAAGTGGCATCATAGGAAGGCACCACGGATAGAGCTTGAGGAGCGCGACAGTAGTAGGGGCAGCTCGACCAAGGGCAGTAGCAGGGGCGATTCTACTTAAGGCAGTAGCCGGAGTGGCTCCCTTCGAGGGGGTAGTAGGGGTGGTCTTGCTCGGAGTGGTGGCAGGAATGGTTCCGCTGGGGGTGGCCACAATAGGTCCTAGCAGTCTTCGAGCAGGGCAGTTTCTAGTGGCAGTTCCGCGATGGGGTAGCCTTCAATTGCTCCTGATGAGGGAGCTAAGGATGTTATTGATTTATCTGTGGATCTATGGACGGGGTATGGTATGGCTTCCGTACAAGACAGGTGGAGAGATACTTCCTTTACAGACGACCAGCTAGAGATCCCTAATGTCTTGCCTCTACGAGACTTGGCATTCCACTCAAGCTTGTACTCACACTACGGTCGACTGCCATCATCTACTAATAGTTCTTTCAGAGGGCCACGCAGGCGTCAGCTCCGTCCTACCAGGACTTCTTACACCGGATCGATTTTGGTGCCTTTATGACTCTATAGATAGATAGGCTTGACCATCGGATAGCAATTAGGCTGTTGGAGCGGTGGTTTGGGGAGACCGGGACCGTACACTTGGTGAGCTTCGAACTGGGACCTACTCCCATTGACTGGGCCATAATTACCTGGTTGTCTTTTGGAGGCATTCCGATTTCTTTACGGGATGTGCCTCTTGAGGAGGCTCGTCTTCTTCTAGGACTGCTAGGGATTGGAGGCTCGAGCTTCTCAGATTCACTATTATGTTTGGTAGAGACAGCGTTTGCTCTCGAGCTTTCTCCAGCTGACTAGGTCATCATGTGGCACCGATTAGTACTATACGTTGTCTTTAGTTGCTTTTGCAACAATAATAAGTCGACGGTTCCTTTATCCCTGGTGAGCTTGGTGGCAGACTTGGATGTGCTGGACTATGTAGATTGGGGTGCCTTTACCTTTGCCAGCTTCTTACGAGGGATGAGAGTCAGGACATCCAAGGCTTGGGGGAGCTTGACGAGCTTTTGGTCGTTTTTTATATGGTGGAGTTATGAGTATCTACCTATCCGCCGACCAGAGGTGTTAGCTAGCGATGCTTTCCTGCGGGCCACGAGGTGGGCAAGACAACAGATGGTTTAACGGTCTTTGCATACAGATTTTGTAGCCCTCTGGGCTAACTTGGGGCTGCTGAGACCCCGAGACCTGACTTGGACACCTTACCACCGATCTTCTCAGTATGCCGGCATGAGGAATGTCATTCTTTTGTCCAAGTTGCAGGTTACTTTCTGGGGCCCTGTTTCATGGGAGACATATTTGGGGGAGTGCCACTGGTGGCAGCTTCATACTGACTTCCGTGCAGCCATGGAACCTCCTCAGTACATGTTTGGATTCTTTCGGGTTGGGGTGGAGATACCTTATATAGTCGGGGTTCCTGACAAGCGCTTCATTCTTCAGCCTGATGTGGACTACATGGCTCATTTCAGAGTGAGGTCCATTAGCGCTTTTACTCAGCTGGACCTAATGGTTGGAGGGCAGGTGGCTGGTCATGAGGTGGTGGAGCTATGGCGCCAAGCTTAGGGCTTTGTTTCCGATGAGGAGTACCTAGCTACTTACCAAGCACAAGATCAGTACCATGCTGAGGTGAAGGCCCTGAATGCTCGCATATCTCTGATGAAGGCTTGCTGGTTATGCTATTTATGATTTCATTGTTTTCATGTCCTTTGTGCATCCCTTTTGTTCTAATGCTAGCCTTTCTTTTCTTTTGTCTTTTTCTTTGGTCAGGGCCCTTATGACATAGGAGCCTCCTCCAGCCAGCCTTTCCCATATGTGCCGAACCTGGGCAATTTTGACTTGGACGACGACCCTGCTCCTTAAGTTGCCTCCTTCCACCTATGGGCACAGTTGTAGTTTAGTTAGATTGACTGTATTGTATATTTTTTTGAGGCTGCATGCTGGCCCTCATGGATAATGACTGTATGATGATCATATGTACATTATTTCTATCGTCTCTTCGTTTCTTTACATACGATGACGATGATTTTTTTCTTCTAGTCTCATTTTGCATTAATGTATGTGGATATATGATGGATATGAATATGAACACAAGAGTACATAAATCATGATACGCATAAGAAATGGTGGATATGTGCAAGTTCTAAGTAGATGTGAAAAAGGTGGATGTATTGTCGCACGCGTCTATGCCAAGCATACAACTATGTATGTCTTTAGGAAAATGGGCCTAATGGTATGTTCCAATTTTTTGGGTGTTCACCGAGAACTGTCATTTCGGCCTTTTGCTTTTCCTTGAAGATTCCCTTCTCTCGTTATGTCCCTTGCTTGCCATAATGAGATAGTAGTTGCCCATTTTTCTAAGGTTTCCATTTTCTAATTTGACTCCCCTCTCTCTCATTTGAGAAACTGTCACTCACTTAACTTTCTCACGGGAACCTTATATTAGGACTAGTAGACTCTCTAGGTGACAGCGAAGTAGCCTTCAGTAAAGGAGCGGGCAGTTTCCATCCTCAATCCAGGAAGGCAATACTTTGGACCGTAATGTAGGCTCACTTAAGGGCAAGGAATGAAGAGGTGTTTAGGCTCAAACAATTTATCTTTTTTTTTTGGGTGATAATAACCAGAACCACCTTGAGAAAACTTTTGCTACTTTGTTCACAATTCTTTTTCGGGCGTCGCCAATTTTGTTTTGAACTTGTTTAGACTAAGCAATCTTCCTTGATCTAAGGGGACTTTCTGTGAGTTGTAATGTGGCCAGGTTGCGGGTTTTTGAAAGGAAGGGTATTGAAGGCTCAAAGTGTTATGTTATTTCTAGGGTTTACCAGTAATCACCTTTTCAGATCTTTTTTCTCTTTCTTTTTTTTTTTTTTATACAAACTTTTGCCTACATAGGGCTCATCATTTCCTTTAGTTTTTGCCCAAGCATTACCACTTGCAGAATCTATCGACTTCCAAGAGGCATCATATCAATCATCATATTTTTTTTTATTTTTGGTATTGTATTTTTTCCTTTCTCTTTTGATGTATGAGGAGGTTTTCTTTCTCACTCCATTTTTGTCACTTTCCTTTCCAAATTTACTTTTACCCATTATGGGTGGTGATCACCAGAATGGGTTGCCCGAAGAGACGTGATTTGGCTCAAAAGGGGTTTTTCAAGGGGAATTCTTTAAACTGTATGGTAGAAGAATGGATGGCCCATCTTCCTTTCAGATAAGATTGCTTAATCTATGAAGTTCATTCTTAGAGTTTTGGCATCTTCCTTTGAAGCAAGCAGGCGTTAGCTTACTTGTTCCTTTACTCGTACTTGCCCTAGTGTGGGTGGCTCTTGGTTAGGGTGTTTGAATGAACATCATTTACAGCTCGAATGGGCTGACCAAGGGAATTACTTTGCTGTTCCAGGGATTTTAAAATGATGGCTTCTCTTCCTTTCGAGGGTCTAACTGCCGACTGCTTTGCCATAGCATCCTTTGAAGGCCACCATTTTGCAATCCACTTTCTCTCTTTCCCTTCAC
This sequence comes from Euryodendron excelsum, assembly GCA_033060915.1. Taxonomy (NCBI): domain Eukaryota; kingdom Viridiplantae; phylum Streptophyta; class Magnoliopsida; order Ericales; family Pentaphylacaceae; genus Euryodendron; species Euryodendron excelsum. The sequence continues at coordinate 16,800,952 of CM065391.1, forward strand.
TATCTTTTCTTTGGATAAAAAATGGTCCCATAGATCAAGGTGCGCATACTATTCCCCTTTTTCAAGTTAAGGTATAACAATAAAGAGAGAAATTTATGAGAAAGAGCAAGTGTCGAAGATGATAAATACAAATTTCAACTTCTTTCATTTCAAAGGTTTTGTATACATGATGAGCTCTTGATTAACAAAGGATAAAAGTAGAGTTGACAAAACAAAACTAACAGGAAAGTAAAAGGCAAAGTTTGGTAGAAGAACAACCATTTGATAATCACTTCTTCAGGTGGGCTTTTGGACCATGCTTGCCTCCTCCATGCTCCACCCGCCGACTTTTTCACTTGGTTTTACTGGACGAATTAATGCATCGGCTACGAAGTGGTAGAGATGGGCAGTCACAGTGCAGTCAGGGCCTCCTCCTTTTCCTTCATCTTCTTTAGTGGGGTCATTGAGGTTATGTATTCCATCTTGGGATCCTTGATGGCTTTCCTTTGGTTGGACAGTTTCTCCTTACTCAGCTTCTTGAGGCTTAGCAGTCAGGCTTTCTTCCATGACTTGCTACGGCTTTCCTTGGCTTCTTCTTTTTCAACTTCCTCTCTATCGATTTCAGCAAACAGGCTATCCAAATTGCCTTCATTGAATTCGAATGGTAGGTTCGGCAATTTTGGCTCATAGATACCCAAGTCCATATCCTCATAATCAAAGAGTTCCCCTTTCAGGCGGGCGTCAGCTTCAGCATACCTAGGGTGCATGAATTCCTCTCCCCAGCCATCTATAGGTGTCGTGTTAGCGGCAATGTTTGCAATGGGTTCATCCATGAGCCAATCAAAAGGATCTTGCTCACCGCTTGCATTATAGAGATAGATAGGGCATGGTGGTAGTTCTTCCTCCCAGTCACTTTCTTCCTCAGTGTCTAACTCGCCCTCGAAGTACTCTGCAGTTATGAGGCCATCTGGATCTGCCTCATCTTTGGTGGTGATGTTAACAGCATGGTCTGGCAAAGGATTTGCTGTGACATTGGGAGTAGGGGCCGGTTTTGTTTCTTGGGTGTTGATGACCTTGTTGTCAATGAGGTCTTGGATCTTATGCTTTAAAGAAAAATAGGATTTTGTGTCATGCCCCTGCCCCCAAGAATGGCACTCGCAGGTAAGGGCTGGTTAAAAGTTGGCAGTAACGGGCTTGGCAATGGCCGCGTGGGAATAAGGTTTATGTGGCTGGCCTTGAGGAGCTCATGATAGGCTTCTATTTGGGTGCATTCTGTCGCGCCCAGATTTTTTGCACTCAAGGAATACTCACACAAGCGAGAAAAATGTTGTACTCTCTTATTAGAACTCACCCTCCTAGAAGAATGAGTGCGACTAAGTTTGAATTGAAAATAGATTTGAATAAATGGCTTTTGAAAAAAGTTTGGAGTCGCCACCTAACTTGATTAAGGTGAGTTAGGTCACCTAAAAACTATGCATAATCCAAAAACTACACTTAGGGTTTTTGAAAAACGATTTTGAAAATATCTCCACAAGAGAGGGTTTTTTAGAAAACAGGTTATTTGGCAACCTTTGAAAAACATTTAGCCCTTTCTTGAAAATAACTTCGTTTTGGTCTATGAAAACAGTGATCTAGGTTCGGAGGTTGGTTACGTGTAGGGACGACGTACTAAGCCATCGCCCTACCCCATCCTTTCAGTACCTACATGTCAATCTACCCTAGATTCACCTATGAGAGTCTCCAACTAACTAATGTTCAATCCTATCCACTTTGAAAAAGAATGTTTGAAAAAGACATGATGCATGATATGCAAGTGCTAGAAAAGAATATTGAAAAATAGATTTGGAAAGAAATTGATTTGATTTTAAAAGAAAGATTTGAAAAGATAGATTTGAAATTGGAAAGTTTGAAAATAGATTGGAGATTTGAAAAGATTGTGGAATTTGAGATTTGAAAAATGTGGAGAAATTTGAAATTTGAAAGAAGTTATGGAAATAGAAATTTGAAAATTGTTGTGGAATTGGAAATTTGAAAAATGTGGAGACCGCACCCATGAGGGTTGCCTACGTATCCGTTTGGAGGAATCAGGTCAATCGTAGTTCGGACAAGAGTCCGTTTGAAAATAGAAGAGTTGATTAGAAGAAAGAGATTGAATTGGAAATTGGATTGGAAAATTGAGAGATTGAACTTTGATTGGAAGATTTGAAAATATTTGATTTTGAAGAACTTGGTTTTAGGAAACCTAGAAAGACTTGAGACTTAGAAAAGATTTGACTTGACTTGGAATGATTTTAGAAAAGATTTGACTCAAAAGTTGGACTTAGAAAGATTAGGAAAGACTAGATTTAGGAAAGATTCGAATTAGGGATGTTTCAAAATAGGAAAATGTCATTTTAGGAAAGTTTTGATTTAGGAAAGTTTCAACTTAGGAAAGTTTTGGAATTAGAAAAGTTTCAACTTAGGAAAGTTTTAAATTAAGAAAGTTTTATTCTAAGAAAGGTTTTGAAACAGAAAAGTGTTGAATTTAGAAATGTTTTGAATTAGGAAAAATTTAGTTTAAGAAAGGTTTAGAATTTGGAAAGTTACAAGTCAGGAAAGTTTTGAATTTGGAATGTTTTGAAATAGGGAAGTTTTGAAAATAGGAAAGTTTTGAGTTTAGATTTGGAAAGATTTGAAGCTTTAGAAAGGTTCAGAATTTAAAAAGTTTGGAAGTTTGAGTTTTAGAAAATCTTAAAATTAGGAAAGGTTTGAATTTAAGAAAGATTGGAAAACCTAGATTTAGAGAGTTAAGATTTGGAAAATGATAGAATTAGGAAAGGGTTGAATTTGAAATCTAGGAAAGATTTTTATGTTCAAGTTTTGGAAAGTTAAGATTTAGGGAAGTAGAAGCTTAGGAAGGATTTGAACTAGGAAAGATTTAGATTTTGAGTCTAAAAGGGAAGGTTTGATTTTGTTTCCAAAAACGGCGGATAGGATATAGTTTCCTAAACAGGAAGATTTGATTTGACAAGGATTTGGAAAAGGAAGTTTCTAGAAACCCTAGATTGGAAGTGTATAGTTTTGACGTAGAAAAGAGGTTTTGAAAATGTGTATAGTTTGGATGTAGAAAACAAGAGGTTTTGGAAACCTAGGTTTGGGGCAAAGTTTGAAAACCATGTTTTTGGGAAGAAAATTAAGGTTTTCTAATTGTGAGTTCTAGGGCTTGTTTTTTAGAAGGGAATCCTAAAGAGGAGTTTCTAGAAGGGAGATTTTGGGAAGATTTTTTAAGAAAGTGAATTTAGGGAGTGTTTTTAGAAAGTGAATTTTGAGGAGAAAGAGTTTTTGGAAAGAGATCCTAGTGAGGAGTTTTTTAGAAAGAGAATTTTAAGAAAGAGATTCAGGAAGAGGTTTTTCTAAGAAGGAAACCTTGGGAACGTTTTTTGAAAGTGGACCTTGAAAAGAGCGTTTTACAAAGGGGTTTAAAAAGACAAGTTTTGGAAAATAGATTTTTGGAGGAAGTTTTTAGAAAACAATTTTGGAAAGAGGAGTTTTAGAAAAGTATGTTGAAAAAGAGATTTTTAGAAAGAGAGGTTTTTGAAAAGGGAGTTTTTTAGAAGGTGTAAAAACATCTTACTTTTCTAAAGTAATTCTGACCATAAGAGGGCTAGAACCACTTTAGGAAAACGGTTTTGAAAACAACAAGATTTGAAAATATGGACCGTATTGGTCATTTTAAATGTAACACTTTCCTAAAACAACCCTAGGAAAGGCTAGAATCACCCTAGAATTGTGATTTTGATAACATGTTTTGAAAAAGGAGATTTTGATGCAATTTTGAAATCAAGTTTAATGCAACCTTTGAAAACGAGTTTGAAAACTGTTTTTCGAAGATGCAAGACAATGATATGCATGATGCAAGTTTGGGGTCGTGAACATATAAGGTTAAAGCTTCACCACATAATCAAGGGGGCCAAACCCACGTGGTCTCCGGTTAGCCTAAAGAAAAGCCCTCGACACAGTGACCCTCTGATAGTCTAATCCTACACATGGACCGGGAGTCCCCTTGTTTCAAGCATGCAAAGAAAGGCGGGGAAAGAGATGGGAGATTAAAATAGAGAAAACCCAAGTGGGATAGGAGAGAGAAGAGAGAGGGGGAAGTGCGAAAATTTAAATAGAAAGCCTACCTTGTGTCTTGTTTATTTTGCGCGCCATGCTTGTCTTCGGTCTACGTCTTGATCTTTGTCTTCAATCTTCAGGAGTTATCTTCAATCTTCAAACTTCAGATTGCTGCTCTTCAAGTCTACAAAGGAGGGTTGGAGGCTAGTGTATAAGTGTACGGGGGTGTGTATGAGTGTATAGAAGCCTAGGGTTTAGTGTATGGTGATTAGGGTTTGGAAAACCTAGGGACGCTAGGGTTTAGGGAGTGTTCGAGCTCTATATATCGAATATTGGTGTTTTTAGACTGAGTTTGCGGACCTCTTTCATGCTGGAAGAGACTCTGTATTTATAGAGAGAGGAATACACTGGCGCCTATTGTAGTGGCGCCAGGCCATTTGTTGGATTGGCGCCACTACTACTAATGGCGCCAGCCATATAGGAAGTGTTTAAGGTCGGCAAGCAACGTATCTTTGACTAAATTTGGGCATCTGTACTAGTGACTACCATGCAATTTTTAGCCTGGCTTCACTAGGAGTGACTCCGGAAAGTCTGGGAAGGAGTTTGGGAGACCGGGAATGACCCAGAAGGCCGGAAAAGAGCAGGAACACTTAAAATAGTGTCCCGAAGGTATTTGACTTTAAAAATGAGGATAGAATGTGTTGGAAGGGTTGACCGGGCCTTTAGGGGCAAAATGGTCAATTGGATCGGGAAGCTGCCAGGACGAACTTGGACTGTCTTGGAAAAAAACTCGAGATTTGGAAACATTATTCAGAATGTTCCGAAAGGTTGCCAGTTTGATACCCATAGCCGGTGTGGACGGAAAAGGCGACCGACCCTCCAAGGTCAATACGGTCATTTTGCACTGGGTTTGCCGAAATTGACTTGGAATGATCCAGAAAGGTGGAGAAAGGTTGAGAATACTATAATAAGTATTCTCCGGAGGTTACCGGTTTGATACCTAGAGCCGGTGTGGTTCCTGAGGTGTTCGGATGGCTAGGGGCAAAATGGTCATCTTAACCGGAAAGTCTCAGAAAAGGCCCAAGGGGTAGTTTGGTCATTTTTCACTGATGTGGGCTAGCAGGCATTGGTGTTGACTTGGGTTTTGAGTGTTTCCGCCACTTTGACGGCGATCGTCGTGACACGAGTTTGTTGGCAATTCCCTATATTGACCTGTTTGCGAGTATTTCCGCTACTCTGATGGTTCGCGATCATTCCCGAGACTGCCTGATCTTGGGAAGCTGCTAAAGGGGACTTAGCACCTGAGAAGTCAATTTTCTCAGAAGGCGTGCCTAAATGGACATTTCTGCATTGGTGGGCTAGCGGGCGCCAAAGGTGGACCATTCTACCATCTAGGGGACTTGGGGTCTCATCCCGGTCGACAGGTTTAATGGGACTTATCATTTTGAAAAACGTGTCAGACCGTCTTGAGAAATAAACCGTCTCGAGAGAGGGATTGGAATTGGAAAGGGATTCAGGAAGAGGTTTTTAAGAAAGAGATACAGGAAAAGGTTTTCTAAGAAGGAAACCTGAGGAACGTTTTTGGAAAGTGGACCTTGAAGAGAGCATTTTAGAAAGGGGTTTAAAAAGAGATGTTTTGGAAAATAGATTTTTGGAGGAAGTTTTTGAAAACAACTTTGGAAAGGAGAGTTTTAGGGAAGTATGTTGAAAAAGAGATTTTTACAACAAGATTTTTGAAAAGAGAGTGTTTGGAAAGCATAAAATCATCTCACTTTCCTAAAGGAATTCTAGCCATAAGAAGGCTAGAACCACTTTAAGAAAGTGGTTTTGAAAACAACAAAGGTTGAAAATATGGACCATATTGGTCACTTTAGATGTAACACTTTCCTAAAGCAATCCTAGCCATGGAAAAGCTAGAATCACCCTAGGATTGTGATTTTGAAAACCTGTTTTGAAAAAGAGATTTTGATGCAATTTTGAAAATAAGTTTGAAAATGAGTTTGAAAACGATTTTTGGAAGATGCAAGATCATGATATGCACAATGCAAATTTGGGGTCGTGAACATACAAGGTTAAGGCTTCACCACATAATCAAGGGGGCCGGACCCATGTGGTCTCCTGTTAAACTAGAAGAAAGCCCCGACACGGTGACTCTCCAATAATCCAATCCTATACATGGACCAGGAATCCTCTTGTTTCAAGCATGCAAAGAAAGGGGGGAAAAGAGATGGGGGATTAAAATAGAGAAAACCCAAGTGGGTTAGGAGAGAGAAGAGAGAGGGGGAAGTGCGGAAATTTAAAGAGAAAACGTACCGTATGTCTAGTATTTTGTGCACCTTGCTTGTCTTCGGTCTTCGTCTTGATCTTCGTCTTTAATTTTCAGGAGTTGTCTTCAATCTTCAAACTTCATATTGCAGCTCTTCCAGTCTTCAAAGGAGGGTTGAAGGCTAGTGTATAAGTGTATGGAGGTGTGTATGAGTGTATAGAAGGCTAGGGTTTAGTGTATGGTGGCTAGGGTTTGGAAAACCTAAGGAAGTTAGGGTTTAGGGAGTGCACGAACTCTGTATAACGAAATATATGATTTTTAGATTGAGTTTGTGGACCTCTTAACGCTGGAAGAGGCTCTGTATTTATAGAGAGAGGAATGCACTGGCGCCTGTTACAGTGGCGCCAGGCCAAACATTATACTGGCGCCAGTAGAAGTGGCGCCAGGCCATTTTTTGGCTTGGCACCACTAATAGTGGCGCCAGCCATTTAGGAAATGTTTAAGGTCGGCAAGCAACGTATCTTTGACTAGATTTTGGCGCTTGTACTAGTGACTATCATGCAATTTTTAGCCTAGCTTTAGTAGGATTGACTCCGAAAAGTTCGGGAAGGAGTTTGGGAGAACGGGAATGACCCGGAAGGCCAGAAAAAGAGCAGGAACACTTAGAATAGTGTCCCGGAGGTATTTGACTTGAAAAATGAGGATAGGATATGTCGGAAGGGTTGACCGGGCCTTTAGGGGCAAAACAATCAATAAGGCCGGAAAGCTACCGGGATGAACTCAAACTGTCCCGGAAGAAGACTCGAGATTTGGAAACATTATTCAAAATATTCCCAAAGGTTACTGGTTTGATACCCAGAGCCGGTGTGGTCGGAAAAGGCAACCGGCCCTCCAGGGGCCAAACGGTCATTTTATACCGGGTTTGCAGAAATTGACTCAGAATGATTCAGAAAGGTAAAGGAAGGTTGAGAATACTATAAGAGTAATCTCAGAAGGTTACCGGTTTGATACCCAGAGCCGGTATGGTTCCCGAGGGGTTTGGATGCCTAGGGGCAGAATGGTCATCTTGACCGGAAAGTCTGGGAAAAGGCCAACGGGCAGTTTGGTCATTTTTTACCGAAGTGGGCTAGCAGGCACTGGTGTTGACCTGGGTTTTGAGTGTTTCCGCCACTCTGACGGTGGTCGTCGTGACATAGGGGTTTGTTGGCAATTCCTTATATCGACCTGTTTGTGAGTATTTTCGCTACTCTGGCGGTTGCGATGTTTACGAGTATTTCCGCTACTCTGACGGTTCGCGATCATTCCCGAGACTGCCTGATCTCGGGAAGCTGCTAAAGGGACTTAGCGCCTAAGAAGTCAACTTTCTCGGAAGGCGTGCCTAAACGGACATTTCTTCATTGGCGAGCTAGCAGGTGCCAAAGGTGGACTGTTCTACCATCTAGGGGACTTGGGTTCTCGTCCCGGTCGACAGGTTTAAAGGGACTTACCGTTTCGTAGAGATTTTCTTTGAAAAACATGTCGGACCGTCTCGAGGAATAAACTGTCTCGAGACAGGGATTGGAATCGGAAAGGGGTCTTATCGTCTTCGGAAAGATGTGCCTGATTTGGAACCGTCTCAAGGAATAAACTCTCTCGAGAGACGGATTAGAAAGGGGTCTTATCGTCTTTGGAAAGACGTGCCTGATTTAGAACTATCTCAAGGAATGAACTGTCTCGAGAGAGGGATTGGAAAGGGGTCTTATCGTTTTCGGAAAGACGTGCCTGATTTGGAACTGTCTCGAGAGAGGGATTGGAAAGGGGATGTACCATCTTCGGAAAGATGTGCCTGATTTGGAACCGTCTCGAGGAATAAACTGTCTCGAGAGACAGATTGGAAAGGGGACTTACCATCTTCGGAAAGATATGCCTGATTTGGAACCGTCTTAAGGAATAAACTGTCTCGAGAGATGGATTGGAAAGGGGACTTAACGTCTTCGGAGTTTGATGATGGGACCGCAGTAGCATCCTTCATGGCCAGAGTTTGAATGAGTTTGACCATTTCATCCATCGTAGTCCTCATTTTGTTGACTTCCTCTCGAGAGACTTGAGAGGATTCTTCAGGGTTAGTAGCCATCAGTGATGCTCTTTGTCGGGAGATAATGGGATCCTTAGGTGGATGCTGCCCTTCTTTGGGAGCAATGTTGACTCAGTGCAGGGGGACCTCTGTAAATAAAAAAAAAGGAAAAAACAAAAGGACAAGAACACAAGTTGCGAATTAGTTTCTAGTTTTTAGAAAACTTTATGCAATGCATGTCCTAGGGTGCCCCTCTTTAGGAGGGAAACTAATCATGATGTATTGGCCCACTTTTGGAGATAGGGGATTTGCCCCTATATACGGATACCTTACCGTTAGGTAGGAATCTTCAGCCATTCACGCATTCATTCATAAAAGTAAAGAAGTACATTAAATTTTGGGTTTAAGATACAACAGAATTGAAATACATTTTAATAAGAGGAGGGGGAACATTTTTCTTTGGACTTCCACCTGTCTACTTTTACAAAGGGAAAACCTAAACTACTCTTGAGTCCTCGGATCCGCCTTCGTTGGATTTGATGTCAAGGTGGTCTCTGAGAGACCTTGTTGATTGATTGCCCCTTATCTTCTTGGCAACCCTATCTCCGTGAGCATAGAGGGATTGGGGCCCCTCTTATGGAATGAATTGAGATGCATGCAATGAGTCCTTAGGGTCATGCGAGAACCCTCAGGGTTTAGGTAGGTTTAATACAAGGGAGAGTGACCTTGGTGTCACTCTCAATGGATTGATCATATGCATGAGAATACAGTGACTTGAATTACTTGGAACTCTTGTCTTGATATGGAATATTGAATGCATGAACATGGGTATGCAAAGAGTATAAGGAGAGAATGCACTAGCAAGATAAATGTGCATGCATAAGTAGTTAAATAGTCATTATAATAGTAAGAATACAGGTATTATAACAACAGGAATATACAGGTATAAATGAAAGTAAGAGCAGTCTCCCTTTCCTCCGTGGTTTTGAAAACAGTGTGCGTGTCTTAAATCCGGTAAAGGTTCGGCTATGCATGGTGTCTATATAAGTATGAGGTTGAGGGTTGACTAATGCGTCCTAAAAAGGCTTGGTCCCCGGATCTTCAAACCTAGGCCCACTCCCTGAGGTGGTGCCATGATCGGTTGGTGATACGAGCGGGGGAACCATTAAGAGGCCGAAGGTGAAGAAACTGACCCAACATCTTACCCACAATCAATATACCGTTCCCCCTTTCTAACTAGAAAGGACATATCAAGGTAATAATGCAAGTCTGCAGAATGCAAGTGCACATACAGTGTGTGTGTGATTTTTAAAAGTGGATGAAAGAGCCCAACAACTCCCATTCATCCTGTTCATCACATTCATGCATAGCAGTTAATAAAACTTAAGCAATAAGTGCACCTACAAAACAAAGGTGCAAGTGTTAGTATGTGGATGACAAACATAATACAAAATAATATGAATAAATGCATGTTTTTTTTTTTAAAACAATTTTGAAAATTTAGTTTTGAAAATTTAAAGTGAATAGGATTGAACCAATTTAATTGAAGACTCTACATGGGTAAAGGGTAAAGAGACATGATTACGGCCTAACCCTCTAAGTATCCCCAGTGGAGTTGCCAGTTGTCGCGCCCAGATTTTTCGCACTCGAGGAATACTTACACAAGCGGGAAAAATGTTGTACTCTCTCGTTAAAACTCACCCTCCTAGAAGAATGAGTGCGACTAAGTTTGAATTGAAAATTGGGTTTGAATAAAGGGCTTTTAGAAAAGATTTGGAGTCGCCACCTAACTTGACTAAGGTGAGTTAGGTCACCTAAAAACTAAGAATAATCCGAAGATTACACTTAGGGTTTTTGGCAAAGGATTTTGAAAATATCTCCTCAAGAGAGGGTTTTTAAGAAAAAAGGTTGTTTGGCAACCTTTAGAAAATATTTAGCCCCTTTTTGAAAAATAACTCCTTTTTGGTCTTTCGAAATTAGTGATCCTAGGTTCGGACGTTGGTTACGTGTAGGGAAGATGCACTAAGCCATCACCCTACCCCGCCCTTTCGGTACCTACATGTCTATTTGCCCTAGATTCACCTACGAGAATCTTCAACTAACTATTGTTCAATCCCATCCACTTTAGAAAACATTATTAAAAAAAAACATGATGCATGATGTGCCAGTGCATGGAAAGAGAATTGAAAAATAAAATTGGAAATTGATTTGAAAAGAAATTCATTTCATTTAAAAGAGATTTGAAGAGATAGAATTCAAATTGGAAAGTTTGAAAAATTAGAAATAAATATTTGAACGTAGATTTTTGGAATTGGAAACTTGAAATAGATATGGAATTGGAGATTGAAGAAGATTGTAGAATTGGAGATTTGGAAAGGTTTTGTAGAATTAGAAATTTGAAAGAAGTTATGAACGCACCCATGAGGGTTGCCTACGTATCCTTTTGGAGGAATCAGGTCAGTCGTAGTTCGGACAAGAGTCCGATTGAAAAGAGATTGATTTGGAAGAAAGAGATTGAATTGGAAATTGGATTAGAAGATTGAGATATTGAACTTTGATTGAAAGATTGGAAAAGACTTGACTTTGAAAAACTCGATTTTAGGAAACCTAGAGTTAGGAAAGAGAGAATTTAGAAAGGTCTTGAGATTAAGAAAGATTGGACTCGAATGTTAGACTTGGAAGATTTAGGAAAGTATTGGATTTGGGAAAGATACGAATTAGGAAAGGTCCGACTTAGGAAAGTTTCAAATTAGGAAAGTTTCATTTTTGGAAAGTTTTGAATTAAGAAAGTTTTGAATTAGGAAAGTTTTCAAATTAGGAAAGTTTTGAATTTGGAAAGTTTCAACTTAGGAAAGTTTCGAATTTGGAATGTTTTGACTTAGGAAAGTTTTGAATTTGGAATGTTTTGAAATAGGGAAGTTTTGAAAATACGAAAGTTTTGGATTTGGAAAGATTATAATTTTAGGAAAGTTTAAGATTTAGAAAGTTTTAGAGTTTTAGAAAATATTGAGATTAAGAAAGGTTTGAGTTTAAGAAATATTTGAAAACTTAGGTTTGAAAAGTTAAGATTTGAAAAGAGGGTAGAATTAGGAAAGGGTTGAATTAGGAAAGATTTGAAAGCTTAATGTTTAAGGAAAGATTTGAAAGTTTTAGGAAACTTATGGTTTAGGAAGGTAGGAAATTAGGAGAGATTTGAATTAGGAAAGATGTAGATTTTGAGTCTTAAAGGGAAGGTTTGATTTTCTTTCCAAAAACGGAGGATAGGATCTAGTTTCCTAAACGGGAAGATTTGATTTGACAAGGATTTGGAAAAGGAAGTTTCTAGAAACCCTAGATTTGGAAGTGTATAGTTTTGACGTAGAAAAGAAGTTTTGGAAATGTGTACCTTGAAGAGAGCGTTTTAGAAAGGGGTTTAAAAAGATAAGTTTTGGAAAATAGATATTTGGAGAACGTTTTTTAAAACAACTATGGAAGGAGAGTTTTAGGGAAGTATGTTGAAAAAGAGATTTTTAGGATGAGATTTTTGAAAATAGAGTGTTTGGAAAGCATAAAAACATCTCACTTTCCTAAAGGAATTCTAGCCATAAGACGGCTAGAACCACTTTAAGAAAGTGGTTTTGAAAACAATAAAGGTTGAAAATATGGACCATATTGATCACTTTAGATGTAACACTTTCCTAAAGCAATCCTAGCCATGGAAAAGCTAGAATCACCATAGGATTGTGATTTTGAAAACCTGTTTTGAAAAAGTGATTTTGATGCAATTTTGAAAATAAGCTTGAAAACGATTTTGAAAATGAGTTTGAAAACAATTTTTGGAAGATGCAAGATCATGATATGCACAATGTAAATTTGGGATCGTGAACATACAAGGTTAAGGCTTCACCACATAATCAAGGGGCCGGACCCACGTGGTCTCCGGTTAGACTAGAAGCAAGCCCCCGACACGGTGACTCTCTAATAGTCCAATCCTATACATGGACCGGGAATCCCCTTCTTTCAAGCATGCAAAGAAAGGGGGGAGAGAGATGGGGGACTAAAATAGAGAAAACCCAAGTTGGGTAAGGAGAGAGAAGAGAGAGGGGGAAGTGCAGAAATTTAAAGAGAAAGCCTACCGTATGTCTAGTTTATTTTGTGCGCCTTCCTTGTCTTCAGTCTTCGTCTTGATCTTCATCTTCAATCTTCAGGAGTTGTCTTCAATCTTGAAACTTCAGATTGCAGCTCTTCAAGTCTTCAAAGGGGGGTTGGAGGCTAGTGTATAAGTGTATGGAGGTGTGTATAAGTGTATAGAAGGCTAAGGTTTAGTGTATGGTGGCTAGGGTTTGGAAAACCTAAGGAAGCTAAGGTTTAGGAAGTGCACGAGCTCTTTATATCAAAATATATGATTTTTAGATTGAGTTTGCGGACCTCTTTAATGTTGGAAGAGTCTCTGTATTTATAGAGAGAGGAATGCACTGGCACCTGTTGCAGTGACGCCAGGCCAAACATTACACTGGCGCCACTAGAAGTGGCGCTAGGCCATTTTTTGGCTTGGTGCCACTACTAGTGGCGCCAGCCATTTAGGAAATGTTTAAGGTTAGCAAGCAACGTATCTTTGACTAGATTTGGGTGCTTGTACTAGTGACTACCATGCAATTTTTAACCTGGCTTCACTAGGAGTGACTCCAGAAAGTCCGAAAAGGAGTTTGGGAGACCGGGAATGACTCGGAAGGCCGAAAAGAGCATGAACACTTACAATAGTGTCGCGGAGGTATTTGACTTGAAAAATGAGAAAAGGATGTGTCGGAAGGGTTAACCGGGCCTTTAGGGCAAAACGGTCAACCGGGCCAGAAAGCTACCGGGACGAACTCGGACTGTCCCGGAAGAAGACTCGAGATTTGGAAACATTATTCAGAATGTTCCCAAAGGTTTCTAGTTTGATACCCAGAGCCGGTGTGGTCGGAAAAGACGACCGGCCCTCTAGAGGCAAAATGGTCATTTTGCACTGGGTTTGCCGGAATTGACTCGGAATGATCCGAAAAGGTAGAGAAAGGTTGAGAATACTATAAGAAGTAATCTCAGAAGGTTACCGGTTTGATACCCAAGGCCGGTGTGGTTCTCGGGGCGTTTGGATGCCTAGGGGCAGAATGGTCAACTTGACCGGAAAGTCTCAGAAAAGGCCCAAGTGGCAATTTGGTCATTTTTCACCGAAGTGGGCTAGCAGGCATTGGTGTTGACCTGGCTTTTGAGTGTTTCCACCACTCTAACAGCGGTCGTCGTGACACAGGGGTTTGTTTGAAATTTCCTATATCGACCTGTTTGCGTGTATTTCCTCTGCTCTAACGGTTGCGATGTTTACGAGTATTTCCGCTACTCTGACGGTTCGCGATCATTCCCGAGACTGCCTAATCTCAGGATGCTGCTAAATGGACTTAGTGCCTGAGAAGTCAACTTGCTCGGAAGGCGTGCCTAAACGTTCATTTCTACATTGGCGAGCTAGCAGGCGCCAAAGGTGGACTGTTCTACCATCTAGGGGACTTGGGGTCTCGTCCCGGTCGACAGGTTTAAAGGGACTTACCATTTTGAAGAGATTTTTTTTGAAAAATGTGTCGGACCGTCTCGAGGAATAAACTGTATCGGGAGAGGGATTGGAATTGGAAATGGGTCTTATCGTCTTCAGAAAGACGTGCCTGATTTGGAACCATCTCGAGAAATAAACTGTCTCAAGAGAGGGATTGGAAAGAGGACTTACCGTCTTCGGAAAGACGTGCCTGATTTAAAACCGTCTCGAGGAATAAATTGTCTCTCGAGAGGGATTGGAATTGGAAAAGATAATGCCCCTAAGGGCATTTTGGTCATTTTGCCTCTATTTGAGCCTGGTGGGCCCGCGAAGCGATGAACATACGGGATTTGGGCTTACAAAGTTGGTTTCGATTGGAATATGCCCACAATGACTTGAACACAAGACTGGACGGAGTGTAGACTGCCGAGCGGTAAAAAATGGGGTGCTTATAACTTTGAAGTACACTAACGTAAGTTGGGTTGACTTGAGGTTAGGGGTGATCTAAGGTTAACTAACTCAAGTTAGGTTAACCTATGGTTAGAGTGAGCTAGGGATAATTAACTTGGGTTTGGTTAACCTAGAGTTAGACAACTAGGGTCAAGTTAACCTAGGGTTGGGTAACTACGGTCAGGTTAACCTAGGGTTGGACAACTAGGGTCAAGTTAAGCTAGGGTTGGACAACTAGGGTCAAGTTGATATAGGGTTGGACAACTAGAGTCAAGTTAACCTAGGGTTGGACAACTAGGATCAAGTTAACCTTGGGTTGGACAACTAGGGTCAAGTTAACCTAGGGTTGCCCAACTAGGGTCAAGTTAACCCAAGGTTGGACAACTAGGGTCAAGTTAACCTAGGGTTGGATAACTAGGATCAAGTTAACCTAGAGTTGGATTGGAAGATGGTTTTGAAAGGTAGTTTCATACACTTTTGGAAAGGGTTTTGGAAAACAACTTATGTCATGCAAAGGACTTTGGTTGACATCCCTTTTGAAGATCATTTCCATGAAAATTTGGTTCTAGCCAAGAGTATGGTTTATATGGTTGATGTTTGGAGACCATTACAAGGAATGTTTCCTTATGACCATTATGACCATTATCTTGACAATAGCATGGAATTCAAGAATCAACATGAAGATGACAACCTTTGAAATACCATTTTTAATGCAAAGATGGAGAGAAAGAATTGTCGAAAGCCATTTTTGAGAAGGAGATTTTAAAAACCATTTTTAAAGGAAATCATTCTAACAAGTTAGGGTTCCCATGGCCAATGTGAAGGGAGACCACTAAAGACAGAGCTCCATGGGGCCATTCCAACCACTAATCTTGAGATAATGGAAACCTTAGAAATCAAGGAGTTTGAAAACCATTTGTGTGTGAGATATGAAAGAGCGAATGGAACAATTCTAACAATCTAGGGTTCCTATGGCCAATGTACAAGGAAGACCACACAAGAGAGGGTTCTATGGGGCCATTCCAACCACTAAACTTGAGAGAACGAAAACCTTGAAAGTTGGAGAGTTTGAAAACCATTATTATGCAAGTTGAAATGCAATGATGCAAAAGCGTGAGTTAGGGGGTTAGTGGGAGGTTTTCTAAGGCATGACTTCTAAGGTTTTGCCCTAAACTTCAAGGAACCAACTCTTGGAACTATTTTGAGAAAATATTAAACTTGACAATAACATGGAAATAAGAGTAATGCAAGCTTTGTAGCACATGGTTAGAAACATGAAAATGAAGCCAAGCACACAAGACATGATAAAGTTAGCAAAATGCAAGGGTTCATGAATACATTCAAGGCTTTTAGGCTACACCACATAATCAAGGGGCTCCTAGGCCATACCATCTTAAAGTAGGCTAGTGAGAGATCCCCCTACACGGTGGCTCCCACTAGCTTTCCTCTATGCATGAACTCAGAGCCCTCTTGGCTCAATTATGCTTGAAAGGGGGGTTTAAGATGGAGGTTAAAATAGAGAATAGCCTAAGTAGGCTAGGAGGGAAAAGAGAAGAGTGGAGGAAGACAAAAATGTAAAAGAGATACCACCTTTTGCCTTCAATATGCTTGTAGTCTTCAATGGATGCCTTGGCTTAAACTTGAATGACTTTAAGAAGGCTTGAGGGGCTGGAAGGGAGTGTTTAATGGTGTATAAGGCAATGTAGGTGAAGTGTATAGGCTTGAGGGAGGTGGAACCTAGCGTAAGTGTTGGAGGAGTGGAATAAGTATGGAGATTCGAGGTTCTAGAGCAATTTCAGTAGAGCTTCTCATCAATTTCAGAGTTGGAATATGTAAAGGGGGAGGTTGGTATTTATAAGCGAAGATTTTGGACACTGGCATATGTAGGACATGTGCCTGTGAAAAATTTACCGAGGCACATGTGCTACAAGCATCAATACTATTCCAATGGCAGAATGCCATGTGGCACCCGTTATACTGACTAAATCTCGATGGTTGATTGAAATTTGGTTGATCTGATCAAAATCTAGGCGCATGTAGCATACGCTCCATCACCGGGAGTGTTCATTTAAACTTTGCCTCATTAATTGAGCTAACCAGGAAGGTTTTAGAGGAATCGGTTGCACCTGGGTGTTCTCCTAGGGTTTCTCGTGAACTTTCATGTTTTCAAAAAGTTAAAATGATGTTTAGAAGCATGGGATATCGTCTCGAGAAATGTGCCTAAAATGGCATCTTTGTAGAGCATCTGTGATATGCTTTGTGAGGGTTTGAAAGTAGTTGTTTTCGTGTTGCATGATTGAGACCTTTGGGAAGCGATCTCTTCGATTAGACCATGCTGATGGAAAGTACTCTGAAAATACCTTTAAGAATTTCCTAATTTATGCACTTCTCAAGTCGTTTGACGGTGCATTTCAATCAGAGAATTGGAGAAAAAGTCAACTTTGGCAGAGCGTTTGCGAGACACCCCAGGGGTTGTCCAAAGTAGTAGTGTTTGAGCCATACAATGAAGGGCTTCGGGAAGCAATCTATCTGAACGAGCCGTATCGATGGAAAAACCTATGAACGAGCTTTCAAGAATTCCTTGGTGTCGCGCCTGGATTTT
This sequence comes from Euryodendron excelsum, assembly GCA_033060915.1. Taxonomy (NCBI): domain Eukaryota; kingdom Viridiplantae; phylum Streptophyta; class Magnoliopsida; order Ericales; family Pentaphylacaceae; genus Euryodendron; species Euryodendron excelsum. The sequence continues at coordinate 16,817,936 of CM065391.1, forward strand.
TCGCACTCGGAGAATATTCACACAAGCGGGAAAAACACTGTACTCTCTCGTTAGAACTCACCCTCCGAGAAGAATGAGTGCGACTAGGTTTGAATTGAAAATTGGGTTTGAATAAAGGGCTTTTGAAAAAGATTTGGAGTCGCCACCTAACTTAATTAAGATGAGTTAGGTCACCTAAAAACTAAGAATAATCCAAAAACTACACTTAGGATTTTGGAAACAATTTCGAAAATATTTCCTTAAGAGAGGGTTTTCAAGAAAAACAGGTTGTTTGGCAACCTTCAGAAAACATTTAGCCCCTTTTTGAAAAATAACTCCTTTTGGTCTTTGAAATCAGTGATCTAGGTTCGGAGGTTGGTTACGTGTAGGGAAGACGCACTAAGCCATCACCCTACCCCGCCCTTTTGGTACCTATATGTCAATCTACCCTAGATTCACCTATGAGAGTCTTCAACTAACTATTGACCAATCCTATCCACTTTGAAAAACAATGTTTGAAAACTAACATGATGCATGATATGCAAGTGCAAGGAAATAGAATGGAAAAATAGATTTGGAAAGAGATTGATTTGAAATTGATTTGATTTGAAAATTGATTTGAAATTGAAAAGTTTGAGAAATTAGAAATAGAAATTTGGAAATAGAAATTTGAAATTGGAATTGTGAAAAAAGATTAGAGATTTAAAAAGATTGTAGAATTTGAGATTTGAAAGAAATTGTTGTGGAATTTGAGATTTGAAAAATGTTGTGACCGCACCTATGAAAGTTGCCTACGTATCCTTTTGGAGGAATCAGGTCAGTCGTAGTTCGGACAAGAGTCCGATTGAAAATAGAAGAGTTGATTGAATTGGAAATTGAATTTGAAAGATTGAGAGATTGAACTTTGAATAGAGGATTAAAAATTGGAATTTGAAATTTTGGAATTTAAAAGATTGAATTTTGATTTGAAAAGACAGAACTTGGAAGAAAAATTTAGACTTGTTTTGGAAAGATGGAGGTTTAGGGAACCTAGACTTAGGAAAGAGAAGAGACTTAGGAAATATTTGACTCGGCTTGGAAGATTTAGGAGATTAGGAAGGATTGGATTTAGGAAATGTTCAAATTAGGAAAGTTCCAAATTAGGAAAACTTTGAATTAGGAAAGTTTCATTTTTGGAAAGTTTCAAATTAAGAAAGTTTTGAATTAGAAAAGTTTTAGGTTTAGGAAAGTTTTCACTTTAGGAAAGTTTTGAAATAGGAAAGTATTGAATTTAGAAATGTTTTGAATTAGGAAAAGTTTAGTTTATGAAAGGCTTAGAATTTAGAAAGTTTCAAGTTAAGAAAGTTTTGAATTTTGAATGTTTTTAAAAAGGGAAGTTTTGAAAGTGGAAAAGTTTAGAAAACAAGGAAGTTTTGAAAATAAGAATGTTTTAAGTTTAGAAAATTTTAGATTTGGAAAGATTTGAAGTTTAGGAAAGTTTAGAATTTGGAAAGTTTTTAGATTGTGAAAGTCTTAACAGAAGAAAGTTTTGAACTTGGAAAACTTTGAATTTGGAAAGATTTGAAATTTGGAAAGTTTAAGATTTTGAGAGTTTTAGAGTTTGAGTTTTAGAAAATCTTGAAATTAGGAAAGGTTTGAGTTAGGAAAAGTTTAAAAACTTAGGTTTGAAAAGTTAAGGATTGAAAAGAAGGTAGAATAAGGAAAGGGTTGAATTAGGAAAGATTTAAAAGTTGAGTTTTAAAATTTAGGAAAGATTTTTATGTGCAAGTTTTGGAAACTTAAGATTTAGGAAAGTGGAAATTTAGGAAGGATTTGAATTAGGAAGGGATTGGATTTTGTTTCCAAAAACGGAGGATGGGATCTAGTTTCCTAAACAGGGAGATTTGATTTGGTTTCCTAAAAGGAAGATAGGATTTGGCAAAGATTTGAAAAGGGAGATTCTAGAAACCCTAGATTTATAGTTTTGACATAGAAAAGAGGTTTTGGAAATGTGTATAGTTTGGATGTGAAAACAAGAGGTTTTGGAAACCTAGGTTTAGGGGCAAAGTTTGAAAATCATGTTTTTAGAAAGAAAATTAGGGTTTCCTAATCGTGAGTTCTAGGGTTTGATTTGGGGTCTAAGAAAAGAGATTTTTTGGAAAGTGTGTTTTTGGAAACGAAGGTTTTATAGAAGGGAATCCTCTGGAGGAGTTTTTGGAAAGTGAATTTGAAGATAGAGTTTTTGGAAGAAGATTTTAAAGAAGGAGTTTTTGGAAAGTGTGTTTTTGGAAACGTAGATTCTAGAAGGAAAATCCTAGAGGGGAATTTCTAGAAGGAAAATTTTGGGAAGACAGTTTTTAGAAAGATTTTTGAGGAGCGTTTTTCTAGGAAAGAGACCTAGGGAACGTTTTTGGGAAGTGGACTTTGAAGAGAGCGTTTTGGAAAGGAGTTGAAAAAGGGAGTTTTGAAAAATAGATTTTTGGAGGGAATTTTTTAAAACAACTTTAGAAAGGAGAGTTTTAGGAAAGTATGTTGAAAAATAGATTTTTAGGAAGGTATTTTTGAAAATAGAGTTTTTAGAAGATATAAAAACGTCTCACTTTCCTAAAGCGATTCTAACCATTAGAAGACTAGAACCACTTTAAGAAAGTGGTTTTGAAAACAACAAGGGTTGAAAATATGGACCATGTTGGTCACTTTGAATGTAACACTTTCCTAAAGCAATCCTAGCCATGAAAAGGCTAGAATCACCCTAGGATTGTGGTTTTGAAAACAAGTTTTTGAAAAGATAATTTGATGCAATTTTTGAAAACAAGTTTGAAAACGATTTGGAAAACAACTTTGAAAACGGTTTTTGGAAGATGCAAGATCATGATATGCATAATGCAATTTTGGGGTCGTGAACATACAAGGCTAAGGCTTCATCACATAATCAAGGGGGCCGGACCCACGTGGTCTCTAGTTAGACTAGAAGAAAGCCCCCGACACGGTGACTCTCCAATAGCCCAATCCTACACATGGACCAGGAATCCCCTTGTTTCAAGCATGCAAAGAAAGGGGGGGAAAGAGATGGGGGATTAAAATAGAGAAAACCTAAGTGGGTTAGGAGATAGAAGAGAGGGGGGAAGTGAGGAAATTTAAATAGGGAGCCTACCGTATGTCTTGTTTATTTTGTGCGCCTTGCTTTCTTCGGTCTTCGGTCTTCGTCTTTATCTTTGCCTTCAACCTTCAAGAGTTATCTTCAAGCTTCAAACTTCAGATTACAACTCTTCAAGTTTTCGAAGGAGGGTTGAAGGTTAGTGTATGAGTGTATAGGAGGCTAGGGTTTAGTGTATAGTGGCTAGGGTTTTTAAAAAACCTAGGGAAGCTAGGGTTTTGGAGGTGCTTGAGCTATGTATATCGAAATATATGATTTTTAGGTTGAGTTTGTGGATCCCTTTCACGTTGAAAGAGGCTCTGTATTTATAGGGGTTGGACAACACTGGTGCCTGTTGCAGTGGCGCCAGGCCAAACTTTCCACTAGCGCCATTAAGAGTGGCGCCAGGCCATTTTTTGGCTTGTAGTGGCACCAGCCATTTAGGAAATGTTTAAGGTCGGGAAGCAACGTATCTTTGACTAGATTTAGGCACCTGTACTAGTGACTTCCACGCAAATTTTAACCTGGCTTCACTAGGAGTGACTCCAGAAAGTCCGGGAATGATTTGAAGGAGCTGGGAATGATCTGGAAGGCCAGAAAAGAGCAGGAACACTTAAAATAGTGTCCCAGAGGTATTTGACCTGAAAAATGAGGACAAGATGTGTCAGAAGGGTTGACCGGGCCTTTAGGGACAAAACGGTCAATCAGATCGGGAAGCTGCCGGGACAGACTCAGACTGTCCCGGAAGAAGACTCGAGATTTGGAAACATTATTTAGAATGTTCCTAGAGGTTGCCGGTTTGATTCCCAAAGCCGGTGTGATCGAAAAAGGAGACCGGCCCATCAGGGGCAAAACGGTCATTTTGTACCGGGTTGGTCGGAACTGATTCGGAATGATCCGAAAAGGTAAAGGGAGGTAGAGAACACTTTAAAAATTAGTCTCAGAAGGCTACCGATTCGATACCCAGAGCCGGTGTGGTTCCCGGGGCGTTCGGATGCCTAGGGGCAAAATGGTCATCTTGACCGGAAAGTCTCTGAAAAGGTCCAAGGGGTAGTTTGGTCATTTTTCACCAAAACAGGCTAACAGATACTAGTGTTGACCTGGGTTTTGAGTGTTTTCGCCACTCTGATGGCGATCGACGTGACACAGGGGTTTGTTGGCAATTCCCTATATCGACCTACTTGTGAGTATTTCCGCTACTCTAACGGTTTTGTGAGTATTTTCGCTACTCGAACCGTCTCGAGGAATAAACTATCTCGAGAGAGGGATTGGAAAGGAGTCTTACCGCTTTCGAAAAGACGTGCCTGAATTGGAACCGTCTTGAGAAATAAACTGTCTCGAAAGAGGGATTGGAAAAGGGTCTTATCGTCTCCGAAAAGACATGCCTGTATTGGAACTGTCTCGAGGAATAAACTGTCTCGAGAGAGGGATTGGAAAGGAAACTTACCATCTTCGAAAATACATGCCTGGATTGGAACCGTCTCGAGGAATAAACTGTCTCGAGAGTCGGATTGGAAATGGGACTTATCGTTTCCGAAAAGATATGCCTGGATTGGAACCGTCTCGAGGAATAAACTATCTCGAGAGTGGGATTGGAAAGGGGTCTTACTGTCTTCGAAAAGACGTGCCTGGATTGGAACCGTCTCGAGGAATAAACTGTCTCGAGAGAGGGATTGGAAAGGGGTCTTACCGTCTTCGAAAAGACGTGCCTGGTTTGGAACCGTCTCGAGGAATAAACTGTCTCGAGAGAGGGATTGGAGTTGGAATTGGAAAGAACAGTGCCCGTAAGGGCATTTTGGTCATTTTGCCTTTATTTGGGCCTGGTGGGCCCGCGAGGCGATGGATAGATGGGACTTGGACTTTGAAAGTTGGTTTTGGTTGGAATATGCCCACAATGACTTGAAAACAAGTCTAGACGGAGTGTAGACTGTCGAGCGGTAAAAAATGGGGTGCTTACAGCTGCCCCTCTTTTTCTGCCTTTGCTTGTCAAAGACAGAAAACGACAAAAGTAAGAGTCCCATGTTGACTGCTAGGCAGTCAAAGGGACAGACATTGGAAATCTTTCGACAACGGGGGTCGAAAATGGATAGCGAGCCAAAAAGGCCTTTAAAAACGAGTTTTGGCGGGAAAAAGGGCAAAACTGCCCAGAATTTGCAACTGGCGCCAATAGCAGTGGTGCCTTCGGCAGAAAATGCCTGGCGCCTCTGCTAGTGGCACCAGGTTTGAAGTTAAAACCAGAAAATTCTGGTTCAAACGCTTACGGGATTTTGGAGAGTTTTCGCAAATTTGTGAGGCATTGCGAGGAATCCGTCTTCGAGATTGAAGGAGCACTCCTTGGAGACCACGGGTGATTGCCAGACGGAGACCACGTCGCCGGAAAGGTCGCCAGAAGAGAAGATTTCACCAGAGAACTTCCGAAAAGTGAGTTTTCAAATTTTATTGATTTCGATGTGTAGAACTTCGTTTGAATCATGTGAATAGTAGAAATTGATGTTTTGATATGTTTTGAACACTTTGGTGATGTTGTTTTTGCATTTTGATGATTGTTTGATTGAATTTAAATAATCTTTCATGATTATGCGAAAAGGGTTTTCTGTAGGAATAGGAATTTTGTTCCTACAGACTTAGGCATTGGATTTTCTGGCAATGTATTTGTGCAATGTGCCTTAGAAAAATGTGTTTAACAACCGTATGAAATTTCGTATTTTTTGAAAACTCGGTGAATTTTTTATTTTTTGAAAAATAGGAAAATACTTAGAAAATTTAAAAAAATGAGAAAACTCAAGAAATTGATGAAATTTTTAAAGTTTAAAATTTGGAAAAATATTGGAATAGTTTAGAAAACATTTGAGGTGATTTTGAAAAATTTCGGGAGACTTTTGAAAACCATTGATTTATTTGAAAAATAAAATATGTATTTTAAAAATTTTGGAAAATTGAAAAATGTGCGTGAGTACAGTTGTTATGTGATTGTTATGTTGTACAGTGCACGTTTTGTATTTTGTGTTGATGTCATGGGTGTTGTTGGGGCCATTTTTTAATGGGACTTTGCCGAAAATTTTTTTTTTAGAAATTAGGGAAAGAGTTGGTTAAAGTTTTAGAAATAAAATCTTTTTGAAGGAAAAAGACGGAAAACCCTTGAGATTTGATTGGAAGTTGAAAAATCAAGATGTGTAGAAATTTTGTTTTTTAATTTGTTATTTTGAAATCTTTTATTGGTTTTGTTTATGTTAGTTGTTTATTTTATTTTACTATTATTTAAACTGCAAGGATGGTATATTAACATCACTTACCTTGGCTTACCTTTTCAGGATGGCAGACGCGGGTGATGACGGTTTTGAGAGGAGGCACCGCTCGGGGAAGGCGGCTCGGACAGATTCTACTAGTAGCTTTAGTCGATCAAGAGGTAGTCGACGATCTTCATCCAGTCAGAGTGGGTAGGGGAGTAGGCTACCTGTCGACCCTTTTCCTCCGGTTGAGCAGGCTTTCGTAGAGGAGATCGGTGCCGAGGAGGAGGTATCGGGCCCTGGGGATCAGGTGACCGGTTATGGGAGAGCTTCTTCTAAGCATAGGCAAACGGGCGCTGACTTGGGAGATCTGCAGATACCAGACGTCCCACCACTTGGGGATCTTGCTTATCATCCCAGTGTGTACTCTAGACAGTATTTGCCTCCTCTGCGGGTACATACAGCTTTCAGAGGGGCTGTTCATCAGGTTTTTGTGACCATGCAGCAGGCGGCCCCATCATACTGTGCCTTCTTAGTAGAGATTGGATTTTGCACCTTTATGGGATTACAGGCTAACCGCCTGAACCTTGCTCTGCTGTTTCTTAGTTTCCTTTTGTATGTAGCTGATTTCAGTTCTATCTTCCCTGCAGGATGGTGGTGCTTCGAGTAGTTATCCCCCTCCTCCGATGTCGGGTTTCGAGGATTTTGATCTAGATGACATTGACTTCAACCTGTGATAGATGCCCCTTGAGGAAACTCTGATCCTCTTTTGCCCCTTGTCCCTGAGTTATATTTATGTTAGACAGTTTTATTTTGATATTTTGTACAAAAAATGGATATTTATAGTATTCAGATGCATGGACAAACAGATACATTTATGATCTTTATAGCTAGGCATATGATTAGATGCATGTGATGTATGATGATGTTAGATATCTATTACATGAGTTGATGCTGATGACTTCTATTTCTACAGGGAGTTATATCCTATGTGTGCAGAGGCCATGCTGATTTTTTTTTTTTTTTTTTAACATATGCACAGGTTAGAACTATGTTAATAGAATGACACAGGGTGCTGTTAGACTTGTAGTTCTGGGAATGGTAACTCCCTCATCTTCGGGAGTCTAGCCTCTTTTTTGGCTCAACCCTATCTTGATTAGATGATAGCATTTCGCACCTTTCTCAACCTTTTGATTGCCTTCAACTCTTTGTCTTAGGGTTCGTGTATAGGGTTATTGGGCTGAGACTCTCGACTTTAGGGGTTTTAGCAACAACTTGCCTGACCTTTGGCAGAGCGATAAGTGGCCAGTCATTTCAATTTGAGGAGGCTTTGTTTAGGACCGTAATGTAGGCTAGGTTATGGGGTTTTAGAAACAATGGGATATGCAGGCTCAAATTTGATGTTGTTTTCAATAGGGTTTAAATCCATACCATCCTTAACTACTTTTCAATAGGATTAGCATCCTTCTTTAGCTTTGGCAGTGTATCTAGCTCATTTAGATCAAGCAATCTGCTTTCAATCAGAGGGGACTTTAATAGGGTTGTAATGTAGGCCATGGTTTCGGGGTTTTGCAAGAAAGGGTAAAGGCTTAAACCTATTGTTCCTACTGGGTTTCCTTGTAACCTAGGATCACCTATAAATTTCCTTCTTGCTTTTGACCATATACTTCTCAGGGTGAAAATAACTTTGTTCTTTCACCCTTTCTATATACCTTTTGAGATAAACATGACTTTTTTCTCATTTGATCTTCTCATTATGCCTTTGAAGATGACCCAAGCATGACTTTCTTCAGGCCTTTCCTTAAAGGATTTTTTTTTTTTGGCCTCTTGCCCCTTGGCAACTCCTTTCCTTTGCTTTTTCTTTCTATTTCTTTTCTTTTCTTTTATGAAACGAACAATTCTTTAACCCTTTTCCCTTAAACCTTTTCCCTTGGTAGTTCAATATACCCAGTTTGGGCGGTGATTCCTAGGTTGGGGTTTTGTTAAGAAAGGATAAGTGGCTCAACGGGTTTGGCAAGGGGTTGCTTTTGACTGTATGGAAAATGAAATGAGGGCCTCTCTTCACTTTGAATTAGATTGCTTGATCCATAGAGCTTTTGACACTATCCTAGCATGATAGAGGTGAATACCATTCCTAGAGTTCGCAACTATTGTCTGCCCCAATGTGGGGAGGACAGTCTTGGATCAGGGTTGACAAAGAAAATTTTCGCTTTTCGCGAGGCACTAGGGGTTAAGCAAAGGGAATATGAGCACATTTGTTCATTTATTTAGTTATTTATTCCTTATATGTGGGGAAATCAAAGATGGCTCCTCTTCATCTTGATAAACTGGCCACACATTGCTTAGCTTCGGAGTCCTATAAGTGTTGCCTTTAGGTAGTATCCTCACTCATCCTTATTCTCTCTCTCTGTGGAAGGCTGATCATTTGGCGAGTGGTTAACTCGTGCTATCATCCCTTTAAGTTGGACAATTCCATAAAATAAACTATGCCCCTTGCATAGAAAGTAGTCACTACTCCCCATGAAAGACAAGGTAACAACAATGGAATAAAAGACTGTCATTTGATTATTATTATTATTTTTATGGAAAGCATAGAGTCCTTAAGCAGTTGAGAGAATGCAAAACATTAATTTAGAGACAGGAAGTAAAAGGGATAGAAAGAAAGTGGGTGACGACACCCCTTTCTTGTACGCTTGTGCAATGAACCCATTTCAAGTAAGGTCTTGGGACAATTCCCACATCTTTGATGCTCCATTCACGACCTAGGTCCTTGGCTAAGGCGAGACAAGCAAAGGCTTCTCCTAGAGCTCCAAAGGTGTTGACACTGTTGATGCGGTTGTCAGCCTCCTTCTTGTTCTTTCCAATGGGTTCTTCTGTAAACAGGGTAACCAGCTCACCCCCTTCCAATTCGAAAGGCTCTGCCTGTTCTCTTGATTCCTCTAGCTCCCAGCCCAAGTCTTCATAATTGTACTCATTTGTGGGCCAAGGGTTCTCTAGTAAATGACGTTCGGCCGCAGCATATTTTGGATGCAGAAACTCAGCACCCCATCCATCAACAACCATGTTTTCAGTAGTCTCATCTCCCAAGAACATTGGCTCCTCAATGGGCCAGTCAGAAGCGTCGGGCACCTCATCCGGGTCATGAAGATAAATTGGGCATAATGGGAGATCCTCTTCCCAGTCATCTTCTTCCTCGGCCTCCCAATTGCTCTCATAACCTTCGGCCTCGAGCTCGTCAATTTCTCCCTCGCCTCTACTGTCGCGCCCAGATTTTTCGCACTCGAAGAATACTCACCCAAGCGGGAAAAATGCTGTACTCTCTCGTTAAAACTCACCCTCCTAAAAGAATGAGTGCGACTAGGTTTGAATTGAAAATTTGATTTGAATAAAGGCCTTTTGAAAAAGATTCGGAGTCGCCACCTAACTTGATTAAGGTGAGTTAGGTCACCTAAAAACTAAAAATAATCCGAAGACTACACTTAGGGTTTTGGAAAAAGATTTGAAAATAACTTCTCAAGAGAAGGTTTTTAAGAAAACAGGTTGTTTGGCAACCTTTGGAAAACATTTAGCCCTTTTTAGAAAAATAACTCCTTTTGGTCTATGAAATCAGTGATCTAGGTTCGGAGGTTGGTTACGTGTAGGGAAGACGCACTAAGTTATCACCCTACCCCGCCCTTTCAGTACCTACATGTCAATCTACCCTAGATTCACCTATGAGAGTTTTCAACTAACTATTGGCCAACCCTATCCATTTTAGAAAACCAATGTTTGAAAGAAAACTAACATGATGCATGATATGCAAGTGCAAAATAAGAAAATTGAAAAATAGATTTGGAAAGAAATTTGAAAAGAAGAATTGATTTGATTTGAAAGAGATTTTAAATTGGATAGATTTGAAAAGTTTTGAAAATTGAAAGTAGAGATTTGAAAATAGAAATTTGAAATTGGAAGTTTGAAAATAGATTGGAATTTGAGATTTGGAAAGATTTTGGAAACTACACCCATTAGGGTGGAATTGAAAATTTGAGAAGTATTGTGACCGCACCTATGAAGGTTGCCTACATATCCCTTTGGGGGAATCAGGTCAGTCGTAGTTCGGACCGGAGTCCGATTGAAAAAAGAAGAGTGGATTTGAAGAAGGAGATTGAATTGGAAATTGAATTCGATTTGGAATTGGAAAAGGAGATTGAAAATTGAAATTGAGAAAATTAGACTTTGATTTGAAGAGATTGATTTTGGAAAGACTTGGTTTTGGAAAGATGGAGGTTTAGGAAACCTAGACTTAGGAAAGATAGGAGACCTAGGGAAGACTTGAGATTAAGAAAGATTGGATTGGAATGTTGGATTTGGAAGATTTAGAAAGATTGGATTTTAGAAAATATTCGAATTAGGAAAGGTCCGTTTTAGGAAGGTTTCGTTTTCGGAAAGTTTTGAAATTAGGAAAGTTTTAGGTTTAGGAAAGTTTTCGAAAAAGGAAAGGTTTTCAGATTAGGAAAGTTCCCAAATTAGGAAAGTTTTGATTTTAGAAATGTTTTGAAAAAGGGAAGTTTTGAATTTGGAAAGCTTTGAAAACAAGGAAGTTTTGAAAATAAGAAAAGTTTCGTTTTGGGAAAGGTTTGAAAAAGGAAAGTTTTCAATTTAGGAAATGTTTGAAAAAAAAGGAAATTTCAACTTAAGAAAGTCTTGAATTTAGAAAGTTTTGAATTTAGAAAAGTTCTAGATTTGAAAAGATTTTGAAGTTTTGGAAAGTTTAGAATTTAGAAAGTTTTTAGGTTTAGAAAGATTTAACTTAAGAAGGTTTCAAATTTAGAAATTTTTTAATTTGGAAGCTTAGAATTTTAGAAAGATTTGAAATTTAGAAAGTTTAGGATTTAGAAAGTTTTAGAGTTTTAGAAAATCTTGAAATTAGGAAAAGCTTGAGTTTAGGAAAGGTTTGAAAACTTAGATTTGAAAAAGATTTTGGAAAAGGGTAGAATTAGGAAAGGGTTGAACTAAGAAAGATTTGAAAGTTAAGTTTTAAAGTTTAGGAAAGATTTATATGTTCAAGTTTTTAGAAACTTAAGGTTTAAGAAAGTGGAAGTTTAGGAAGGATTCGAATTAGGAAAGAGTTGGATTTTGAAACTTAAGGAAAGATTTAAAGTTTGGGTTTAGGAAACTTATGGTTTAGGAAGGAATTGAATTAAGAAAGGTTTGGGATTAGGAGGGATTGGATTTGGTTTCTAAAAGAGAAAGGTTTGATTTTGTTTCCAAAAACGGAGGATAGGATCTAGTTTCCTAAACGGGGAGATTTGATTTGGTTTCCTAAAGTGAAGATAGGATTTGACAAGGATTTGGAAAGGGGGATTCTAGAAACCCTAGGTTTGGAAAATTATAGTTTCGACGTAGAAAATAGGTTTTGAAAACACGTATAGTTTTGATATAGAAAACAAAAGATTTTGGAAACCTAGGTTTGGGGCAAAGTTTGAAAATCATGTTTTTGGAAAGAAAACTAGGGTTTCGTAATTATGGGTTCTAGGGCTTGACTTGGGCTCTAAGGAAAGAGTTTTTAGAAAGTGCGTTTTTGGAAACGAAGGTTTTTCTAGAAGGGAATCCTAGGGAGGAATTTTCGGAAAGTGAATTTGAAGAGGGAGTTTTTGGAAAAAGATTTTAAAGAGAAGGAGTTTTGGAAAGTGTGTTTTTGCAAACGTAGATTTTGGAAGGTAGATCCTAGGGGGGAATTTCTAGAAGGGAGATTTTGAAAAAGAGAGTTTTTGGAAAGATTTTTAGAGAGCGTTTTTAGAAAGTGGATTTTGGGGAGAGGATTTTGGAAAGGAGTTGAAAAAGGGAGTTTGAAAAATAGATTCTGGAAGGAGTTTTTGAAAACAATTTTGAAGAGGAAAGTTTTAGGAAAGATTTTTGAAAAAGAGATTTTTAGGAAGAGATTTTTAAAGAGAGGGAGAGTTTAGAAGGATTAAAAACATCTCACTTTCCTAAAGCAATCCTAGCCATAAGAGGACTAGAACCACTTTAGGAAAGTGGTTTTGAAAACAAGGTTTGAAAATATAGACCAAAAGGTCACTTTTTATATAACACTTTCCTAAAGCAACCCCAGCCATGGAAAGGCTAGAATCACCCTAGGATTGTGACTTTGAAAACATGTTTTTGAAAAAGAGCTTTTGATGCAATTTTGAAAACAAGTTTGAAAATGATTTTTGAAAACAACTTTTTGAAAACGAATTTTGGAAGATGCAAGACTATGATATGCACAATGCAATTTAGGGTCGTGAACATACAAGGTTAAGGCTTCACCACATAATCAAGGGGGCCGGACTCACGTGGTCTTTGGTTAGAATAGAAGAAAGCCCCCGACACGGTGACTCTCCAATAGTCCAATCCTACACATGGACCGGGAATCCCCTTGTTTCAAGCATGCAAAGAAAGGGGGGGAAAGAGATGGGGGATTAAAATAGAGAAAACCCAAGTGGGTTGGAGAGAGAAGAGAGAGGGGGGAAGTGCAGAAAATTAAATAGGGAGCCTAGCTTGTTTCTTATTTATTTTGTGCGCCGTGCAGTCTTCGGTCTTCGGTCTTTGGTCTTGATCTTCACCCTCAGTCTTCAAGGATTGTCTTCAAGCTTTGAATGGCTGCTCTTCAAGTCTTGAGAGAGTGGTTGAAGGCTAGTGTATGAGTGTATAGGGATGTGTATGAGTGTATAGGAGGCTAGGGTTTGTGTATAGTGGCTAGGGTTTGGAAAACCTAGGGAGGCTAGGGTTTTTGGAGGTGCTCGAGCTCTGTGTATCGAATTGTGTGATTTTTAGGTTAAGTTTGCAGACCCCTTTCACGTTGATTGAGGCTCTGTATTTATAGAAGTTGGACAAGCTTGGCGCCTGTTGCAGTGGCGCCAGGGCAAAATTTATACTGGCGCCACTAGGAGTGGCGCCAGCCATTTAGGAAACAATTAAGGTCGGCAAGCAACGTATCTTTGACTAGATTTGGGCGCCTGTACTAGTGACTACCATGTAAACTTTAGCCTGGCTTCACTAGGAGTGACTCCGGAAAGTCCGGGAATGATTTGAAGGAGCTGGGAGTGACCCGGAAGGCCGGAAAGGAGCAGGAACACTTAAAATAGTGTCCTGGAGGTATTTGACTTGAAAAGTGAGGATTGGATGTGTCGGAAAGGTAGACCGAGCCTTTAGGGGCAAAACTGTCAATCGGACCGGAAAACTGCCGGGACAGACTCAAACTGTCCCGGAAGAAGACTTGGGGTCTGGAAACATTATTTAGAATGTTCCCAGAGGTTGCCGATTTGATTCCCAGGGCCGGCGTGGTTGGAAATGGAGACCGGCCCACCAGGGGCAAAACGGTCATTTTGTACCGGGTTTGCCGGAACTGACTCGGAATGGTCCGGAAAGGTAAAGGAAGATTGAGAATACTATAAAAGGTATTCTCGGGAGGTTACCGGTTTGATACCCAGAGCCGGTGTGGTTGAAGAAGGAGACCAGCCTTCTAGGGGCAAAACGGTCATTTTGCATCGGGTTGGCCAGAACTGACTCGGGATGGTCCGAAAAGGTAACGGAAGGTTGAGAACACTATAAAAAGTATTCTCGGGACATTACCGGTTTAATACCCAGAGCCGGTGTGGTCGGAAATGGAGACCGGCCCACCAGGGGCAAAACGGTCATTTTGTACCAGGTTTGCCAGAACTGACTCGGAATGGTCCGGAAAGGTAAAGGAAGGTTGAGAATACTATAAAAAGTATTCTCAGGGGGTTACCGGTTTGATACCCAGAGCCGGTGTGGTTCCCGGGGCGTTCGAATGCCTAGGGGCAAAATGGTCATCTTGACCGAAAAGTCTCGGAAAAGGTCCTAAGGTTAGTCTGGTCCTTTTTCACCGAAGTGAGCTGACAAACACGGGTATTGACCTAGGTTTTGAGTGTTTCCGCCACTCTAACGGTGTGAGTATTTCCGCTACTCGGACGGGGTGGAAGATTTGTGAGTATTTCCGCTACTCGGACGGGGTTGATGATTTGTGAGTATTTACGCTACTCTAACGGCTCTGTGAGTATTTCTGCTACTCTAACAGTTGAGTATTTCCGCTACTCTAACGGCTCTGTGAGTATTTCCGCTACTCTAACGGTTTTATGAGTAGTTTTGCTACTCGGACCGTCTCGAGGAATAAACTGTCTCGAGAGAGGGATTGGAAAAGGGTCTTATCGTCTCCGAAGAGACGTGCCTGGATTGGAACCGTCTCGAGGAATAAACTGTCTCGAGAGTGGGATTGGAAAGGGGTCTTACCGTCTCCAAAGAGACGTGCCTGGGTTTTGAGTGTTTTCGCCACTCTGACGGTTTTGTGAGTGTTTCCGCCACCCTAACGGTTTTGTGAGTGTTTCCGCCACTCTGACAGTTTTGAGAGTGTTTCCGCCACTCTGACGGTTTTGTGAGTGTTTCCGTCACTCTAGCGGTTTTGTGAGTGTTTCCGCCACCCTAACGGTTTTGTGAGTAGTTTTGCTACTCGGACCGTCTCGAGGAATAAACTGTCTCGAGAGAGGGATTGGAATCGGAATAAGAAAGGATAATGCCCCTAAGGGCATTTTGGTCATTTTGCCTCTATTTGGGCCTGACAGGCCCACGAAGCGATGGAAAGATGGAATTTGAAACTAGAGAATTGGATTCGATAGGAATATGCCCAAAATGACTTGAAAACAAGTCTGGACGGAGTGTAGACTGCCGAGCGGTCAAAAATGGGGTGCTTACATCTACTAGTATCATATTAACGGTGTGATCCGGCGAAGGGTTTGCAGTCACATTGGGAGTGGGAGCAAGTTTTACCGGTTGTAGATCAATGGTCTTATTGTCAATCAGGTCTTGGATCTTGTGCTTGAGAGCGAAGCAGCTTTCGGTGTCGTGCCCCTGGCCACCTGAATGATATTCACATGTAAGAGTGGCATTAAAGGTCGGGGGCAGAGGGCTTGGCAACGGGCGAGCAGGTACAGGCTTCAAGATGTTGTTCTTTAGAAGACTATGGTAAGCCTTAGTTTGGGTGCAGGCTAAGGCGTCGAAGGTACGGATGCGTCTAGCAGGTCTATTAAAGTTGGGTCATGCCCCAGCGGGACCATAGTTTGGGGTTGGAGTAGACATGGTCAAGGTGGGCAAGGGCAGGACTGGGGGTGATTGTAGCAGGGGTCGGTATTGAGGTGGTTGGCTAGGCAGAATAGCTGACACTTCACTTTCCTTCCTAACCATGCCCCTTGTAGTAGCCACCTTCTTGGCTATGTTGGTAGAATTTTCTCCGGTCTTGGCATAGGGATCTGTGATTCTTCCTGTCTTAAGGTCATTTTCTATCATCTCTCCCTGCATGATAAGCTCGGAGAAGCTTTTTCCTATGCTTGTGTAGAGCTTCTCATAGAATATACCTTGAAAAGTATGTACGAACAGTTGTACATACTCCTTTTCCTCCAGCGGGGGATTAACTTGTGCAGTGGCCTCCCTCCATCTTAGGGCGTATGCTTTAAAGCTTTCCTTCTCACCCTTGCTCATCGTCATCAAGGACCAGCGATCGGACGTGAGGTCGATGTTGTGACGGTATTGGGCTTTGAACGCATTGACTAGCTCCATCCAGGTTGTGATCTTCCTTAAGTCTAAACGAGCGAACCATTGTAGAGCCGACCCTGTAAGGCTGTGTTGGAATAACTGCATAAGGAGCTTCGGGTCGTTGCCATATCCACTAAGCGCTCCAGCATATAGGCGAAGATGAGCAACGGGGTTACTGGTACCGTCGTACTTCTGGAAGTCAGGCATTTTAAACTTTGCAGGTCTCGGGTGGTCGGGGAAGAAACAGAGCTCATCATAAGAAGTGAACCCGTAAGCATCATGGCCATGGAGACTTCGCAACGAATCTTTCAATCCTTGGATTTTCAGACTAAGGGGATCTAGAAAGGCCTTCTTTATAGCAGGCGAAAGCAATATGGTCTCTTCTTCTTCAGTGTTGACCCCTTTGGCGTCTTCCTTAGTCCTCCCAGCATTATCGGGCTAAAGCATGATTCTTGGATTAGCGGGTTCAAGGTCTTTGGATGAAGTTATAGATGATGACGGGACTGCAGTAGCATCTTTCATGTCCAGAGTTTGAATGAGTTTGAGCATCTCATCCATCTTAGTCCTCATTTCGTTGACTTCCTCTCGAGAGACCTGAGGAGATTCTTCAGGGTTAGTAGCCATCAGTGATGCTCTTTGCCGGGTAATAATGGGATCCCTAGGTGGATGTTGCACTTTCTTGGGAGCAATGTTGACTCAGTGCAAGGCGACTTTTGTAAATAGAAATAGAAAAGGAAGAAAAAAAAAAGACAAAAACACAAGTCCCAAGTTAGTTTTTGGTTTTTAGAAAGCTTTATGCAATGCATGTTCTAAGGTGCCCCTCTTTAGGAGGGAAACTAGTAATGATGTATCGGCTCACTTTGGGAGATAGGGAATTTGCCCCTGTATGCAGATACCTTACCGTTAGGTAGGAACTTTCAATCATCCACAAATTCATTCATAAAAGTAAATAAATACATTGAATTTTGGGTTTAAGGTACAAAAGAAATTGAAGTACATTTTTATAGGGGGAGGGGGGAACATTTTCCTTTGGACTTCCACCTATCTACTTTTACAAAAGGGAAAACCTAAACTACTCTTGAATCTTCGGATTCGCCTTCCTTGGATTTGATGTCGAGGAGGTCGCTAAGAGACCTTGTTAATTGGTTGCCCCATATCTTCTTGGCAACCCTATCTCCGTGAGCATAGAGGGATTGGGGCCCCTCTTATGGAATGAATTGAGATGCATGCAATGAGTCCTTAGGGTTACGCAGGAACCCTTAGGGTTTGGGTAGGTTTGATGAAAGGGAGAGTGACCTTGGTGTCACTCTCAATGGGTTGATCATGTGTATGAGAATGCAGTGACTTGAGTTACTTGGAACTCTTGTCTTGACATGGAATATGAAATGCATGAATATGGGTATGTAAAGAGTATAAGGAAAGAGAATGCGATAGCAAGATAAACGTGCATACATGAGCAGTTAAACAGGCATTATAACAGTATGAATACAGTCAATATAACAGCAGGAATAGACACGTATAAATGAAAGTAAGAGCAGTCACCCTTTCCTCCGTGGTTTTGAAAACGGTGCTCTTGTCTTAAATCCGGCAGAGGTTCGGCTATGCATGGTGTCTATATGAGTATGAGGTTGAGGGTAGACTAATGCGTCCTAAAAAGGCTCGGTCCCCAGATCTTCAAACCTAGGCCCACTCCCCGAGGTGGTGCCATGATCGGTTGGTGATCCGAGCGGGGTAACCATCAAGAGGCCGTAGGCAAAGAAACTAACACAGCATCTTGCCCACAACCAATATACCGTTCCCCCTTTCTAACTAGAAAGGACATATCAGGGTATGCAAGTACGTAGAATGCAAGTGCACATGCAGTGTGTGTGTGTGATTTTTAAAAGTGGAGGAAAGAGCCCAACAACTCCCATTCATCCTATTCATCACATTCATGTATAGCAGTTAATAAAACTTAAGCAAAAAGTGCACCAACAAAACAAAGATGCAAGTGTTAGTATGTGGATGCCAAACATAATACAAGATAATATGAATAAATGCATGTTTTTTGAAAACAATTTTTTAAAATTTGGTTTTGAAAATTTAAAGTGAATAGAATTGAACCAAGTTAGTTGAAGTCTCTATATGGGTAAAGGGTAAAGAGACATGACTATGGCCTAACCCTCTAAGTTTCCCCAATGGAGTCGCCAGCTGTCACGCCCAGATTATTCCCACTCGGAGAATACTCACACAAGCGGGAAAAGCATTATACTCTCTCATTAGAACTCACCCTCCTAGAAGAATGAGTGCGACTAGGTTTGAATTGAAAATCGGGTTTGAATAAAGGGCTTTTGAAAAAGATTTGGAGTCGCCACCTAACTTAATTAAGGTGTCACGACCCGACTCAATTCTCACTAGGCCGCGACAGTGATGATAGTCTAAGGTTGGGTTTGCAAGTAGGCAATGGGGTTTATGATTCTAACAAACTAACATAATTAGGAATATAGCATTGATGGTCCAAAAATATTACATCAAAGACGTAAAACCAGTGTAAGTCTCATAATGTTACAGTCCAGCATAAACTAACTCAAGAATTTAAAAGACGTAAGATAACAGGAGAACTTGCTGTCGTATGCTCATTTCCTTGTAAATCAGTTGGGTGTCTCTATCCCTGAAAATATCCCATAAGATAGGAATGAGCAGCAAAGCCCAGTAGGAGATCTAAAATTTCTATAAGATGCAGGATAAAAGATAACGCAATAAAAGAATGTCATGGCATGCATATGACCCTTGAAACTTCTCTTTTTTTTTTTTTCATCAATATTCAGAGCCTTGCAGGTATGTCCTGCCAGGGCCAATTCAAGCCAATGGGGTCCACCCAAGATTCATCCTCCAGCATCAAGTTCAGTGGGGCCCATCCATGATCATCTAGCCCGATATCAAGCCAGTGATACCGACCCATGATAGCCCCAAATATCAAGCCAGTCAGGTACACCCATGATATAAAAATTCGGGGTCTTTTCCGTCTTGGTTGTACCACCCTTATACCTCCTCAATGATGTAGTCATACAAGCAAGAGTGCTATATTTTGCAGTTAATGAATAAAAGACATTTAGAATAGAAAGATAAATTGACAGTAAAGCATAAAACATGATAATATACAAATCATTTAATAGAGAAAAGATGTAAGCATGAATCTTAAGGAAATGTATAGATTCCTACCCTTAGTATCTTTCCGGGATTCAAGAGGGTTCGGTATTTTCTGTAAAAAGAAGGAAGAACATCCGGCTTAGTCTATAGTTAGCTAAAAAATCTCGTTTAGGCGTAGTTAAGTGGGGAGGGTAAGTTAACTTAGAGATGGCGTAATTAAAATGAGGCGGAAGGTTCAAACTTTTCCCTTAGGGAGATATACATCGCCGAGCTAGGAACCAAAATTGTCAGTGTTTCAAAGTAGAGAGATTTTGGAAATTTTCATTTTGAGGGGATATTAAGGCCACTCTCCCATTTTTGGGTTCCTCGAATATCTAGGGGTATCCCGGTAATTTTTCAGAATTTTTCTACTTATAATTTATTTTCTGTAAATTTTTATCCTTTAAATTGTAAATAAACCATGGAAATTCACATAGGTCTCTGATTGACCTGAAATTTTTATGGGAGCCTCTTGAAGTAATTTAATAGCTGCCATAAAAATTTCAGCTTCATCGGACTCCACACGCGCCTGCACGCGCCACCAGTAGCGCGTGGGGGTGGAAGGCTTGGCCTTCTTCTTCCTCCCGCGTGACTGGCAGCGGTTCTGCTTCATTTTCCCGCCATTCCCCGCACCCCCTGGCCATGCATGTGTGACCCAGAGATTGGCAAGGACCTGGGTCACACATCCATGGTTGGAGCTTGGCCGGAGATGGTCGGAGGTGGCCGGAATGGCCCGAAACGCCGGCTGCATGGCGGAACCCTAGGGTTACCGACCTGTAACAGCGTTTTTGGCCATCTTCCCGTGATAATTCGGCCATGGTTCCTTCACGACTTTTGTTCCTTGCCCAGAGACGCTTCTTCCCCAAGTGATCCGGTCTGCAAAGGTTGCCGGTGGCCGGAGTTATGATTTTTCGAACCTTTTCCAGCGGTTTCGGCCTTGCAGGAGCCTTTGGTGCACGCACAGAGGTTGTGGACCTCTCTAGGACACCCAGAAGGAGTCCCCAAGAAGTCCCAAACCCCTGTGACAGCCCTCGGTTCCTGGGTTTGCCGGAGTGGGTTGGGTGATGCATTTTTCGGTCTCCTTCTCTCTCTAGGTTTTCGGCTATTGTGGTGGAGCTTTGGGGGCAAGGTTGCTGGGTTTAGGGAGCTTATGGGGTGGTGATAATGGGCTCCTCACCTGGCTTTTGAATGCCAAAGCCTCAGCCCGATTCTTCCCCGCCTTTCCTCTCTTCCCTCTCTCGGTTTCTTTCTCTCTCTCTTTCTACAGCTTCTCGGTTTTCTCTTGCACAACCTCACTGAGGAAAGTGACGTGTGTGCTTATATAGATGTTGTGGTTGTGGGTAACAGGAGTGAACTTGCCGTCTCTCCCTTTAATCTCTCAGCGTCTCTCTCTCTCTCTCTCTCTCTCCCTCTCTCCCTCTCTCCCTCTCTCTCTCTCTCTCTCTCTTATCTCTCTCTCTCTCTCGTTCTTAGTTTTTATAGGTTGCTGAGGGCGGTTCATCATGGATTAGATGGTTTTGTGCTACGTTTGTGCATGTGTGAGTTTTTCACTTTTAATCCTAAGCTACACTCTATCTATGGTCGACAGCTTGGATAGGTAAATATGTATGCATATGTGGGTGGTATTTCTGCTAGGTAGTGCATGCATGCATGCATGCTTATATATATATATATACTCTTACATACGTGTTATACACGGCATTGAGTAAGGCTAGCCATGCGAATAGGTGGGGTGGGGGTGTAGTTTCGTAAAAACGTACATGTTTGAAGCGACTAAATTCAAGGCTCTAATTTTTCATCAAACGCCTGACCCAATACCATAAGCAGAAAGCTCTGGCAAAATTAATAAATTTAGGCTCCAATTTCGTACAATTCCGACACCGGGTGAGCGAGAAAGCTCGAATTGAAGTTACGGGGGATTCGGGCGCGAATTTCCAGGTGCAGCGGCTTGCGGGGGCTTTTCGGCAAACTGACACTTTCCAGAATGGTGTTCTGAGATCACCAAGGCGTCAGGCTCGAAAAGACAATAATTTTAGACATCCAATTCGTCGAAATCTGACGAAAAATGAGGGAGGAATCTTCGTTCAAAGTTAAGGTGCTGTTTTGGTGCGAATTGTCGGGTGACAAATTTTGAATTATTTTCGGGGACTCGAGTTTCAACATATGGACAGGGTTGGGTTCAAAAAGGTCTTGTTTCTGACTTACGGCCCTATGGTCATACCTTAATCGGTCCCGTTAGTGGTAATTCAGTCAAAGAAAATTATGGGTATTACAACCTTACCTCCTTTAGGAATTTTCGTCCTCGAAATTCGCCTGGAATAGTGTAAGCACCCCATTTTTGACCGCTCGACAGTCTACATTCCGTCCAGACTTGTTTTCAAGTCATTTTGGGCATATTCCTATCGAATCCAATTCTCTAGTTTCAAATTCCATCTTTCCATCGCTTCATGGGCTTGTCAGGCCCAAATAGAGGCAAAATGACCAAAATGCCCTTAGGGGCATTATCCTTTCTCATTCTGATTCCAATCCCTCTCTCGAGACAGTTTATTCCTCGAGACGGTCCGAGTAGCAAAACTACTCACAAAACCGTCAGAGTGGCGGAAACACTCACAAAACCGTTAGGGTGGCGGAAACACTCACAAAACCGTCAGAGTGGCAGAAACACTCAAAACCCAGGCACGTCTCTTCGGAGTCGGTAAGACCCCTTTCTAATCCCTCTCTCGAGACAGTTTATTCCTCGAGACGGTTCCAATCTAGGCACGTCTCTTCGGAGTCGGTAAGACCCATTTCCAATCCCTCTCTCGAGACAGTTTATTCCTCGAGACGGTCCGAGTAGCAAAACTACTCACAGAACCGTTAGAGTAGCGGAAATACTCATACAACCGTTAGAGTAGCGGAAATACTCACAGAACCGTTAGAGTAGCGGAAATACTCAACTGTTAGAGTAGCGGAAATACTCCCAAATCATCAATCCCGTCTGAGTAGCGGAAATACTCAATCCCGTCTGAGTAGCGGAAATACTCAACCCCGTCCGAGTAGCGGAAATACTCACAAATCTTCAACCCCGTCCGGGTAGCGAAAATACTCACACCGTTAGAGTCGCGGAAATACTCACAAATCTTCAACCCCGTCCGAGTAGTGGAAATACTCACACCGTTAGAGTAGCGGAAATACTCACAAATCTTCAACCTCGTCCGAGTAGCGGAAATACTCACACCGTTAGAGTGGCGGAAACACTCAAAACCCAGGTCAACACCAGTGTCTGTTAGCTCACTTCGGTGAAAAGGACCAGACTACCCTTAGGACCTTTTCCGAGACTTTTCGGTCAAGATGACCATTTTGCCCCTAGGCATCCGAACGCCCCGGGAACCACACCGGCTCTGGGTATCAAACCGGTAACCTTCTGAGAATACTTTTTATAGTATTCTCAACCTTCCCTTCTCTTTCCGGATCATTCCGAGTCAGTTCCGGCGAACCCGGTACAAAATGACCGTTTTGCCCCTAGAGGGCCGGTCTCCTTCGACCACACCGGCTTTGGGTATCAAACCGGTAACGTCCCGAGAATACTTTTTATAGTGTTCTCGACCTTCCTTTACCTTTCCGGACCATTCCGAGTCAGTTCCGACAAACCCGGTACAAAATGACCGTTTTGCCCCTAGAGGGCCGGTCTCCATTTCCGACCACGCCGGCCCTGGGAATCAAACCGGCAACCCCTAGGAACGTTCTAAATAATGTTTCCAGATCCCAAGTCTTCTTCTGGGACAGTCTGAGTCTGTCCGGACAGTTTTCTGGTCCGGTTGACCGTTTTGCCCCTAAAGGCCCGGTCGACCTTTCCGATACATCTTACCCTCACTTTTCAAGTCAAATACCTCCAGGACACTATTTTAAGTGTTCCTGCTCCTTTTCGGCCTTCCGGGTCACTCCCGGCTCCTTCAAATCATTCCCAGACTTTTCGGAGTCACTCCTAGTGAAGCCAGGCTAAAGTTTACATGGTAGTCATTAGTACAGGCGCTCAAATCTAGTCAAAGATACGTTGCTTGCCGACCTTAATTGTTTCCTAAATGGCTGGCGCCACTAGCAGTGGCGCCAAGCCAAAAAATGGCCTGGCGCCAGTATAAATTTTGCCCTGGCGCCACTGCAACAGGCGCTAGGCTTGTCCTCCCTCTATAAATACAGAGCCTCGATCAACGTGAAAGGGGTCTGCAAACTTAACCTAAGAATCCTATATTTCGATATACAGAGCTCGGGCACCTCCAAAACCCTAGCCTCCTTAGGTTTTGTAAACCCTAGTCACTATATACAAACCCTAGCCTCCTATACACTCATACACTCCCTCATACACTCATACCCTAACCTTCAACCATCCTTGGAAGACTTGAAGAGCTGCCATCTAAAGCTTGAAGACAATCCTTGAAGGTTGAAGAAGAAGTTCAAGACCGAAGACCGAAGACCGAAGACTGCACGGCGCGCAAAATAAACAAGAAACAAGGTAGGCTTTCTCTTTAATTTTCTGCACTTCCCCCCTCTCTCTTCTCTCTCCAACCCACTTGGGTTTTCTCTATTTTAATCCCCCATCTCTTTCCCCCCCTTTCTTTGCATGCTTGAAACAAGAGGATTCCCGATCCATGTGTAGGATTGGATTATGGGAGAGTCACCGTGTCGGGGGCTTTCTTCTAGTCTAACCAAAGACCACGTGGGTTCGGCCCCCTTGATTATGTGGTGAAGCCTTAACCTTGTATGTTTACGACCCCAAATTGCATTGTGCATATCATAATCTTGCATCTTCCAAAATTTGTTTTCAAAATCGTTTTCAAACTTGTTTTAAAAATTGCATCAAAAGCTCTTTTTCAAAAACATGTTCTCAAAACCACAATTCTAGGGTGATTCTAGCCTTTCCATGGCTAGGGTTGCTTTAGGAAAGTGTTATATTAAAAGTGGCCTTTTGGGTCTATATTTCCAAACTTCGTTTTCAAAACCGCTTTCCTAAAGTGGTTCTAGCCCTCTTATGGTTAGAATCGCTTTAAGAAAGTGAGACGTTTTCATACTTTCTAAAAACTCTCTCTTCAAAAATCTCTTCCTAAGAATCTCTTTTTCAACATACTTTCCTAAAACTCCCCTCTTCAAAATTGATTTCAAAAAACTCCCTTCCAAAATTTATTTTTCAAAACTCCATTTTTCAACTCCTTTCCAAAATCCTCTCCCCAAAATCCACTTTCTAAAAACTCTCTCCAAAAAATCTTTTCAAAAACTTTCTTTCCAAAATCTTCCTTCTAGAAATTCCCCTATAGGATTTTCTTTCTAAACTCTACGTTTCCAAAAACATGCTTTCCAAAAAAACTCCTCCCTAGGATTCCCTTCTAGAAAACCTTCGTTTCCAAAAATGCGTTTTTCAAAATAAAAAACTCTTTCCTTAGAGCCCAAACCAAACCCTAGAACCCACAATTAGGAAACCCTAGTTTTCTTTCCAAAAACACGATTTTCAACCTTTGCCCTAAACTTAGGTTTTCAAAACCTCTAGTTTTCACATCCAAACTATACATGTTTCCAAAACCTCTTTTCTACGTCAAAACAATAATTTTCCAAATATAGGGTTTCTAGAATCTCCCTTTCCAAATCCTTGTCAAATCAAATCTTCCCTTTAAGAAACCAAATCCAATCTCCCCGTTTAGGAAACTAGATCCTATCCTCCGTTTTTGGAAATAAATCAAACCTTTCTCTTTTAGAAACCAAATCCAATCCCTTCCTAATTCCCTACCTTCCTAAACCATATGTTTCCTAAACCTAAACTTCAAATCTTTCCTTAAGTTTCAAAATCCAACTCTTTCCTAATTCGAATTCTTCCTAAACTTCCACTTTCTTAAACCTTAAGTTTCTAAAAACTTGAACATATAAATCTTTCCTAAACTTTAAAACTCAACCTTCAAATCTTTCCTAATTCAACCATTTCCTAATTCTACCCTCTTTTCAAATCTTAACTTTTCAAATATAAGCTTTCAAACCTTTCCTAATTTCAAGACTTTCTAAAATTCAAACTCTAAAACTTTCTAAATCCTAAACTTTCTAAATTCAAAACTTTCAGATTTTCAAAACTTCCCTAATTTGGGAATTTTCCTAATCTGAAAACCTTTCCTTTTTCACCTAAAACTTTCCTAATTTCAAAACTTTCGAAAAATTTCACTTTCCTAAATCAAACCTTTCCTAATTCGAACCTTCCCTAAATCCAAACTTTCTTAAACTCTTGAGTCTTTCCTAGGTCTCCTATCTTTCCTAAGTCTAGGTTTCCTAATCCTCCATCTTTCCAAAATCAAGTCTTTCCAAAATCAATCTTTTCAAATCAAAGTCCAATCTTCTCAACTTCAATTTTCAATCCCCTCTTCTAATTTCAAATCAAATTCAATTCCCAATTCAAATCTTTTTCTTCCAATCCAACCTTCTATTTTCAATCGGACTCCGGTCCGAACTACGACTGACCTGATTCCCCCAAAGGGATACGTAGGCAACCTTCATAGGTGCGGTCACAATATTTTTCAAACTTTCAACTCCACCCTCATGGGTGTGGTTTCAAGATTCTTTCCAAATCTCAAATTCCAATCTATTTTCAAAATTCTAATTTCAAAATTTCTATTTTCAAATTCCTATTTCCAAATTTTCAACTTTTTTTCAAATTCAATTCCATCTCTTCAAATCTATTTTCAAATCAAAGCAATTTCTTTTTTTAAATCTATTTTTCAATTCTTTTCTATTGCTTGCATATCATGCCTCGTGCATCATATTTATTTCAAACATTGTTTTTCAAAGTGAATAGGGTTGAACCATAGTTAGTTAAAGACTCTCATAGGTGAATTTAGGGTAAATTGACATGTAGGTACCGAAAGGGCGGGGTAGGGTGATAGCTTAGTGCGTCTTCCCTACACGTAACCAACCTCCGAACCTAGAATCACTGATTTCAAAGACCAAAAGGAGTTATTTTTCTAAAAAAGGGCTAAATGTTTTCCAAAGGTTGCCAAACAACCTATTTTCCTAAAAAAACCCTCTCTTGAGGAGATATTTTCAAAATTGTTTTCCAAAAACCCTAAGTGTAGTCTTCGGATTATTCTTAGTTTTTAGGTGACCTAACTCACCTTAATCAAGTTAGATGGCGACTCCGAATCTTTTTCAAAAGCCCTTTATTCAAACCAATTTTCAATTCAAACCTAGTCGCACTCATTCTTTTAGGAGGGTGAGTTCTAACGAGAGAGTACAACATTTTTCTCGCTTGGGTGAGTATTCCTCGAGTGCGAAAAATCTGGGCGCGACAGCTGACGACTCCGTTGGGGACACTTAGAGGGTTAGGCCATAGCCATGTCTTTTTACCCATTACCCATGTAGAGTCTTCAATTAACTTGGTTCAATCCTATTCACTTTAAATTTTCAAAATCAAATTTTCAAAGTTGTTTTCAAAAAAAAAAAAAAAAAAAAAAGCATGCATTTATTCATATTATCTTGTATCATGTTTGTCATTCACATACTGACACTTGCATCTTTGTTTTGTAGGTGCACCTTATGTTTACACATTATTAACTGCTTTGCATGAATGTGATGTACAGGATGAATGGGAGTTGTTGGGCCCTTTCCTCCACTTTTAAAAATCACACACACACTGCATGTGCACTTGCATTCTGCATATTTGCATACCCTGATATGTCCTTTCTAGTTAGAAAGGGGGAACGGTATATTGGTTGTGGGCAAGATGCTGTGTCAGTTTCTTCGCCTACGGCCTCTTGATGGTTCCCCCGCTCGGATCACCAACCGATCATGGCACCACCTCGGGGAGTGGGCCTAGGTTTGAAGATCCGGGGACCGAGCCTTTTTAGGACGCATTAGTCAACCCTCAACCTCATACTCATATAGACACCATGCATAGCCGAACCTCTGCCGGATTTAGGACACGAGCACCGTTTTCAAAATCACGGAGGAAAGGGCGACTGCTCTTACTTTCATTTATACCTGCTGTTATAATGCTTGTATTTATACTGTTATAATGCCTGTCTAACTGTTCATGTATGCATGTTTACTTCAATTGTACCTTCTCTCCTTATACTTTTTGCATATTCATGTTCATGCATTTAATATTCCATGTCTAGACAAGAGTTCCAAGTAACTCAAGTCACTGCATTCTCATGCATATGATCAACCCATTGAGAGTGACACCAACGTCACTCTCCCCTGCATTAAACCTACCCAAACCCTAAGGGTTCCCGCGTAACCCTAAGGACTCATTGCATGCATCTCGATTCATTCCATAAGAGGGGCCCCAATCCCTCTATGCTCACGGAGATAGGGTTGCCAAGAAGACAAGGGGCAATCAATCAACAAGGTCTCTCAGCGACCTCCTCGACATCAAATCCAAGGAAGGCGAATCCGAAGACTCAAGAGTAGTTTAGGACCTCCCTTTGTAAAAGTAGATGGGTGGAAGTCCAAAGGAAAATGTTCCCGCTCCCCCTATTAAAATGTACTTCAATTCTTTTGTATTTCAAACCCAAAATTTAATGTACTTCTTTGTTCTTATGAATGAATACATGAATGGCCGAAGGTTCCCACCTGACGGTAAGGTGTCTGCATACAGGGGCAAACCCCCTATCTCCAAAAGTGAGCCAATACATCATGTTTAGTCTCCCTCTCAAGCAGGGGCAACCCTAGGACATGCATTGCATAAAGTTCTCTAAAAACCAAAAACTAACTTGTGACTTGTGTTTTTGTCTTTTCCTTTTTTCTTTCTATTTACAGAAGTCACCTTGCACTGAGTCAACATTGCTCCCAAGAAAGCGCAACATCCACCTAGGGATCCTATTATCACTCGGCACAAAGCATCACTGATGGCCACTAACCCCGAAGAATCTTCTCAAGTCTCTCGAGAGGAAGTTAATGAAATGAGGACTAAGATGGATGAGATGCTCAAACTCATTCAAACTCTGGCCATGAAGGATGCTACCGCAGTCCCGTCATCATCAACAACTTCATCTAAAGACCTTGAACCCGCTAATCCGAGGATCCTGCTTCAGTCTGACAATGCTGGGAAAACCAAAGAAGATGCCAAAAGGGTCAATATTGAAGAAGAGGAGACCATATTGCTTTCACTGGTTACGAAGAAGGCCCCTCTAGACCCTCTCAGTCTGAAAATCCAAGGGTTAGAGGATTCGTTGCGAAGTCTGCATGGCCATGATGCTTACGGATTCACCTCCTATGATGAGCTATGTTTCTTCCCTAACCACCCGAGGCCTGCTAAGTTTAAAATGCCTGACTTCCAGAAGTACGACGGTACCGGTAACCCTGTTACTCATCTTCGTCTATATGCTGGAGCACTAAGTGGACATGGCAACGACCCGAAGCTCCTTATGCAGTTATTCCAACACAGCCTCACCGGGTCGGCTCTACAATGGTTCGCTCGTCTGGACTTAAGGAAGATCACAACCTGGATGGAGTTAGTCAATGCATTCAAAGCCCAATACCGTCACAACATCGATCTCACTTCCGATCGCTGGTCCTTGATGACGATGAGCAAGGGTGAGAAGGAGAATTTTAAAGTATATGCCCTATGATGGAGGGAGGCCGCTGCACAAGTTAATCCCCCGTTGGAAGAAAAGGAGTATGTACAACTATTTATACATACTTTTCAAGGCATATTTTATGAGAAACTCTGCACAAGCGTGGGAAAAAGCTTCTCCGAACTCATCATGCAAGGGGAGATGATAGAAAACGGCCTTAAGACAGGAAGAATCACAGATCCCTATGGCAAGACCGGAGAAAATACTACCAACATAGCCAAGAAGGTGGCTACTACAAGGGGCACAATCAGGAAGGAAAGCGAAGTGTCTACTATTCTGCCTAGCCAACCACCTCAATACCGACCTCCGCTACAATCACCCCCAGTACTGCCCTTGCCCACCTTGACCATGCCTGCTCCAACCCCAAACTATGGTCCCGCTGGGGCACGACCCAACTTCAATAGACCTGCTCGACGTATCCGCACCTTTGATGCCTTAGCCTGCACCCAAACCGAGGCCTACCATAGCCTTCTAAAGAACAATATCTTGAAGCCCATCCCTGCTCGCCCGTTGCCAAGCCCTCTGCCCCCGACCTTTAATGCCGCTCTTACATGTGAATATCATTCAGGTGGCCAGGGGCATGACACCGAAAACTGTTTTGCTCTCAAGCACAAGATCCAAGACCTGATCGATAATAAGACCATCGATTTGCAGCCGGTAAAACCTGCTCCCACTCCCAATGTGACTGCTAACCCTCTGCCAGATCACACCGTCAATATGATACTAGTAGAGATGGAAGGCGAGGGAGAAATTGACGAGCCCGACGCCGAAGACTACGAGGATGATTAGGAGACCGAGGAAGAAGATGACTGGGAAGAGGATCTCCCATTATGCCCAATCTATCTCCATAACCCTGATGAAGTGCCTGATGCTTCCGACTGGCCCATTGAGGAGCCAATGTTCCTAGGAGATGAGACTACTAGAAACATGGTTGCTAATGGATGGGGTGCTGAGTTTCTGCATCCAAAATATGCCGCGGCCGAACGTCATTTGCTAGAGAGTCATTGGCCCACAAATGAGTACAACTATGAAGAAATGAGCTGGAGGATAAAGAAGCCAAGAGCACAAGCAGAGCCATTCGAATTGGAAGGGGGTGAGCTGGACACCTTGTTTACAGAGGAACCCGCTACACAGAACAAGAAGGAGGCTGACAACCGCATCAACAATGTCAACATCTATGGAGCTCTAGGGGAAACCTTTGCTTGTCTCGCCTTGGCAGAAGATCCGGGTCGCGAATGGAGCATCAAAGACGTGGGAATTGTCCCAAGGCCGTACTAAAAATGGGTTCTGCACACAAGCGTACAAGGGAGGGGTGTTTTCACCCACTTTCTTTCTATCCCTTTTACTTCTTGTTTTTAAATTAATGCTTACATTTTCTTATTGCTAAAGAACCTTATGCTTTCCGTAAACATAATAATAATAATCAAATGACAGTCTTTTATTCCATTGTTGTTGTCTTGTCTTTCCTGAGAATAGTGACTACTTTCTACGCAAGGGGCATAGTTTGTCTTATGGAATGATCCAACTTGAAGGGATGATAGCATGAGTTAACCACTCGCCAAATGAGCAGCCTTCCAGAGAGAGAGAGAATAAGGATGAGTGAGAATACTACCCAAAGGCAGCACTTGCAAGACTCTGAGGCTAAGCGATATGTGGTCAGTTTATCAAAATGAAAAGAAGCCATCTTTCATTCCCCCACATATAAAGAATAAATAACTTAACAAATAACTACATATGCTCATATTCCCTTTGCTTAACCCCAAGAGCCTCGCGAAAAGCGAAAATTTTCTTTGTTAACCCTGATCCAAGACTGTCCTCCCCACACTGGGGCAAAAAATAGTTAAGAACTCTAGGAGTGGTGTCCACCTCTATCATGCTAGGATAGTGTTGAAAAAATCTATGGATCAAGCAATCTAATTCAAAGTGAAGAGAGGCCCTCGTTTCATTTCCCACACAGTCAAAAGCAACCCCTTGCCAAACCCGTTGAGCCAGTTATCCTTTCTTAACAAAGCCCTAACCAAGGGATCACCGCCCACACTGGATATATTGAACTATCAAGGGTTAAAGAATTGTTTCGTTTCATAAAAGAAAAGAAAATAAATAGAAAGAAAAAGCAAAAGAAAGGAGTTGCCAAGGGGCAAGAGGCCAAAAAAAAAAAAAAAAAAAAGCCTGAAGAAAATCATGATTGAGTCAACTTCCAAAGGCATAGTGAGAGGATTGAAAGAAAAGAAAGTCATGTTCATCTCAAAAAGGTACATAGAAAGGGTGAGAGAACAAGATTATTTTCACCTTGAGAAGTATATGGTCAAAGGCAAGAAAGAAATTTAAAGGTGATCCTAGGTTACAAGGAAACCCAGTAGGTACAATAGGTTTGAACCTTTACCCTTTCTTGCAAAACCCTGAAACCATGGCCTACATTACAACCCTATTAAAGTCCCCTCTGATTGAAAATAGATTGCTTGATCTAAATGAGTTAGATTCGTTGCCAAAGCTAAAAAAAGAAAAGAAGACAAAAAGAAGATGCTAATCCTACCGAAAAATAGTTAAGAACAGTTTGGATCTAAACCTCGCTGAAAACAACATTGAATTTGAGCTTACATATCCCGTTGTTTCTAAAACCCCATAACCTAGCCTACATTATGGTCCTAAACAAAGTCTTCTTGGATTGAAATGACTGGCCACTTATCACTCTGCCAAAGGTCGGGTAAGTTGTTGCTAAGACCCCGAAAGTCGAGAGTCTCAGCCCAATAACCCTATACACTAACCTTAAGATAGAAAGTGGGAGGCGGTCAAGAGGTTGTGAAAGGTGCGAAGTGCTATCATTCCAATCGAGGTAGGATTGAGCCAGAGGAGAGGCTAAACCCCTGAGGAGGAGGGAGTTACCATTCCCAAGGCTACAAGTCTAACAGCACCCTGTGTCATTCTATTAACATATTTCTAACCTGTACATATGTCTAAAAAAAAAAATCAGCATAAGCTTTGCACATATAGGACATAACTCCCTGTAAAAATGAAAGTCATCAACATTAACACACGTAATATATATCCAACATCATCATACATCACATGCCTCTGATCATATATATCTGTCTAACTGTGCATCCAAGTACCATAAACATCCATCCTTATACAAAACTATGCAAAATAAAACTGTCTAACATCAGTACATCTCAGGGACAAGGGGCAAAAGAGGATCAAAGTCTCCACAAGGGGCATCTATCACAGATCGAAGTCGATGTCATCCGGATCAAAATCCCCGAAGCCCGGCATCGGAGGAGGGGGGTAACTACTCGAAGCACCACCATCCTGCAGGGAAGACAGGGCCGAAATCAGCTGCATACAAAAGGAACTAAGCAACAACAGAGCAATAAGGAGCAAGGAGAGAATAACTTACCCCCCCCCCCCCCCACCACCCATCTGAGACAACCGAGCCGTCAGAGAAGCTACCTCGGCCTGGTACTGGTCCCGCTCCATCTGGTATCGATCTCTCTAGTCTCTCACAGCAGTAAACTCGGCCTGGGGCACATATCCTCCAGCCCGGCGCCACAAGTCAACCACCTCTTGGCCAACAGCATACCCACCGACTACTACCTCAAACCGGGTAAAGGCACCAACCGAATGGGCTCCAAAGTGCGTAGCGTAATCCGTATCCGGAGGAAGCAAGAACTCGGCACCTGGCTGGCGCTCCTGTTAAGGGATGGGCACTCCGGCCACCAGAGCTCCAAACATATACTCTGGCGGAGCCCCTGCTGATCAGAACTCCTCATGAAATTGCCGCCAATGCCGCTCTCCAAGATAGGACTCCCAGGTGTCATCACTGAGAAAAGCAGCTCTCGACAAGGACAGCGGGACCAAGTATCGGACTGTCTCATAATGGACTGATCCAATGAAGGGCCGCCAGGTCACATCCCTCGCCTCAATCAGCTCCAGGTTAGCCCGGAGCGTCACGAAGTCAGTAATCTCCGAGCGCTGGGCTACCCGGTCACGAGCCCACCTCAAAGCGCGAGGATAGAGATCATCATCAACAACTGCAGGGCGACGCACCGGCAAGTACTCGTAACTCCACCAGACAAGGAAGGGCCAAAAGCTAGTCATGCTGCCCCAACGAGAAGAAGTCCGAACCCGCATCGATCGAAGAAAGCAGCCAAAAGAAAAGGACCCCCAGTCCAACTCAGACAAAGCTCCCAGATCGGCTACTATACTCACCAAACGACACGGCACGAGTGACTTGTTGTTGTTGCAGAAGCAGCTAAAGATGATGTACAACACAAGTCGCCGTCTCATGACGTCTCGCCTGGCAGGCGACGGCTCAATAGCAAAAGTGCGCTCATCTTGACTAATCCAAGAGACTGGGAAGGCAGAATGCTTAGGCTGAGGCAAATCCAACAGCAAACAGGCCTCGTCCCTGCTGACCGGGTGCAAGGTGATCCGCCGGCCGACAAAGGAGAGTCCTGTAATAATCGCCCAATCTAAAGGAGTAGGGCCTAACTCGAAGCCGACGAAATGGAAGGTCCCAGTCTCCCCGAACCACCGCTCAACCAATGCCAGTACCAAATGCCGGTTCAGGCGGTTAGCCTGTAATCCCATAAAAGCGCCAAACCCGATCTCTACCAAGAAGGCGCGGTATGATGGGGCAGCCTGCTGCATGGTCACAAACACCTGATGAACAGCCCCTCGGAAAGCTGTGTGTACCCGCGGAGGTGGTAAATGCTGTCTAGAATATACACTAGGGTGATAGGCCAGATCCCCGAGAGGTGGGACATCTGGTATCTGCAAGTCTCCCAAGTCGGCGTCTGTCTGCCTATGCCTGGAAGAGGCTCTCCCATAGCCGGTCACCTGGTCCCCAAGGCCCGTTACCCCATCCTCGGCGTCAACCTCCTCAGCAAAAGCCTGCTCAACCAGAGGAAAAGGGTCGACAGGTAGCCTACTCCCCTGCCCGCTCTAGCTAGATGAGGATCGTCCGGTGGATCGTTGACTACCTCTGGATCGACTGGAACCGCCAGCAGAATCGGTCCGAGCTGCCTTCCCCGAACGACGTCTCCTTTCGGAACCGTCATCACCTGCGTCTGCCATCCTGAAAAGGTAAGCCAAGGTAAGTGATGTAAATATACCATTCATGCAGTTTAAATAACAGTAAAATAAAAAACACAAAACAAATAAAGGATTTTGAATAACAAATCAAAAATAAAATTTTCACACATCTTGATTTTCCAACTCCAAATCACATCTCAAAGGTTCTCTGCCTTTTCCCTACAAAAAGATTTTATTTCTAAAATTTTAACCAACTCTTTTCATAATTTCTAAAAAATTCGGCAGAGTCCCGTTTAAAAATGGCCCCTACAACGCCCATGACATCAACACAAAACATGAAATATACACCTTCCAACGCTACAATCACATAACAATGGCACCCGTGCACACTTTCCAATTTTTCAAAATTTCCAAAACTCATGTTTTATTTTTCAAATAAATCAACGGTTTTCAAAAGGCTTCCAAAATTTTTCAAAATCACCTCAAATGGTTTCAAAATATTCCTACATTTTTCCAAATTTCAAACTTTAAAAATTTCATCAATTTCTTTAATTTTCTAATTTTTTCTAATTTTCTAAATATTTTTCTAATTTTCAAAAAATCAAAAACTCACCAAGTTTTCAAAAAATCACGAAACTTCATACGGTTGTCAAACACATTTTTCTAAGGCACATTGCACAAAAACATAGCCAGAAAACCCATTACCCATGCTTGTAGGAGCAAATTTCCTATTCTTGCAGAAAACCCCCTTCGCACATTTACATATAATCACTCAAATTCAATCAAACAACCATCAAATTGGAAAAACAACATCACCAAAGTGTCCAAAACATATCAAAACATCAATTTCCACTATTCACATGATTCAAATGAAGTTCTACACATCAAAATCAACAAAACTTGAAAACTCACCTTTTGGAAGTTCTCCGGCGAAATCTTCACTTCCGGCGACTTTTCCGGTGACGTGGACTTCCTCCGGCAATCACCCGTGGTCCCCAAGGAATGCTTCTTCAAGGTTCAAGTCGGTTTCCACTCGAAAACTCTCAGATTCTCCAAAAACTCTTCAAATCCCGTGGGTGTTCGAACTAGAAATTTTCTGGTTTTAACTTTAGGCCTGGCGCCACTAGCAGAGGCGCCAGTTTCATTTTACCAAAGGCGCCACTGCTAGTGGCGCCAGTCATAAATTCTGGGCAGTTTTGCCCTTTTTCCCGCCAAAACTCGTTTTCGAAGGCCTTTTTGGCCCGTTATCCGTTTTCGACCCCCGTTGTCGAAAGGTTTTCAATGTCCGTCCCTCCGACTGCCTCGCGGTCAACATGGGGCTCTTACTCTTATCGTTTTCTGTCCTTGACAAGCAAAGACAGAAAAAGAGGGGCAGCTGTAAGCACCCCATTTTTGACCGCTCGGCAGTCTACACTCCGTCCAGACTTGTTTTCAAGTCATTTTGGGCATATTCCTATCGAATCCAATTCTCTAGTTTCAAATTCCATCTTTCCATCGCTTCGTGGGCCTGTCAGGCCCAAATAGAGGCAAAATGACCAAAATGCCCTTAGGGGCATTATCCTTTCTTATTCCGATTCCAATCCCTCTCCTGAGACAGTTTATTCCTCGAGACGGTCCGAGTAGCAAAACTACTCACAAAACCGTCAGAGTGGCGGAAACACTCACAAAACCGTTAGGGTGGCGGAAACACTCACAAAACCGTTAGAGTGGCGGAAACACTCACAAAACCGTCAGAGTGGCAGAAACACTCAAAACCCAAGCACGTCTCTTCGGAGTCGGTAAGACCCCTTTCCAATCCCTCTCTTGAGATAGTTTATTCCTCGAGACGGTTCCAATCTAGGCACGTCTCTTCGGAGTCGGTAAGAGCCCTTTCCAATCCCTCTCTCGAGACAGTTTATTCCTCAAGACGGTCTGAGTAGCAAAACTACTCACAGAACCGTTAGAGTAGCGGAAATACTTATACAACCGTTAGAGTAGCGGAAATACTCACAGAACCGTTAGAGTAGCGGAAATACTCAACCGTTAGAGTAGCGGAAATACTCCCAAATCATCAATCCCGTCTGAGTAGCGGAAATACTCAATCCCGTCTGAGTAGCGGAAATACTCAACCCCGTCCGAGTAGCGAAAATACTCACAAATCTTCAACCCCGTCCGGGTAGCGGAAATACTCACACCGTTAGAGTAGCTGAAATACTCACAAATCATTAACCCCGTCCGAGTAGCGGAAATACTCACAAATCTTCAACCCCGTCCGAGTAGCGAAAATACTCACACCGTTAGAGTGGCAGAAACACTCAAAAACCAAGTCAACACCAGTGTCTGTTAGCTCACTTCGGTGAAAAGGACCAGACTACCCTTAGGACCTTTTCCGAGACTTTTCGGTCAAGATGACCATTTTGCCCCTAGGCATCCGAACGCCCCGGGAACCACACCGGCTCTGGGTATCAAACCGATAACCTTCTGAGAATACTTTTTATAGTATTCTCAACCTTCCCTTCTTTTTCCAGATCATTCCGAGTCAGTTCCGGGCAACCCGGTACAAAATGACTGTTTTGCCCCTGGAGGGCCGGTCTCCTTCTTCGACCACACCGGCTTTGGGTATCAAACTGATAACCTCCCGAGAATACTTTTTATAGTGTTCTCGACCTTCCTTTACCTTTCCGGACCATTCCGAGTCAGTTCCGGCAAACCCGGTACAAAATGACCGTTTTTGCCCCTAAAGGGCCAGTCTCCATTTCCGACCACGCCGGCCCTGGGAATCAAACCGGCAACCCCTGGGAATGTTCTAAATAATGTTTCCAGATCCCAAGTCTTCTTCTGGGACAGTCTGAGTCTGTCCCGACAGTTTTTCGGTCCGGTTGACCGTTTTGCCCCTAAAGGCCCGGTCGACCTTTCCGATACATCTTACCCTCACTTTTCAAGTCAAATACCTCCAGGACACTATTTTAAGTGTTCCTGCTCCTTTTCGGCCTTCCAGGTCACTCCCGGCTCCTTCAAATCATTCCCGGACTTTCCGGAGTCACTCCTAGTGAAGCCAGGCTAAAGTGGATTTTGGGCATAATGGGAGAACCTCTTCCCAGTCATCTTCTTCCTCGGCCTCCCAATTGCTCTCATAACCTTTGGCCTCGAGCTCGTCAATTTCTCCCTCGCCTCTACTAGTATCATATTAACGGTGTGATCCGGCGAAGGGTTTGCAGTCACATTGGGAGTGGGAGCAGGTTTTACCGGCTGTAGATCAATGGTCTTATTGTCAATCAGGTCTTGGATCTTGTGCTTGAGAGCGAAGCAGCTTTCAGTGTCGTGCCCTCGCCACCTGAATGATATTCACATGTAAGAGTGGCATTAAAGTTCGGGGGCAGAGGGCTTGGCAACGGGCGAGCAGGTACGGGCTTCAAGATGTTGTTCTTTAGAAGACTATGGTAAGCCTCAGTTTGGGTGCAGGCTAAGGCGTCGAAGGTACGGATGCGTCTAGCAGGTCTATTAAAGTTGTGTCGTGCCCCAGCAGGACCATAGTTTGGGGTTGGAGTAGACATGGTCAAGGCGGGCAAGGGCAGGACTGGGGGTGATTGTAGCGGGGGTCGGTATTGAGGTGGTTGGCTAGGCAGAATAGCTGACACTTCACTTTCCTTCCTAACCATGCCCCTTGTAGTAGCCACCTTCTTGGCTATGTTGGCAGAATTTTCTCCGGTCTTGGCATAGGGATCTGTGATTCTTCCTGTCTTAAGGTCGTTTTCTATCATCTCTCCCTGCATGATAAGCTCGGAGAAGCTTTTTCCTATGCATGTGTAGAGCTTCTCATAGAATATACCTTGAAAAGTATGTACGAAAAGTTGTACATACTCCTTTTCCTCCAGCGGGGGATTAACTTGTGCAGTGGCCTCCCTCCATCTTAGGGTGTATGCTTTAAAGCTTTCCTTCTCACCCTTGCTCATCGTCATCAAGGACCAGCGATCGGACGTGAGGTCGATGTTGTGACGGTATTGGGCTTTGAACGCATTGACTAGCTCCATCCAGGTTGTGATCTTCCTTAAGTCTAAACGATCGAACCATTGTAGAGCCGACCCTGTAAGGCTGTGTTGGAATAACTGCATAAGGAGCTTTGGGTCGTTGCCATATCCACTAAGCGCTCCAGCATATAGGCGAAGATGAGCAACGGGGTTACCGGTACCGTCGTACTTCTGGAAGTCAAGCATTTTAAACTTTGCAGGTCTCGGGTGGTCAGGGAAGAAACAGAGCTCATCATAAGAAGTGAACCCGTAAGCATCGTGGCCATGGAGACTTCGCAACGAATCTTTCAATCCTTGGATTTTCAGACTAAGGGGATCTAGAAAGGCCTTCTTTATAGCAGGTGAAAGCAATATGGTCTCTTCTTCTTTAGTGTTGACCCCTTTGGCGTCTTCCTTAGTCCTCCCAGCATTGTCAGGCTAAAGCATGATTCTTGGATTAGCGGGTTCAAGGTCTTTGGATGAAGTTATAGATGATGACGGGACTGCAGTAGCATCTTTCATGTCCAGAGTTTGAATGAGTTTGAGCATCTCATCCATCTTAGTCCTCATTTCGTTGACTTCCTCTCGAGAGACCTAAGGAGATTCTTCAGGGTTAGTAGCCATCAGTGATGCTCTTTGCCGGGTAATAATGGGATCCCTAGGTGGATGTTGCACTTTCTTGGGAGCAATGTTGACTCAGTGCAAGGCGACTTTTGTAAATAGAAATAGAAAAGGAAGAAAAAAAAAAAGACAAAAACACAAGTCCCAAGTTAGTTTTTGGTTTTTAGAAAGCTTTATACAATGCATGTTCTAAGGTGCCCCTCTTTAGGAGGGAAACTAGTAATGATGTATCGGCTCACTTTGGGAGATAGGGAGTTTGCCCCTGTATGCAGATACCTTACCGTTAGGTAGGAACTTTCAATCATCCACAAATTCATTCATAAAAGTAAATAAATACATTGAATTTTGGGTTTAAGGTACAAAAGAAATTGAAGTACATTTTAATAGGGGGAGGGGGGAACATTTTCCTTTGGACTTCCACCTATCTACTTTTGCAAAAGGGAAAACCTAAACTACTCTTGAATCTTTGGATTCGCCTTCCTTGGATTTGATGTCGAGGAGGTCGCTAAGAGACCTTGTTAATTGGTTGCCCCATATCTTCTTGGCAACCCTATCTCCGTGAGCATAGAGGGATTGGGGCCCCTCTTATGGAATGAATTGAGATGCATGCAATGAGTCCTTAGAGTTACGCAGGAACCCTTAGGGTTTGGGTAGGTTTGATGAAAGGGAGAGTGACCTTGGTGTCACTCTCAATGGGTTGATCATGTGTATGAGAATGCAGTGACTTGAGTTACTTGGAACTCTTGTCTTGACATGGAATATGAAATGCATGAATATGGGTATGTAAAGAGTATAAGGAAAGAGAATGCGATAGCAAGATAAACGTGTATACATGAGCATTTAAACAGGCATTATAACAGTATGAATACAGTCAATATAACAGCAGGAATAAACACGTATAAATGAAAGTAAGAGCAGTCACCCTTTCCTCCGTGGTTTTGAAAACGGTGCTCTTGTCTTAAATCCGGCAAAGGTTCGGCTATGCATGGTGTCTATATGAGTATGAGGTTGAGGGTAGACTAATGCGTCCTAAAAAGGCTCGGTCCCCAGATCTTCAAACCTAGGCCCACTCCCCGAGGTGGTGCCATGATCGGTTGGTGATCCGAGCAGGGTAACCATCAAGGGGCCGTAGGCAAAGAAACTGACACAGCATCTTGCCCACAACCAATATACCGTTCCCCCTTTCTAACTAGAAAGGACATATCAGGGTATGCAAGTACGTAGAATGCAAGTGCACATGCAGTGTGTGTGTGTGATTTTTAAAAGTGGAGGAAAGAGCCCAACAACTCCCATTCATCCTATTCATCACATTCATGTATAGCAGTTAATAAAACTTAAGCAAAAAGTGCACCAACAAAACAAAGATGCAAGTGTTAGTATGTGGATGCCAAACATAATACAAGATAATATGAATAAATGCATGTTTTTTGAAAACAATTTTTTAAAATTTGGTTTTGAAAATTTAAAGTGAATAGAATTGAACCAAGTTAATTGAAGGCTCTATATGGGTAAAGGGTAAAGAGATATGACTATGGCCTAACCCTCTAAGTTTCCCCAACGGAGTCGCCAGCTGTCGCGCCCAGATTATTCCCACTCGGAGAATACTCACACAAGCGGGAAAAACATTATACTCTCTCGTTAGAACTCACCCTCCTAGAAGAATGAGTGCGACTAGGTTTGAATTGAAAATTGGGTTTGAATAAAGGGCTTTTGAAAAAGATTTGGAGTCGTCACCTAACTTAATTAAGGTGTCACGACCCGACTCAATTCTCACTAGGCCGCGACAGTGATGATAGTCTAAGGTTGGGTTTGCAAGTAGGCAATGGGGTTTATGATTCTAACAAACTAACATAATTAGGAATATAGCATAGATGGTCCAGAAATATTACATCAAAGACGTAAAACCAGTGTAAGTCTCATAATGTTAC
This sequence comes from Euryodendron excelsum, assembly GCA_033060915.1. Taxonomy (NCBI): domain Eukaryota; kingdom Viridiplantae; phylum Streptophyta; class Magnoliopsida; order Ericales; family Pentaphylacaceae; genus Euryodendron; species Euryodendron excelsum. The sequence goes on from CM065391.1 coordinate 16,858,142, forward strand.
AGTCCAGCATAAACTAACTCAAGAATTTAAAAGACGTAAGATAACAGGAGAACTTGCTCTCGTATGCTCATTTCCTTGGAAATCAGTTGGGTGTCTCTATCCCTGAAAATATCCCATAAGATAGGAATGAGCGGCAAAGCCCAGTAGGAGATCTAAGATTTCTATAAGATGCAGGATAAAAGATAACGCAATAAAAGAATGTCATGGCATGCATATGACCCTTGAAACTTCTCTTTTTTTTTTTTCATCTAAAAACTCTCTCCAAATGCCGGTTCAGGCGGTTAGCCTGTACCAAAATCCACTTTAGCCTGGCTTTACTAGGAGTGACTTCGGAAAGTGCGGGAATGATTTGAAGGAGACGGGAGTGACCCGGAAGGCCAGAAAGGAGCAGGAACACTTAAAATAGTGTCCTGGAGGTATTTGACTTGAAAAGTGGGGGTAAGATGTATCGGAAAGGTCGACCGGGCCTTTAGGGGCAAAACGGTCAACCGGACCGGAAAACTGTCGGGACAGACTCAGACTGTCCCAGAAGAAGACTTGGGATCTGGAAACATTATTTAAAACATTTCCAGGGGTTGCCGGTTTGATTCCCAGGGCCGGCGTGGTCGGAAATGGAGACCGGCCCTCCAGGGGCAAAATGGTCATTTTGTACCAGGTTTGCCGGAACTGACTCGGAATGGTCCGGAAAGGTAAAGGAAGGTCGAGAACACTATAAAAAGTATTCTCGGGATGTTACCGGTTTGATACCCAAAGCCGGTGTAGTCGAAGAAGGAGACCGGCCCTCTAGGGGCAAAACGGTCATTTTGTACCGGGTTCGCCAGAACTGACTCGGAATGATCCGGAAAGAGAAGGGAAGGTTGAGAATACTATAAAAAGTATTCTCAGAAGGTTACCGGTTTGATACCCAGAGCCGGTGTGGTTCTCGGGGCGTTCGGATGCCTAGGGGCAAAATGGTCATCTTGACTGAAAAGTCTCGGAAAAGGTCCTAAGGGTAGTCTGGTCCTTTTCACCAAAGTGAGCTAACAGACACTGGTGTTGACTTGGTTTTTGAGTGTTTCCTCCACTCTAACGGTGTGAGTATTTCCGCTACTTGGACGGGGTTGATGATTTGTGAGTATTTCAGCTACTCTAACGGTGTGAGTATTTCCGCTACCCGGACGGGGTTGAAGATTTGTGAGTATTTCCGCTACTCGGACGGGGTTGAGTATTTCCGCTACTCAGACAGGATTGAGTATTTCCGCTACTCAGACGGGATTGATGATTTGGGAGTATTTCCGCTACTCTAATGGTTGAGTATTTCCGCTACTTTGATGGTTCTGTGAGTATTTCCGCTACTCTAACGGTTGTATGAGTATTTCTACTACTCTAACGGTTCTATGAGTAGTTTTGCTACTCGGACCGTCTCGAGGAATAAACTGTCTTGAGAGAGGGATTGGAAAGGGGTCTTACCGACTCCGAAGAGACGTGCCTAGATTGGAACCGTCTCGAGAAATAAACTGTCTCGAGAGAGGGATTGGAAAGGGGTCTTACTGACTCCGAAGAGACGTGCCTGGGTTTTGAGTGTTTCCGCCACTCTGACGGTTTTGTGAGTGTTTCCGCCACCCTAACGGTTTTGTGAGTGTTTCTGCCACCCTAACGGTTTTGTGAGTGTTTCCGCCACTCTGACGGTTTTGTGAGTAGTTTTGCTACTCGGACCGTCTCGAGGAATAAACTGTCTCGAGAGAGGGATTGGAATCGGAATAAGAAAGGATAATGCCCCTAAGGGCATTTTGGTCATTTTGCCTCTATTTGGGCCTGACAGGCCCACGAAGCGATGGAAAGATGGAATTTGAAACTAGAGAATTGGATTCGATAGGAATATGCCCAAAATGACTTGAAAACAAGTCTAGACAGAGTGTAGACTGCCGAGCGGTCAAAAATGGGGTGCTTACAGCTGCCCCTCTTTTTCTGTCTTTGCTTGTCAAAGACAGAAAACGATAAGAGTAAGAGTCCCATGTTGACCGCGAGGCAGTCGGAGGGACGGACATTGAAAACCTTTCGACAACGAGGGTCGAAAACGGATAGCGGGCCAAAAAGGCCTTCGAAAACGAGTTTTGGCGAGAAAAAGGGCAAAACTGCCCGGAATTTATCACTGGCGCCACTAGCAGTGGCGCCTTTGGTAAAATGAAACTGGCGCCTCTGCTAGTGGCGCCAGGCCTAAAGTTAAAACCAGAAAATTTCTGGTTCGAACACCCACGGGATTTGAAGAGTTTTTGGAGAATCCGAGAGTTTTCAAGTGGAAACCGACTTGAACCTTGAAGAAGCATTCCTTGGGGACCACGGGTGATTGCCGGAGGAAGTCCACGTCGCCTGAAAAGTCGCCGGAAGTGAAGATTTCGCCGGAGAACTTCCAAAAGGTGAGTTTTCAAGTTTTGTTGATTTTGATGTGTAGAATTTCGTTTGAATCATGTGAATAGTGAAAATTGATGTTTTGATATGTTTTGGACACTTTGGTGATGTTTTTTTTGCAATTTGATGGTTGTTTGATTGAATTTGAGTGATTATATGTAAATGTGCGAAGGGGGTTTTCTACAGGAATAGGAAATTTGCTCCTACAGGCATGGGTAATAGGTTTTCTGGCTATGTTTTTGTGCAATGTGCCTTAGAAAAATGTGTTTGACAACAGTATGAAGTTTCGTGATTTTTTGAAAACTTGGTGAGTTTTTGATTTTTTGAAAATTAGAAAAATATTTAGAAAATTAGAAAAAATTAGAAAATTCAAGAAATTGATGAAATTTTTAAAGTTTGAAATTTGGGAAAATGTAGGAATATTTTGAAACCATTTGAGGTGATTTTGAAAAATTTTGGAAGCCTTTGGAAAACCGTTGATTTATTTGAAAAATAAAACATGAGTTTTGGAAATTTTGAAAAATTGGAAAGTGTGCACGGGTGCCATTGTTATGTGATTGTAGCGTTGGAAGGTGCATATTTCATGTTTTGTGTTGATATCATGGGCGTTGTAGGGGCCATTTTTAAACGGGACTCTGCCAAATTTTTTAGAAATTATGAAAAGAGTTGGTTAAAATTTTAGAAATAAAATCTTTTTGAAGGGAAAAGGCAGAGAACCTTTGAGATGTGATTTGGAGTTGGAAAATCAAGATGTGTGAAAATTTTATTTTTGATTTGTTATTCAAAATCCTTTATTTGTTTTGTGTTTTTTATTTTACTGTTATTTAAACTGCATGAATGGTATATTTACATCACTTACCTTGGCTTACCTTTTCAGGATGGCAGACGCAGGTGATGACGGTTCCGAAAGGAGACGCCGTTCGGGGAAGGCAGCCCAGACCGATTTTGCTGGCGGTTCCAGTCGATCCAGAGGTAGTCGACGATCCACCGGACGATCCTCATCTAGCCAGAGCGGGCAGGGGAGTAGGCTACCTGTCGACCCTTTTCCTCCGGTTGAGCAGGCTTTTGCTGAGGAGGTTGACGCCGAGGAAGAGGTACCGGGCCTTGGGGACCAGGTGACCGGCTATGGGAGAGCCTCTTCCAGGCATAGGCAGACAGACGCCGACTTGGGAGACTTGCAGATACCAGGTGTCCCACCTCTCGGGGATCTGGCCTATCACCCTAGTGTATATTCCAGACAGCATTTACCACCTCCGCGGGTACACACAGCTTTCCGAGGGGCTGTTCATCAGGTGTTTGTGACCATGCAGCAGGCTGCCCCATCATACCGCGCCTTCTTGGTAGAGATCGGGTTTGGCGCTTTTATGGGATTACAGGCTAACCGCCTGAACCGGAATTTGGTACTGGCATTGGTTAAGCGGTGGTTCGGGGAGACTGGGACCTTCCATTTCGTCGGCTTCGAGTTAGGCCCTACTCCTTTAGATTGGGCGATTATTACAGGACTCTCCTTTGTCGGCCGGCGGATCACCTTGCACCCGGTCAGCAGGGACGAGGCCTGTTTGTTGTTGGATTTGCCTCAGCCTGAGCATTCTGCCTTCCCAGTCTCTTGGATTAGTCAAGATGAGCGCACTTTTGCTACTGAGCCGTCGCTTGCCAGGCGAGACATCATGAGACGGCGACTTGTGTTGTACATCATCTTTAGCTACTTCTGCAACAACAACAAGTCACTCGTGCCGTGTCGTTTGGTGAGTATAGTAGCCGATCTGGGAGCTTTGTCTGAGTTGGACTAGGGGTCCTTTTCTTTTGGCTGCTTTCTTCGATCAATGCGGGTTCGGACTTCTTCTCGTTGGGGCAGCATAACTAGCTTTTGGCCCTTCCTTGTCTGGTGGAGTTACGAGTACTTGCCGGTGCGTCGCCCTGCAGTTGTTGATGATGATCTCTATCCTCGCGCTTTGAGGTGGGCTCGTGACCGGGTAGCCCAGCGCTCGGAGATTACTGACTTCGTGACGCTCCGGGCTAACCTGGAGCTGATTGAGGCGAGGGATGTGACCTGGCGGCCCTTCATTGGATCAGTCCATTATGAGACAGTCCGGTACTTGGTCCCGCTGTCCTTGTCGAGAGCTGCTTTTCTCAGTGATGACACCTGGGAGTCCTATCTTAGAGAGCGGCATTGGCGGCAATTTCATGAGGAGTTCCGATCAGCAGGGGCTCCGCCAGAGTATATGTTTGGAGCTCTGGTGGCCGGAGTGCCCATCCCTTACCAGGAGCGCCAGCCAGGTGCCGAGTTCTTGCTTCCTCCGGATACGGATTACGCTACGCACTTTGGAGCCCATTCGGTTGGTGCCTTTACCCGGTTTGAGGTAGTAGTCGGTGGGTATGCTGTTGGCCAGGAGGTGGTTGACTTGTGGTGCCGGGCTGGAGGATATGTGCCCCTGGCCGAGTTTACTGCTGTGAGAGACTAGAGAGATCGATACCAGATGGAGCGGGACCAGTACCAGGCCGAGGTAGCTTCTCTGATGGCTCGGTTGTCTCAGATGGGTGGTGGGGGGGTAAGTTATTCTCTCCTTGCTCCTTATTGCTTTGCTGTTGCTTAGTTCCTTTTGTATGCAGCTGATTTCGGCCCTGTCTTCCCTGCAGGATGGTGGTGCTTCGAGTAGTTACCCCCCTCCTCCGATGCCGGGCTTCGGGGATTTTGATCCGGATGACATCGACTTCGACCTGTGATAGATGCCCCTTGTGGAGACTTTGATCCTCTTTTGCCCCTTGTCCCTGAGATGTACTGATGTTAGACAGTTTTATTTTGCATAGTTTTGTATAAGGATGGATGTTTATGGTACTTGGATGCATAGTTAGACAAATATATATGATTAGAGGCATGTGATGTATGATGATGTTGGATATATATTACGTGAGTTGATGTTGATGACTTTCATTTTTACAGGGAGTTATGTCCTATATGTGCAAAGCTTATGCTGATTTTTTTTTTTTTTTTTAGACATATGTACAGGTTAGAAATATTTTAATAGAATGACACAGGGTGCTGTTAGACTTGTAGCCTTGGGAATGGTAACTCCCTCCTCCTCAGGGGTTTAGCCTCCCCTCTGGCTCAATCCTACCTCGATTGGAATGATAGCACTTCGCACCTTCACAACCTCTTGACCGCCTCCCACTTTCTATCTTAAGGTTAGTGTATAGGGTTATTGGGCTGAGACTCTCGACTCTCGGGGTCATAGCAACAACTTACCCAACCTTTGGCAGAGTGATAAGTGGCCAGTCATTTCAATCCAAGAAGACTTTGTTTAGGACCATAATGTAGGCTAGGTTATGGGGTTTTAGAAACAATGGGATATGTAAGCTCAAATTCAATGTTGTTTTCAGCGAGGTTTAGATCCAAACTGCTCTTAACTATTTTTCAGTAGGATTAGCATCTTCTTTTTGTCTTCTTTTCTTTTTTTAGCTTTGGCAACGAATCTAACTCATTTAGATCAAGCAATCTATTTTCAATCAGAGGGGACTTTAATAGGGTTGTAATGTAGGCCATGGTTTCAGGGTTTTGCAAGAAAGGGTAAAGGTTCAAACCTATTGTACCTACTGGGTTTCCTTGTAACCTAGGATCACCTTTAAATTTCCTTCTTGCCTTTGACCATATACTTCTCAAGGTGAAAATAATCTTGTTCTCTCACCCTTTCTATGTACCTTTTTGAGATGAACATGACTTTCTTTTCTTTCAATCCTCTCACTATGCCTTTGGAAGTTGACTCAATCATGATTTTCTTCAGGCTTTTTTTTTTTTTTTTTGGCCTCTTACCCCTTGGCAACTCCTTTCTTTTGCTTTTTCTTTCTATTTATTTTCTTTTCTTTTATGAAACGAAACAATTCTTTAACCCTTGATAGTTCAATATATCCAGTGTGGGCGGTGATCCCTAGGTTAGGGCTTTGTTAAGAAAGGATAAGTGGCTCAACGGGTTTGGCAAGGGGTTGCTTTTGACTGTGTGGGAAATGAAACGAGGCCCTCTCTTCACTTTGAATTAGATTGCTTGATCCATAGAGTTTTTCAACACTATCCTAGCATGATAGAGGTGGACACCACTCCTAGAGTTCTCAACTATTTTTTGCCCCAGTGTGGGGAGGACAGTCTTGGATCAGGGTTAACAAAGAAAATTTTCGCTTTTCGCGAGGCTCTTGGGGTTAAGCAAAGGGAATATGAGCATATGTAGTTATTTGTTCAGTTATTTATTCTTTATATGTGGGGGAATGAAAGATGGCTTCTTTTCATTTTGATAAACTTGCCACATATCGCTTAGCCTCAGAGTCTTGCAAGTGCTGCCTTTGGGTAGTATTCTCACTCATCCTTATTCTCTCTCTCTGTGGAAGGCTGCTCATTTGGCGAGTGGTTAACTCATGCTATCATCCCTTCAAGTTGGATCATTCCATAAGACAAACTATGCCCCTTGCGTAGAAAGTAGTCATTATTCTCAGGAAAGACAAGACAACAACAATGGAATAAAAGACTGTCATTTGATTATTATTATTATGTTTACGGAAAGCATAAGGTTCCTTAGCAATAAGAAAATGTAAGCATTAATTTAAAAACAAGAAGTAAAAGGGATAGAAAGAAAGTGGGTGAAAACACCCCTCCCTTGTACGCTTGTGTGAAGAACCCATTTTTAGTACGGCCTTGGGACAATTCCCACGTCTTTGATGCTCCATTCGTGACCCGGATCTTCTGCCAACGCGAGACAAGCAAAGGTTTCCCCTAGAGATCCATAGATGTTGACATTATTGATGCGGTTGTCAGCCTCCTTCTTGTTCTGTGTAGCGGGTTCTTCTGTAAAAAAGGTGTCCAGCTCACCCCCTTCCAATTCGAATGGCTTTGCTTGTGCTCTTGGCTTCTTTATCCTCCAGCTCATTTCTTCATAGTTGTACTCATTTGTGGGCCAATGACTCTCTAGCAAATGACGTTCGACCGTGGCATATTTTGGATGCAGAAACTCAGCACCCTATCCATTAGCAACCATGTTTCCAGTAGTCTCATCTCCTAGGAACATTGGCTCCTCAATGGGCCAGTCGGAAGCATGAGGCACTTCATCAGGGTTATGGAGATAGATTGGGCATAATGGGAGATCCTCTTCCCAGTCATCTTTTTCCTCGGTCTCCCAATTGTCCTCGTAGTCTTCGGCGTCGGGCTCGTCAATTTCTCCCTCGCCTTCCATCTCTACTAGTATCATATTGACGGTGTGATCTGGCAGAGGGTTAGCAGTCACATTGGGAGTGGGAGCAGGTTTTACCGGCTACAAATCGATGGTCTTATTATCGATCAGGTCTTGGATCTTGTGCTTGAGAGCAAAACAGTTTTCGGTGCCATGCCCCTGGACACCTGAATGATATTCACATGTAAGAGCGGCATTAAAGGTCGGGGGCAGAGGGCTTGGCAACGGGCGAGCAGGGATGGGCTTCAAGATATTGTTCTTTAGAAGGCTATGGTAGGCCTCGGTTTGGGTTAGGGTATGAGTGTATGAGGGAGTGTATGAGTTTATAGGAGGCTAGGGTTTGTGTATAGTGACTAAGGTTTAGAAAACCTAAGGAGGCTAGGGTTTTGGAGGTGCTCGAGCTCTGTATATCGAAGTATAGAATTCTTAGGTTAAGTTTGCAGACCCCTTTCACGTTGATCGAGGCTCTGTATTTATAGAGGGAGGACAAGCTTGGCGCCTGTTGCAGTGGCGCCAGGGCAAAATTTATACTGGCGCCACTACTAGTGGCGCCAGGCCATTTTTTGGCTTGGCACCACTGCTAGTGGTGCCAGCCATTTAGGAAACAATTAAGGTCGGCAAGCAACGTATCTTTGACTAGATTTGGGCGCCTGTACTAGTGACTACCATGTAAACTTCAGCCTGGCTTCACTAGGAGTGACTCCGGAAAGTCCGGGAATGATTTGAAGGAGCCGAGAGTGACCCAGAAGGCCGGAAAGGAGCAGAAACACTTAAAATAGTGTCCTGGAGGTATTTGACTTTAAAAGTGAGGGTAAGATGTATCGGAAAGGTCGACCGGGCCTTTAGGGGCAAAACGGTCAAACGGACCAGAAAACTGTCGGGACAGTCGAGACAGACTCAGACTGTCCCAGAAGAAGACTTGGGATCTGGAAACATTATTTAGAGCGTTCCCAGGGGTTTCCGGTTTGATTCCCAGGGCCGGCGTGGTCGGAAATGGAGACCGGCCCTCTAGGGGCAAAACGGTCATTTTGTACCGGGTTTGCCGGAACTGACTCGGAATGGTCCGGAAAGGTAAAGGAAGGTCGAGAACACTATAAAAAGTATTCTCGAGACATTACCGGTTTCATACCCAAAGCCGGTGTGGTCGAAGAAGGAGACCGGCCCTCTAGGGGCAAAACCGTCATTTTGTACCGGGGTTGGCCGGAACTGACTCGGAATGATCCGGAAAGAGAAGGGAAGGTTGAGAATACTATAAAAAGTATTCTCAGAAGGTTACCGGTTTGATACCCAGAGCCAGTGTGGTTCCCGGGGCGTTCGGATGCCTAGGGGCAAAATGGTCATCTTGACCGAAAAGTCTCGGAAAAGGTCCTAAGGGTAGTCTGGTCCTTTTCACCAAAGTGAGCTAACAGACACTGGTGTTGACCTAGGTTTTGAGTGTTTCCACCACTCTAACGGTGTGAGTATTTCCGCTACTCGGACGGGGTTGAAGATTTGTGAGTATTTCCGCTACTCGGACGGGGTTGATGATTTGTGAGTATTTCCGCTACCCGGACGGGGTTGAGGATTTGTGAGTATTTCCGCTACTCAGACGGGATTGATGATTTGGGAGTATTTCCGCTACTCTAACGGTTCTGTGAGTAATTTTGCTAGTCGGACCGTCTCGAGGAATAAACTATCTCGAGAGAGGGATTGAAAAGGGGTCTTACCGACTCCGAAGAGACGTGCCTAGATTGGAACCGTCTCGAGGAATAAACTCTCTCGAGAGAAGGATTGGAAAGGGGTCTTACCGACTCCGAAGAGACGTGCCTGGGTTTTGAGTATTTCCGCCACTCTGACGGTTTTGTGAGTGTTTCCGCCACCCTAACAGTTTTGTGAGTGTTTCCGCCACTCTGACGGTTTTGTGAGTAGTTTTGCTACTCGGACCGTCTCGAGGAATAAATTGTCTCGAGAGAGGGATTGGAATCGAAATAAGAAAGGATAATGCCCCTAAGGGCATTTTGGTCATTTTGCCTCTATTTGGGCCTAACAGGCCCACGAAGCGATGGAAAGATGGAATTTGAAACTAAAGAATTGGATTCGATAGGAATATGCCCAAAATGACTTGAAAACAAGTCTGGACGGAGTGTAGACTGTCGTGCGGTCAAAAATGGGGTGCTTACAAATAGGTGTGGGTACTTTAATCTCATATCTGCCTCTGCTTCCCACGTTGCTTCCTCCTCCCCGTGATGCTGCCATATTACCTTGACCAAGGGAATCTCCTTATTTCTTAATATTTTTACCTAGTAATCCACTATGTTACTGGTCCCTCGTCATAGGAATGGTCAGGTTGTACTGTCACGGCTTCCCATTGAATTACGTGAGTAGGGTCGGGGTGGTATTGTCTTAACATCGACACATGGAATACGTTATGTATTCGTTCTAATTCGGGGGGCAATTCCAGTTGGTACGCCACTTGTCCAATTCTTTCTAAAATGCGGAAAGGTCCAATGTACCGGGGTGCCAGTTTCCCTTTCTTTCTAAAACGCATCACCCTTTTGTGGGGCTTAACCTTTAAGAACACTTGGTCATCTACTTGGAATTCCAAGGGCCGTCTACGCTGGTCTGCGTAGCTCTTTTGCTGGCTTTGGGCAGTCTTAAGCCCTTCTTGTATGAGCTTAATCTTTTCTGTGGTTTCCCGAATGATCTCAGGTCCAAATAAAAACCCGTCGCCAGTCTCTAACCAACAATTTGGTGCTCGGCAGGGTCGCCCATACAATGCTTCATAAGGGGCCATTTCTATACTTGCTTGGTAGCTATTGTTATAGGCGAACTCGGCCAAGGGTATATGATCACTCCAAGTTCCTTGAAAATCTAATACACAAGCGCGAAGCATATCCTCTAAAGTTTGGATAACTCGTTCGGATTGGCCATCCGTCTGTGGGTGGTAAGCGGTACTCATGCATACCTGCGTTCCTAACGCTTTTTGTAGGCTTTGCCAGAATCGCGATGCAAACCTTGGATCGCGATCCGACACGATGGTCTTAGGCACTCCATGCAATCGTAGTACCTCTTTCAGATACAGCTGACTCAAGGTACTAAGACTATCAGTAGATTTGATAGGTAAGAAGTGTGCAGTCTTCGTCAAACGATCTACAATAACCCAAATCATGTCGCACCCTTGTCTGTTCCTCGGTAGTCCAGTGACAAAATCCATGGTGATATGTTCCCACTTCCATTCAGCTATGAGCAAGGGTTGTAGCAGTCCACTGGGTCGTTGATGTTCTGCCTTCACTTGTTGGCAGGTGAGACAATGTGTTACAAATTTTGCAACGTCCCTCTTCATTCCCCTCCAGTAATATTGTCTTTTAAGGTCTTGGTACATCTTGGTGTTTTCGGGATGTATTGTAAATTTAGAACGATGTGCTTCAGATAGAACGTTTCGTTTCAACTCTTCCTCATCCACCACCAAGTACCTACCTTTGTATTGGAGTTCACCTTCGGCATTAATGGTCCATCCTGGTTCCATTATTCCTTTTTCCATTTTCTCTTTTATCTCTTGCACTTCAGGGTTTCCTTGTTGGGCCTGCCGAACTTCTTCTAGGGTTTGAGATTGTATCTGAAGGTTAGATAGTACTCCTCCGTTCTCTTCCAGCCCTCCATAGGACTCTAACAATTTCACCACTTTCCATTTCTTTAATACAAGGTTACTCATAAGCCCTTGATTTTTCCTATTTAAGGCATCTGCCACGACATTTGCCTTACCGGGGTGGTATTGTAAGGTGAAGTCGTAGTCTTCCACATATTCTACCCACCTTCTTTGTCTTAGGTTCAAGTCCTTCTGGGTGGTGATGTATTTAAGACTTTTGTGGTCCGTGAATAGCTCAAACTTTTCTCCATACAAATAACATTCCAAATCTTAAGGGCAAATATTACCGTGGCCATTTCTAAGTCATGAATTGGGTAATTTTGCTCATGTTTCTTGAGTTGTCGCGACCCATAAGCGACTACCTTTCCTTCTTGCATCAAAACACACCCTAACCCTCGATGAGAGGCATCAGTGTAGACTATATAGGGTTTTCCACTTACCGGAAGGGTGAGAATGGGTGCAGTAGTGAGTTTTTCCTTCAACAATTGGAATGCTTCCTCACACTTGTCTGTCCAGACATACTTCACTTCCTTCCTGGTTAACTGGGTTAGGGGGCTCGCTATTTTAGAGAACCCTTCCACAAATCTTCGGTAATATCCAGCTAAACCTAGGAAACTTCAAACTTCGGTTACAGTGGAGGGCCTCCTCCAATCCATTACTGCTTCTATCTTGGTAGGATCTACTGCTATCCCTACTTTTGACACCACGTGCCCTAAGAACTTTACTTCCTTCATCCAAAAGTAGCATTTACTCTTTTCGGCGTAAAGTTGGTGTTTTCTCAAAATCTGGAGGGTGATTCTTAGGTGTTCCTTATGGGTTTCCTCGTCAGACAAGTAAATAAGGATATCATCTATGAAGACAATCACAAAATGATCTAGTTGAGCTCGAAACACTCGATTCATCATATCCATGAAAGCAGCAGGTGCGTTAGTCAGTCCGAAGGGCATCACTACAAATTCAAAATGACCGTAGCGGGTCCTAAAGGCCGTTTTGGGTATATCTGCTTCTCTCACTTTCAATTAATCATACCCCGATCTCAAGTCTATTTTAGAAAAATATGTCGCCCCTTTGAGTTGGTCAAATAGATCATCAATCCTTGGGAGTGGATATTTATTCTTAATGGTGACCTTGTTTAACTGTCGATAATCTACACATAATCTGAGGGTTCCATCTTTCTTTTTCACAAACAACACCAGCGCTCCCCAGGGTGATGTACTAGGGCGAATATAGCCTTTCTCCAAAAACTCATCTAGCTGGGACTTTAGTTCCTTAAGTTCTGCCGGGGCCATTCTATAGGGTGCAATGGATATAGGTGCTACTCCTGGATGTAACTCTATTGTGAACTCGATTTCCCGATCTGGAGGTATTCCGGGTAGATCTTCAGGGAACACATCGGGAAACTCGTCTACTACAGGTAGTGGCTTTGCATGGACCGAGTCCTCATTTTCTTCCGACAGGGTGCTAAGGAAACAAAAACACCCTTCTGATCTCTTCTGTTGCTCCCTAAGGGTCGCGAGGGGTCTTGCCCAGTTGGTGTTTGTCTCATCGGGGAAATGTACTATACATCCACTATGATGCCATAGGGTCAGGGTTTTCTGGCTGCATTCCATGACTGCCTTATTTTTTGCTAACCAATCCATCCCTAGGATAACATCAAATCCCTTCATACCTATCTGGACCAAATCAACCGTAAATTCAAGGGCACCTATTCGAATAATGCTGGATGGACATCCTACTTGTACAATAACTGCCCCACTAGTAGGTGTCTGAATGCTAAGAGGTGTAGCCAACAACTCAGTAGTTAATCCTAGGTCACCTACACATTTCTCCGAGATGAAAGAATGTGTAGCTCTCGAATCAAACAATATTGTGACCCATGAGTTGTAGAGAAGGATCATACCTTCGATCACCGCATTGGGGTTCTCGTCACTTCCTCTTGTAGTAGGAAGGGCGTACATCCAAGGTGGACCGGGGTGATTGACTTGTTTTCCTTTGTCCGCTGTTCCCGGATTCACCCGGTTGGAGTTGAAGGTGGTAATTGTAGATTTTCCATTCATGGTTTGACGGGGCATTGTTGTGGATGTTGTTGGAAAATTCCGTGCTGGTGGTAATTGCGGAGGAATCCGATTGTTATTACCATTCCCAATTCGCATGACCTGAGGGCAGTCCCGTTTCAGATGTCCTCTTTGTTGGCAATTAAAGCAAATGGGCCTGTTATCCGATGTTCCCCTAGAATTCGGAGGGTAGGGTTGGTACCTCGAGTTTGGGCGTCTAGGGTTATTAAAATTGGAGAAATTTCTCATATTTTTGCCAGGCACTCTCGAGTTCAGCGTTTGTTGTTGTCCTTCTAACTCTTGTTCTATCAACATTGCCCGGTCAATTACTTCCGTGAACTTTTGTCCCATAAATGCGACTACCCAAGATCGAATAGCCGGTCTCAACCCCTTAAGAAACCTTCGAGTCTTTCTTTCTTCCGTGGCCACAAAATCTGGGGCAAATCTTGATAGCTCCAAGAAGGTGGCCACATATTGACTTACTGTCGAAATATTTTGTTGGAGCTGTACAAATTCCTCCATTTTAGCATCCTTGACTATGTCCCCAAAATAATGATTATGGAAGAGGGCTACAAATTCTTCCCAAGTCAAACTTTTCACATCCCTCATGCGTTTCACTGAATCCCACCAAAAATCTGCTTCTCCCTCAAGTCGGTAAGTTGCGAACTCCACTTGATACTCGGCAGGAGTTCCTACGATCTTAAGTACCTTTCGGATTTGTTTGAGCCATCGCTCCGCAACTGTAGGGTCGTGTTCTCCTATGAATCTTGGGGGGTTTTGCTTTTGGAATTCTCGAAGTAGCTTCGTTTTCCTCTCCTCAGGATTCACGTGGGGCATCGGGTTGGGTGCTGCTCTGGGAGGCTCGGGGGCTGGTGGAGGCTGTTGGGGAACAGGTGGTGTTTGATGATTTTGTTGCTGTTGTTGCAGCAGATTTGTCATGGCCTGTAGGCTTTGTAAAATCTGGTTCAATTGTGCGTTAGATGGGTTTTCGTTGCTCCCATTAGTTCCAGCTTCGGTCCTAGTCCTTGCCATCTAGAAGGATTGTTAATTTAAGTTAGATTTCTATTTGTTAAGTCGGATATCAAGACTTTAATATAAGGTCTACCAAGTCGATAATAGTCATTAAAGAAAAGATAAGTACATATGGCGTTAGATAAGTACAACAAAATAATCTAACACTCCCGGTTCGCTCCTCTCACACATAACACTATACCAAAACGTGGAGGACCATAGGTACTATCAGGGATACTAGAAAAGACATATACAATCACATGTCTATGTCTTCCTTAGGCTCATCCTCACTGTCTAAGACCTCTATCACAGGAGTGGCTGAGGTCCTAGGTACGATGGGGCTAACTGCCGGGGTGGGGTCATCCATAGACATCTCCGGAGTCAAAGGATGGTACTCAGGGGAGGGCGGCTGGTCAGCTGGGGGTGGTGCTGTGGGTGGTGCAGGCTACTGCCCATATGTAGCTGGGGGCGGTGGAGGCGGCCCGGTAGGGACATGGGCCCCGGGTAGTGGTAACTCTCCAGCTAACTGCATCTCTAGTATCAACGGTTGATACTCCGCTGGGTGTTTCACTATCTCAGACACTTCATGGGTTATCCCTATCAAGGAAGTCACCCTATTTCGGACGATGGTATCCTGCTGGCTCCTAGGGAGACATCCCCAACACTGTGCTACCCCGGAAATCTCAGCTTTCAGGAGGGCCTTAGCTTGGGCACTAGTCACAGCTTTACGATTGTTCCTCACATCTCTCTCTACCTCGAGCTGGTGTAACAGCAAGTCATCCCAGACTGCTAGATTCATCTGCACATGAGATTTAGCATTACTATATAGTTAAGACTAATGATAGGAAGTAGCGTAAGGAGTGCATGCTCTATATAAGTGGTCCATTTCCCTCATGACCTAAAACCGTGCTTTGATACCAACTTCTATCACGACCCGACTCAATTCTCACTAGGCCGTGACACTGATGATAGTCTAAGGTTGGGTTTGCAAGTAGGCAATGGGGTTTATGATTCTAACAAACTAACATAATTAGGAATATAGCATAGATGGTCCAGAAATATTACATCAAAGACGTAGAACCAGTGTAAGTCTCATAATGTTACAGTCCAGCATAAACTAACTCAAGAATTTAAAAGACGTAAGATAACAGGAGAACTTGCTCTCGTATGCTCATTTCCTTGGAAATCAGTTGGGTGTCTCTATCCCTGAAAATGTCCCATAAGATAAGAATGAGTGGCAAAGCCCAGTAGGAGATCTAAGATTTCTATAAGATGCAGGATAAAAGATAACGCAATAAAAGAATGTCATGGCATGCATATGACCCTTGAAACATCTCTTTTTTTTTTTCATCAATATCCGGAGCCTTGTAGATATGTCCTGCCAGGGCCAATTCAAGCCAATGGGGTCCACCCAAGATTCATCCTCCGTCATCAAGTTCAGTGGGGCCCATCCATGATCATCTAGCGCGATATCAAGCCAGTGATACCGACCCATGATAGCCCCAAATATAAAGCCAGTCAGGTACACCCATGATATAAAAATTCGGGGTCTTTTCCGTCTTGGTTGTACCACCCTTATACCTCCTCAATGATGTAGTCATACAAGCAAGAGTGCTATATTTTGCAGTTAATGAATAAAAGACATTTAGAATAGAAAGATAAATTGACAGTAAAGCATAAAACATGATAATATACAAATCATTTAATAAAGAAAAGATGTAAGCATGAATCTTAAGGAAATGTATAGATTCCTACCCTTAGTATCTTTTCGGGATTCAAGAGGGTTCGGTATTTTCTGTAAAAAGAAGGAAGAACATCCGGCTTAGTCTATAGTTAGCTAAAAAATCTCGTTTAGGCGTAGTTAAGTGGGGAGGGTAAGTTAACTCAGAGATGGCGTAATTAAAATGAGGCGGAAGGTTCAAACTTTTCCCTTAGGGAGATATACGTCGCCGAGCTAGGAACCAAAACTGTCGGTGTTTCAAAGTAGAGAGATTCTGGAAATTTTCATTTTGAGGGATATTAAGGTCACTCTCCCATTTTTGGGTTCCCCGAATATCTAGGGGTATCCCGGTAATTTTTCAGAATTTTTCTACTTATAATTTATTTTCTGTAAATTTTTATCCTTTAAATCGTAAATAAACCATGGAAATTCACATAGGTCTCCGATTGACCTGAAATTTTTATGGGAGCCTCTTGAAGTAATTTAATAGCTGCCATAAAAATTTCAGCTTCATCGGACTCCACATGCGCCTGCACGCGCCACCAGTAGCGCGTGGGGGTGGAAGGCTTGGCCTTCTTCTTCCTCCCGCGCGACTGGCAACGGTTCTGCTTCATTTTCCGGCCATTCCCCGCACCCCCTAGCCATGCATGTGTGACCCAAAGATTGGTAAGGACCTGGGTCACACATCCATGGTCAGAGCTTGGCCGGAGATGGTCGGAGGTGGCCGGAATGGCCCGAAACGCCGGCTGCATGGCGGAACCCTAGGGTTACCGACCTGCAACAGCATTTTTCGCCATCTTCCCGTGATAATTCGGCCATGTTTACTTCACGACTTTTGTTCCTTGCCCAGAGACGCTTCTTTCCCAAGTGATCCGGTCTGCAAAGGTTGCCGGTGGCCGGAGTTATGATTTTTCGAACCTTTTCCAGCGGTTTCGGCCTTGCAGGAGCCTTTGGTGCACGCACAGAGGTTGTGGACCTCTCTAGGACACCCAAAAGGAGTCCCCAAGAAGTCCCCAACCCCTGTGACAGCCCTCGGTTCCTGGGTTTGCCGGAGTGGGTTGGGTGATGCATTTTTCGGTCTCCTTCTCTCTCTAGGTTTTCGGCTGTTGTGGTGGAGCTTTGGGGGCAAGGTTGCTGGGTTTAGGGAGCTTATGGGGTGGTGATAATGGGCTCCTCACCTGGCTTTCGAATGCCAAAGCCTCAGCCCGATTCTTCCCCGCCTTTCCTCTCTTCCCTCTCTCGGTTTCTTTCTCTCTCTTTCTACAGCTTCTCAGTTTTCTCTTGCACAACCTCACTGAGGAAAGTGCCGTACGTGCTTATATAGATGTTATGGTTATGGGTAACAGGAGTGTACTTCTCGTCTCTCCCTTTAATCTCTCAGCGTCTCTCTCTCTCTCCCTCTCCCTCTCTCTCTCTCTCTCGTTCTTAGTTTTTATAGGTTGCTGAGGGCGGTTCATCATGGATTAGATGGTTTTGTGCTACGTGTGTGCATGTGTGAGTTTTACACTTTTAATCCTAAGCTACACTCTATCTATGGTCGACAGCTTGGATAGGTAAATATGTATGCATATGTGGGTGGTATTTCTGCTAGGTAGTGCATGCATGCATGCATGCTTATATATATACTCTTACATACGTGTTATACATGGCATTGAGTAAGGCTGGCCATGCGAATAGGTGGGCTGGGGGTGTAGTTTCGTAAAAACGTACAAGTTTAAAGCGACTAAATTCAAGGCTCTAATTTTTCGTCAAACCCCTGACCCAATACCATAAGCAGAAAGCTCTGGCAAAATTAAAAAATTTAGGCTCCAATTTCGTACAATTCCGACACCGGGTGAGCGAGAAAGCTCGAATTGAAGTTACGGGGGATTCGGGCGCGAATTTCTAGGTGCAGCGGCTTGCGGGGGCTTTTCGGCAAACCGACACTTTCCGGAATGGTGTTCTGAGATTACCAAGGCGTCAAGCTCGAAAAGACAATAATTTTAGACATCCAATTCGTCGAAATCTGACGAAAAATGAGGGAGGAATCTTCGTTCAAAGTTAAGGTGCTGTTTTGGTGCGAATTGTCGGGTGACGAATTTTGAATTATTTTCGGGGACTCGAGTTTCAACATATGGACAGGGTTGGGTTCAAAAAGGTCTTGTTTCTGACTTATGGCCCTATGGTCATACCTTAATCGGTCCCGTTAGTGGTAATTCAGTCAAAGAAAATTACGGGTATTACATAAGGTGAGTTAGGTCACCTAAAAACTAAGAATAATTCGAAAACTACACTTAGGATTTTGGAAAAAAATTTCAAACATATCTCCTCAAGAGAGGGTTTTCAAGAAAAACAGGTTGTTTGGTAACCTTTGGAAAACATTTAGCCCTTTTTTGAAAAATAACTCCTTTTGGTCTTTGAAATCAGTGATCTAAGTTCGGAGGTTGGTTACGTATAGGGAAGATGCACTAAGTCATCACCCTACCCCACCCTTTTGGTACCTACATGTCAATCTACCCTAGATTCACCTATGAGAGTCTTCAACTAACTATTGACCAATCCTATCCACTTTGAAAAACAATGTTTAAAAACTAACATGATGCATGATATGCAAGTGCAAGGAAAGAGAATGGAAAAATAGATTTGGAAAGAGATTGATTTGAAATTGATTTGATTTGAAAATAGATTTGAAATTGGAAAGTTTGAGAAATTAGAAATAGAAATTTGGAAATAGAAATTTGGAAATAGAAATTTGAAATTGGAATTGTGAAAACAGATTAGAGATTTAAAAAGATTGTAGAATTTTAGATTTGAAAGAAATTGTTGTGGAATTTGAGATTTGAAAAATGTTGCGACCGCACCTATGAAGGTTACCTACGTATCCTTTTGGAGGAATCAGGTCAGTCGTAGTTTGGACAAGAGTCCAATTGAAAATAGAAGAGTTGATTGAATTGGAAATTGAATTTGAAAGATTGAGAGATTGAACTTTGAATAGAGGATTGAAAATTGGAATTTGGAATTTTGGAATTGAAAAGATTGAATTTTGATTTGAAAAGATAGAACTTGGAAGAAAAATTTACACTTGTTTTGGAAAGATGGAGGTTTAGGGAACCTAGACTTAGGAAAGAGAAGAGACTTAGGAAAGATTTGACTCGGCTTGGAAGATTTAGGAGATTAGGAAGGATTGGATTTAGGAAATGTTCAAATTAGGAAAGTTCCAAATTAGGAAAGCTTTGAATTAGGAAAGTTTCATTTTTTAAAAGTTTCAAATTAAGAAAGCTTTGAATTAGGAAAGTTTTAGGTTTAGAAAAGTTTTCACTTTAGGAAAGTTTTGAAATAGGAAAGTATTGAATTTAGAAATGTTTTGAATTAGGAAAAGTTTAGTTTAAGAAAGGCTTAGAATTTAGAAAGTTTCAAGTTAAGAAAGTTTTTAATTTTGGAATGTTTTGAAAAAGAGAAGTTTTGAAAGTGAAAAGTTTAGAAAACAAGGAAGTTTTGAAAATAAGAATGTTTTGAGTTTAGAAAATTTTAAATTTGGAAAGATTTGAAGTTTAGGAAAGTTTAGAATTTAGAAAGTTTTTAGATTGTGAAAGTCTTAACTTAAGAAAGTTTTGAACTTGGAAAACTTTGAATTTGGAAAGATTTGAAATTTGGAAAGTTTAAGATTTGGAGAGTTTTAGAGTTTGAGTTTTAGAAAATCTTGAAATTAGGAAAGGTTTGAGTTTAGGAAAAGTTTAAAAACTTAGGTTTGAAAAGTTAAGGTTTGAAAAGAAGGCAGAATTAGGAAAGGGTTGAATTAGGAAAGATTTGAAAGTTGAGTTGTAAAATTTAGGAAAGATTTTTATGTGCAAGTTTCGGAAACTTAAGATTTAGGAAAGTGGAAGTTTAGGAAGGATTTGGATTAGGAAGGGATTGGATTTTGTTTCTAAAAGAGAAATGTTGGATTTTGTTTCCAAAAACGGAGGACGGGATCTAGTTTCCTAAATGTCACGCCCAGATTTTTCGCACTCAAGGAATACTCACACAAGCGGAAAAAATGTTGTACTCTCTCGTTAGAACTCACCCTCCTAGAAGAATGAGTGAGACTAGGTTTGAATTGAAAATTTGATTTGAACAAAGGGCTTTTGAAAAAGATTCGGAGTCACCACCTAACTTCATTAAGGTGAGTTAGGTCACCTACAAACCAAGAATAATCCGAAAACTACACTTAGGGTTTTTGGAAAAAGATTTTGAAAATATCTCCTCAAGAGAGGGTTTTTAGGAAAACAGGTTGTTTAGCAACCTTTAGAAAACATTTAGCCCTTCTTAGAAAAATAACTCCATTTTGGTCTTTGAAATCAGTGATCATAGGTTCGGAGGTTGGTTACGTGTAGGGAAGACGCACTAAGCCATCACCCTACCCCGCCCTTTCGGTACCTACATGTTAATCTACCATAGATTCACCTATGAGAATCTCCAATTAACTAATGGTCAATTCTATCCACTTTGAAAAACAATGTTTGAAAGGAAACTAACATGATGCATGATATGCAAGTGCAAGTTAAGAGAATTGAAATATAGATTTGGAAAGAGATTGATTTGAAATTGATTTGATTTGAAAATAGATTTGAAGAGATGGAATTGAAATTGGAAAGTTTGAAAATTTGAAAATTGAAATTTTGAAATTGAAATTTTGAAAATAGATTGGAATTTGAGATTTGAAAAATGTGGAGACCACACCCATGAGGGTGGAATTGAAAGTTTGAAAAGTGTTGTGATCGCACCTATGAAGGTTGCCTACGTATCCCTTTGGGAGAATCAGGTCAGTCGTAGTTCGGACAAGAGTCCGATTGAAAATAGAAGAATTGATTTGAAGAAGGAGATTGATTTGGAAATTGAATTTGATTTGATATTAGAAGAAGAGATTGGAAATCGAAATCGAGAAGATTGGACTTTGAGTAGAGGATTGAAAATTGGAATTTGAAATTTTGGAATTGAAAAGATTGAATTTTGATTTGAAAAGATAGAACTTGGAAGAGAGAGATTCAGACTTATTTTGGAAAGAGGGAGGTTTAGGAAACCTAGACTTAAGAAAGATGAGACGTAGGAAAGACTCGAGAGTTTAAGAAAGATCGGATTTAGGAAAGGTTCGAATTAGGAAAGGTCTGATTTAGGAAAGTTTCGAATTAGGAAAGTTTCATTTTTGGAAAGTTTTGAAATTAGGATAGTTTGGAATTAGGAAAGTTTTCAAATTAGGAAAGCTTTGAAATTAGGAAAGATTCAACTTAGGAAAGTTTTGAATTTGGAATGTTTTGAAATAGGGAAGTTTTGAAAGTTGGAAAGTTTTATTTTAAGAAAGGTTTGAAAAAGGAAAGTTTTCAATTTAGAAAAGTTTGAATTAAGAAAGTTATGAGATTTGGAAGGATTTGAAATTTAGAAAGTTTAAGATTTAGAACGTTTTAGAGTTTGAATTTTAGAAAATCTTGAGATTAAGAAAGGTTGGGTTTAGAAAGGAGTTGAAAACTTGAATTTGGAAAGTTATGATTTGGAAAGGGGGTAGAATTAGGAAATGGCTGAATTAGGAAAGACTTGAAAGTTGAGTTTTAAAACTTTAGGAAAGATTTTTATGTTCAAGTTTTGGAAACTTAAGATTTAGGAAAGTTGAGGATTAGGAAAGATGTGAATTAGGAAAGATTTGGATTAGGAAGGGATTGGATTTGGTTTCTAAAAGAGAAAGTTTGATTTCGTTTCAAAAAACGGAGGATTAGATTCAGTTTCCTAAATGGGAAGATTTGATTTGGTTTCCTAAAGGGAAGATGAGATTTGACAAGGATTTGGAAAGGGAGATTCTAGAAACCCTAGATTTGAAAATGTAAAATTTTAACGTAGAAAAGAGGTTTTGGAAATATGTATAGTTTGGATATAGAAAACAAGAGGTTTTGGAAACCTAGGTTCGAGGCAAAGTTTGAAAATCATGTTTTTGAAAAGAAAATTAGGGTTTTCTAATCGTGGGTTCTAGGGCTTGACTTGGGCTCTAAGGAAAGAGATTTTTGGAAAGTGTGTTTTTGGAAACGAGTTTTTGGAAGGAAATCTTAGGGAGAAGTTTTTGAAAAGTGAATTTGAAGGGAGAGTTTTTTTAAAGAGATTTTAAAGAGGAGTTTGTGGAAAGTGTGTTTTTGGAAACGAAGGTTTTGGAAGGAAATCATAGAGAGAAGTTTCTAGAGAGAAGATTTTGGAAAGAGAGTTTTTTAGAAAGATTTTTGGAGAGAGTTTTTCTAGGAAGGTTTTTGGTAGAAGATTGTTGAAGAGAGTTTTTGGAAAGATTTTTGGAGAACAATTTTAGAAAGTGGATTTTGGGGAGAGGATTTTGAAAAGTAGTTGAAAAAGGGAGTTTTTGAAAACAATTTTGGAGAGGAGAGTTTTAGGAAAGTATGTTGAAAATGAGATTTTTAGGAAGAAAGACTTTTTGAAAATAGAGTTTTTAGAAGGTGTAAAAACATCTCACTTTCCTAAAGCAATTCTAACCATAAGAAGGGTAGAACCACTTTAGGAAAGTGGTTTTGAAAACAACAAGATTTCAAAATATGAACCGCATTGGTCACTTCGAATGTAACACTTTCCTAAAGCAATCCTAGCCATGGAAAAGCTAGAATCACCCTAGGATTGTGATTTTGAAAACATGTTTTCAAAAAGAGATTTTGATGCAATTTTGAAAACAAGTTTAAAAACGATTTTGAAAACGAGTTCGAAAACTAATTTTGGAAGATGCAAGATCATGATATGCACAATGCAATTTTGGAATCGTGAACATACAAGATTAAAGCTTCACCACATAATCAAGGGGGTCGAATCCACGTGGTCTCTGGTTAGACTAGAAGAAAGCCCCCGACACGGTGACTCTCCAATAGCCCAATCCTACACATGAACCAGGAATCCCCTTGTTTCAAGCATGCAAAGAAAGGGGGGGAAAGAGATAGGGGATTAAAACAGAGAAAATCCAAGTGGGTTAAGAGAGAGAAGAGAGAGGGGGGAGGTGCGGAAATTTAAATGGAGAACCTACCTTGTATCTTGTTTATTTTGTGCTCCTTGCTTTCTTCAATCTTTGGTCTTCGTCTTGGTCTTCGTCTTCAATCTTCAAGAGTTGTTTTCAAGCTTTAGATGGCAGCTCTTCAAGTCTTTGAAGGAGGGTTGTATGAGTGTATGGGGGTGTGTATGAGTGTATAGGAGGCTAGGGTTTGTGTATGGTGGCTAGAGTTTAGAAAACCTAGGGAAGCTAGGGTTTTGGAGGTGCTCGAGCTCTGTATATCGAATTATATGATTTTTAGGTTCAGTTTGCGGACCCTTTTCACGTTGGAGGAGGCTCTGTATTTATAGAGATTGGACAACACTGGCGCCTGTTGTAGTGGCGCTAAGCCAAAGTTTACATTGGTGCCACTAGGAGTGGCGCCAGGCCAATTTTTGGCTTGGCGCCATTACTAGTGGCGCTAGCCATTTCGAAATATTTAAGGTCGGCAAGCAACGTATCTTTGACTAGATTTGAGCGCCTCTACTAGTGACTACCATGCAATTTTTAGCCTGGCTTCACTAGGAGTGACTCCGGAAAGTCCGAGAATGATTTGAAGGAGTCGAGAATGACCCGAAAGGCCACAAAGGATCAAGAACACTTAAAATAGTGCCTTGGAGGTATTTGACTTGAGAAATGAGGATAAGATGGGTCGGAGAGGTTGACCGAGCCTTTAGGGGCAAAACGGTCAATCGGACCGGGAAACTGCCGGGACAGACTTGGACTGTCCCGGAAGAAGACTTGGGATTTGAAAACATTATTTAGAATGTTCCCAAAGGTTGCCGGTTTGATACCCTGAGCCGGTGTGGTCGGAAAAGGTGACCGGCCCACCAGGGGCAAAACGGTCATTTCGCACCGGGTTTGCCGAAACTGACTCGGAATGATCCGGAAAGGTAAAGGGAGGTTGATAACACTATAAAAAGTAGTCTCAGGAGGTTACCGGTTTGATACCCAGAGCCGGTATGGTCGAAAAAGAAAACCGGCTTACCAGGGGCAAAACGGTCATTTTGTACCAATTTGGCCGGAACGGACTCGGAATGATCCAGGAAGGTAGAGGAGGATTGGGAATACTATAAGAAGTAGTCTCAGGAGGTTACCGGTTTGATACCCAGAGCCGGTATGGTCGAAAAAGAAAACCGGCCTACTAGGGGCAAAACGGTCATTTTGTACCAATTTGGCTGGAACGGACTCGGAATGATCCGGGAAGGTAGAGGAGGATTGAGAATACTATAAGAAGTATTCTCGAGAGGTTACCGGTTTGATACCCAGAGTCGGTATGGTCAAAAAAGAAAACCGGCCCACAAGGGGCAAAACGGTCATTTTGTACTGGGTTGGCCGAAACTGACTCGGAATGATCCGAAAAGGTAAAGGAAGGTTGAGAATAATATAAAAAGTATTCTTGAAAAATTGCCGATTTGATGCCCAGAGCCGGTGTGGTTCCCAGGGCATTCGGATGCCTAGGGACAAAATGGTCATCTTGACCGGAAAGTCTCAGAAAAGGTCCAAAGGGCAGTTTGGTCATTTTTCGCCGAAGTGGGCTAACAGACACTGGTGTTGACCTGGGTTTTGAGTGTTTCCGCTGCTCTAACGGCAGTCGTCGTGACACAGGGGTTTGTTGGCAATTCCCTATATCGACCTATTTGTGAGTATTTCCGCTACTCTAATGGTTTTGTGAGTATTTTCGCTACTTGGACCGTCTCGAGGAATAAACTGTCTCGAGAGAGGGATTGGAAAGGGGACTTACCGTCTCCGAAAAGACATGCCTGGATTGGAATTGTCACGAGGAATAAACTATCTCGAAAGAGGGATTGGAAAGGGGTCTTACCGTCTTTGAAAAGACGTGCCTGGAGTGGAACCATCTCAAGGAATAAACTGTCTCGAGAGTGGGATTGGAAAGGAGACTTACCGTCTTCGAAAAGACGTGCCTGGGTTGGAACCGTCTCGAGGAATAAACTATCTCGAGAGAGAGGTTGGAAAGGGGTCTTACCGTCTTCGAAAAGACGTGCCTGGATTGGAACCGTCTTGAGGAATAAACTGCCCCGAGAGAGGGATTGGAAAGGGGTCTTACCGTCTTCGAAAAGACGTGCCTGGGTTGGAACCGTCTCGAGAGAGGGGTTGGAAAGGGGTCTTACCGTCTCCGAAAAGACGTGCCTGGGTTGGAACCGTCTCGAGGAATAAACTGTCCCGAGAGAGGGATTGGAAAGGGGACTTATCGTCTCCGAGGAGACGTGCCTGGAGTGGAACCGTCTTGAGGAATAAACTGTCTCGAGAGTGGGATTAGAAACGGGACTTATCGTCTCCGAAAAGACGTGCCTAGATTGGAACCATCTCGAGGAATAAACTGTCCCGAGAGAGGGGATTGGAAAGGAAAGGACAATGCCCCTAAGGGCATTTTGGTTATTTTGCCTCTATTTGGGCCTGATGGGCCTGTGAAGCGATGGACACGCGGGATTTGGACTTAGAAAGTTGGTTTTGATAGGAACATGCCCAAATGACTTGAAAACAAGTATAGACGGAGTGTAGACTGCCGAGCGGTGAAAAATAGGGTGGTTACACTAAACAGGGAGATTTGATTTGGTTTCCTAAAGGGAAGATAGGATTTGGCAAAGATTTGGAAAGGGAGATTCTAGAAACCCTAGATTTATAGTTTTGACATAGAAAAGAGGTTTTGGAAATGTGTATAGTTTGGATGTGAAAACAAGAGGTTTTGGAAACTTAGGTTTAGGGGCAAAGTTTGAAAATCATGTTTTTGGAAAGAAAATTAGGGTTTCCTAATCATGAGTTCTAGGGTTTGATTTGGGCTCTAAGAAAAGAAATTTTTTGAAAAGTGTGTTTTTGGAAACAAAGGTTTTCTAGAAGGGAATCCTAGGGAGGAGTTTTTGGAAGAAGATTTTAAAGAAGAAGGAGTTTTTGGAAAGTGTGTTTTTGGAAACGTGCATTCTAGAAGGAAAATCCTAGAGGGAAATTTCTAGAAGGAAAATTTTAGAAAGAGAGTTTTTAGAAAGATTTTTGAGGAGCGTTTTTCTAGAAAAGAGACCTAGCGAACGTTTTTGGAAAGTGGACTTTGAAGATAGCGTTTTGGAAAGGAGTTAAAAAAGGGAGTTTTGAAAAATAGATTTTTTGGAGAGAATTTTTGAAAACAACTTTGGAAAGGAGAGTTTTAGGAAAGTATGTTGAAAAATAGATTTTTAGGAAGGTATTTTTGAAAGTAGAGTTTTTAGAAGGTATAAAAACGTCTGACTTTCCTAAAGTGATTCTAACCATAAGAGGGCTAGAACCACTTTAAGAAAGTGGTTTTGAAAATAACAAGGGTTGAAAATATGGACCATGTTGGTCACTTTGAATGTAACACTTTCCTAAAGCAATCCTAGCCATGAAAAGGCTAGAATCACCCTAGGATTGTGGTTTTGAAAACAAGTTTTTGAAAAGATAATTTTGATGCAATTTTTGAAAACAAGTTTGAAAACGATTTGGAAAACAACTTTGAAAACGGTTTTTAAAAGATGCAAGATCATGATATGCACAATGCAATTTTGGGGTCGTGAACATACAAGGCTAAGGCTTCACCACATAATCAAGGGGGCCAGACCCACGTGGTCTCTGGTTAGACTAGAAGAAAGCCCCGACACGGTGACTCTCCAATAGCCCAATCCTACACATGGACCCGGAATTCCCTTGTTTCAAGCATGCAAAGAAAGGGGGGGGGGGAGAGAGATGGGGGATTAAAATAGAGAAAACCCAAATGGGTTAGGAGATAGAAGAGAGAGGGGGGAAGTACAGAAATTTAAATAGGGAGCCTACCGTATGTCTTGTTTATTTTGCGTGCCTTGCTTTCTTCGGTCTTCGGTCTTCGGTCTTCGTCTTGATCTTCGCCTTCAATCTTCAAGAGTTATCTTCAAGCTTCAAACTTCAAATTGCAACTCTTCAAGTCTTCGAACGAGGGTTGAAGGTTAGTGTATGTGTGTATAGGAGGCTAGGGTTTAGTGTATGGTGGCTAGGGTTTGGAAAACCTAGGGAAGCTAGGGTTTTGGAGGTGCTCGAGCTCTGTATATCGAAATATGTGATTTTTAGGTTGAGTTTGTGGATCCCTTTCACGTTCGAAGAGGCTCTGTATTTATAGGGGTTGGACAACACTAGCGCCTATTGCAGTGGTGCCAGGCCAAACTTTCCACTGGCGCCACTCCTGGCGCCACTAGGAGTGGCGCCAGGCCATTTTTTGGCTTAGCGCCACTAGTAGTGGCGCCAACCATTTAGGAAATGTTTAAGGTCGGCAAACAACGTATCTTTGACTAGATTTGGGCACCTGTAGTAGTGACTACCACGCAATTTTTAGCCTGGCTTCACTAGAAGTGACTCCGGAAAGTCCGAGAATGATTTGAAGGAGCCAGGAATGATCTGGAAGGCCAAAAAAGAGCAGGAACACTTAAAATAGTGTCCCAGAGGTATTTGACTTGAACAATGAGGATAAGATGTGTCGGAAAGGTTGACCGGGCCTTTAGAGGCAAAACGGTCAATCGAATTAGGAAGCTGCCGGGACTGACTTGGACTGTCCCGGAAGAAGACTCGAGATTTGGAAACATTATTCAGAATGTTCCTAGAGGTTTCCGGTTTTATTCCCAGAGCCGGTGTGGTCGAAAAAGGAAACCAGCCCACCAGGGGCAAAACGGTCATTTTGTACCGGGTTGGCCAGAACTGATTCGGAATGATCCAGAAAGGTAAAGGGAGGTTGAGAACACTATAAAAAGTAGTCTCAGAAGGCTACCGGTTTGATACGCAGAGCCGGTGTGGTTCCCGGGGCGTTCGGATGCCTAGCGGCAAAATGGTCATCTTGACCGAAAAGTCTCGGAAAAGGTCCAAGGGGCAGTTTGGTCATTTTTCACTGAAATGGGCTAACAGACACTAGTGTTGACCTGGGTTTTGAGTGTTTTTGCCACTCTGACGGCAGTTGTCGTGATGCAGGGGTTTGTTGGCAATTCCCTGTATCGGCCTACTTGTGAGTATTTCCGCTACTCTAACAGTTTTGTGAGTATTTTCGCTACTTGGACCGTCTCGAGGAATAAACTGTCTCGAGAGAGGGATTGGAAAGGGGTCTTACCACCTTCAAAAAGACGTGCCTGAATTGGAACCGTCTCGAGGAATAAACTGTCTCGAAAGAGAGATTCGAAAGGGGTCTTATCATCTCCGAGAAGACGTGCCTGGATTGGAACCGTCTCGAGGAATAAACTGTCTAGAGAGAGGGATTGGAAAGGGGACTTACCGCCTTCGAAAAGACGTGCCTGGATTGGAACCATCTCGAGGAATAAACTGTCTCGAGAGTGGGATTGGAAAGGGGACTTATCGTCTCCGAAAAGACGTGCCTGGATTGAAACTGTCTCGAGGAATAAACGATCTCGATAGTGGGATTGGAAAGGGGTCTTACCGTCTTCGAAAAGACATGCCTAGATTGGAACCGTCTCGAGGAATAAACTGTCTCGAGAGAGGGATTGGAAAGGGGTCTTACCGTCTTCGAAAAGATGTGGTTGGATTGGAACCGTCTCGAGAAATAAACTGTCTTGAGAGAGGGATTGGAGTTGGAATTGGAAAGAACAATGCCCCTAAGGGCATTTTGGTCATTTTGCCTTTATTTGGGCCTGGTGGGCCGCGAGGTGATGGATAGCCGGGATTTGGACTTTGAAAGTTGGTTTTGGTTGGAATATGCCCACAGTGACTTGAAAATAAGTCTAGACGGAGTGTGGACTGCCAAGCGGTTAAAAATGGGGTGCTTACACTTGGTTTATGCATTTCTCAAGTCATTTAATGGTGCATTATAACCAGGGAATTGGGAGAAAAGGCAATTTTGGTAGAGCGTTTGTGAGACGCTCCGAGGAACTTTTATCGTGTCATGGGTGTTTAGCGCTGTGAGTTCTTCCTTAGGTTAAACAGGGGTGCATGACGTGTTCCATCATTCAATAACCTAAGACCGGTGTTGTTTTGGGGTGCATTCAAGTCGTCAAGGGTAAAATGGTCATTTTGATCAAGTTTGTTAAAAAATGGTCAGAAATGGTTCGGAGCGCTGTGTTAAGCGTGCTTGGTCATTCAAGGATGTTTTCAAGGGATTCTTTTACCATTCGGTGGGGTTTGTGCAGTGTTGGGGTGCTTAGGGGCAAAACGGTCATTTTGACCAGGGTCAGTCGGAATGGGACTGGAATTGGACCAGATGGTGTATAGAGTATGCCTATCCATTCAGTAACATTTTGGTAGGCCATACTTAGCATTTTAAGGGATTTTGAAACTTTCCAAAACGTGCTTGGAGGCCCAAGGGGTAGATTTGGTCATTTTTCACCGAGTCGGGCTAGCAAGCGCTGGTGTTGACCTAGGTGCTGGTTCTCGAGACCCCCCAGTCTTAGAAAACTACCTCCGTGGTGTTGGTCCCTAAGAACGCCTAGTCTTAGAGAGCTACCTGTAGGGTGGTGTTGGTTCCTAAAAACGCCTAGTCTTAGAAAGCAATATGTGAGGTTGATGTTAGTCTCCGAGAATGCTCGGTCTCAGAGAACTACAAAATCACAGACATTATACATTGGTGGGTGTAAGCACCCCTTTTTTGACTGCTCGGCAGTCTACACTCCATCCAGACTTGCACTTAAGTCAATATGGTCGTATTCCAATCGAAACCAACTCTCTAAGTCTTAATCCCGTCTGTCCATCGCTTCGCGGGCCCACCAGGCCCAAATAGAGGCAAAATGACCAAAATGCCCTTAGGGGCATTGTCCTTTTCAATTCCAACTCCAATCCCTCTCTAGAGACAGTTTATTCCTCGAGATGGTTCCAAATCAGGCACGTCTTTCCGAAGACGGTAAGTCACCTTCCCAATCCCTCTCTCGAGACGGTTCCAAATCAGGCATGTCTTTCCGAAGATGATAAGACCCCTTTCCAATCCCTCTCTTGAGACAGTTTATCCCTTGAGACGGTTCCAAATCAGGCACGTCTTTCCAAAGACGATAAGACCCCTTTCCAATTCCAATCCCTCTCTTGAGACGGTCTGACACGATTTTTGAAGAAAATCTCTTCGAAACGGTAAGTCCCTTTAAACCTGTCGACCGGGACAAGACCCCAAATCCCCTAGATGGTAGAATAGTCCACCTTTGGCGCCTGCTAGCCTGCCAATGCAGGAATGTTCGTTTAGGCACGCCTTTTGAGAAAATTGACTTCTCCTTTAGGTAAGTCCCCTTTAGCAGCTTCCGGAGATCAGGCTGTCTCGGGAATGATCGCGAACCGTTAAAGTAGCGGAAATACTCACAAACATCACAATCGTTAGAGTAGCGGAAATACTCGTAAACAGGTCGATGTAGGGAATTGCCAACAAACTCCTGTGTCAAGACGACTGCCATCAGAGTGGCAGAAACACTCGAAACCTAGGTCAACACCAGTGCCTGCTAGCCCACTTAGGTGAAAAACTGCCCCTTGGGCCTTTTTCCGAGACTTTCCGGTCAAGATGACCATTGTGCCCCTAGGCATCCAAATGCCTCGGAAACCACACCGGCTCTAGGTATCAAACTGGTAACCTTTTGAGATTACTTCTTATAGTATTCTCAACCTTCCTCTACATTTCTGGATCATTCCGAGTCAGTTCTGGCAAATCTGGTGCAAAATGACTGTTTTGCCCCTAGAGGGCCGGTCACCTTTTCCGACCACACCGGCTCTGGGTATCAAATCGGTAACTTCCTAAGAATACTTTTTATAGTGTCCTCAACCTTTCTTTGTCCTTTCGGATCGTTCCGAGTCAGTTCCGGCAAACCCAGTGCAAAATGACCGTTTTGCCCTTGGTGGGCCGGTCGCCTTTTCCGACCACACCGGCTCTGGGAATCAAATCGGAAACCTTTGGGAACATTCTAAATAATGTTTCCAAATTTTGAGTCTTCTTCCGGGACAGTCCGAGTCCATCCCGGCAGCTTCCCGATCTGATTGATCGTTTTGCCCTTAAAGGTCCGGTTAACCCCTCCGACACATCTTGTCCTCATTTTTCATGTCAAATACATCCGGGACACTATTCTAAGTGTTCCTGCTCTTTTCTAGCCTTCCGGGCCATTCCCAGTCCCTTAAATCATTCCCGGACTTTTCGGAGTCACTCCTATTGAAGCTAGGCTAAAAATTACATGGTAATCACAAGTACAGGCGCCCAAATCTAGTCAAAGATACGTTGCTTGCGGACCTTAAACATTTCCTAAATGGCTGGCGCCACTAGTAGTGGCGCCAAGCCAAAAAATGGCCTAGTGCCACTCTTAGTGGCGCCAATGTAATGTTTAGCTTGGCGCCTCTATAACAGGTGCTAGTGCATTCCTCTCTCTATAAATACAGAGCCTCTTTCAGCGTGAAAGGAGTTCGCAAACTCAGTCTAAAAACACCAATATACGATATACAGAGCTTGAACAATCCCTAAACCCTAGCCTCCCTAGGTTTTCCAAATCCTAGCCACCATACACTAAACCCTAGCCTCATATACACTCATACACACCCCCATATACTTATACACTAGCCTCCAACCCTCCTTTGAAGACTTGAAGAGCTACAATCTAAAATTTAAAGATCGAAGACAACTCTTGAGGATTGAAGACGAAGTTCAAGACGAAGAATGAAGACAAGCAAGGCACGCAAAATAAACAAGACATACGGTAGGCTTTCTATTTCAATTTCCGCACTTCCCCCTCTCTCTTCTCTCTCCTAACCCACTTGGGTTTTCTCTCTTTTAATCCCCTATCTCTTTCCTCCCCTTTCTTGCATGCTTGAAACAAGGGGACTACCGGTCCATGTCTAGGATTAGACTATCGGAGAGTCACCGTGTCAAGGGCTTTCCTTTAGGCTAATCGGAGACCACGTGGATTCGGCCCCCTTTATTATGTGGTGAAGCCTTAACCTTGTATGTTCACTACCCCAAACTTGCATTGTGTATATCATGATCTTGCATCTTCCAAAAATCGTTTTCAAACTCGTTTTCAAAATTTGCATTAAACTTGCTTTCAAAATTGCACCAAAATCTCTTTTTCAAAACATGTTTTCAAAATCACAATCCTAGGGTGATTCTAGCTTTTCCATGGTTAGGGTTGCTTTAGGAAAGTGTTAAATTCAAAGTGACCAATATGCTCCATATTTTCAAATCTTGTTGTTTTCAAAACCGCTTTCCTAAAGTGGTTCTAGCCCTCTTATGGTTAGAATTGCTTTAGGAAAGTGAGATGTTTTTACACATTCTAAAAATTCTCTTTTTCTAAAACCCTCTTTTTTAACGTGCTTTCTAAAAACTCTCCTTTCCAAAGTTGTTTTCAAAACCTCCCTCCAAAAATCTATTTTCCAAAACTTCTTTTTTTAAACTCATTTCCAAAACGCTCTCTTCAAGGTCCACTTTCCAAAAACATTCCCTGGATTTCCTTCTTAGAAAACCTCTTCCTAAATCTCTTTCTTAAAAATCTCTCTTTCTAAAAAATTCCTCACTAAGATCTCTTTCCAAAAACTCTTTCTCCTCAAAATTCACCTTCTAAAAAACACTCCATAAATTCACTTTCCTAAAAACTCTCTCCTTCTAAAAATCTTTCTAAAAAATTCTCTTTTCAAAATCTTCCCTCTAGAAACTCCTCTCTAGGATTTCCTTCAAAAAACTTGTTTCCAAAAAATACACTTTCCAAAAAATCCTTTTTCTTAATACCCAAGTCAAGCCCTAGAACCCACAATTAGGAAACCCTAATTCTCTTTCCAAAAACATGGTTTTCAAACTTGCCTTAAAACCTAAGTTTCCAAAACCTCTTATTTTCACATTCAAGCTATATACATTTCCAAAGCCTCTTTTCTACGTCAAAACTATAGCTTTCCAAATCTAGGGTTTCTAGAAACTTCCCTTTCCAAATCCTTGTCAAATCCTACCTTCCCTTTAGGAAACCAAACCCAATCTTCCCTTTAGAAACTAGGTCCTATCCTCCGTTTTTGGAAACCAAATCAAACATCTATTTTTAGAAACAAAATCCAATCCTTTGTTTTAGAAAATAGGAATCTCAATCCTTCATAGTCTAAACCTTTCTTAATTCACTCTTTCCTAATCTCATACCTTCCTAAATCATAAGTTTCCTAAAGCTTTCAAATCTTTCCTTAAACATTAAGCTTCCAAATCTTTCATAATTCAACCCTTTCCTAACTCTATCCCTTTCCAAATCTCAACTTTCCAAATCTAAGTTTTCAAACCTTTCCTAAATTCAAACTTTTTCTAATTTCAAGATTTTCTAAAACTTAAACTCTAAAACTTTCTAAATCTGAAACTTTCCAAATTTTAAATCTTTCCAAATTCAAAGCTTTCCAAGTTCAAAACTTTCTTAAGTTAAGACTTTCTAATTCTAAAAACTTTCTAAATTCTAAACTTTCCTAAAACTTCAAATCTTTCCGAATCTAAAATTTTCTAAACTCAAAACTTTCTTACTTTCAAAACTTCCTTATTTCAAAATTTTCCTAATTCCAAAACTTTCCTAAAATGACACTTTCCTAATTCGAAACTTTCCTAATCCGTATCTTTCCTAAATTCCAAGTTTCTAAATCTTCCAAGATCTTTCCAAATCCAACATTCAAGTCAATCTTTCCTTAAACCTCAAGTCTTTCCTAAATCCTATCTTTCCTAAGTATAGGTTTCCTAAACCTTCATCTTTCCAAAACAAGTCTAAGTCTTTCTTCAAAATTCTATCTTTCCAAATCAAAATTCAACCTTTTCAATTTCAAAATTCAAAATTCCAATTTTCAATCTTCTATTCTAAGTTCAAATCAAATCCAATTTCCAATTCAATCTCTTTCTTCTAAATTAACTCTTTTATTTTTAATCAGACTCTTGTCCGAACTACGACTGACCTGATTTCTCCAAAAGGATACGTAGGCAACCCTCATGGGTGCGGTCTCCACATTTTTCAAATTTCCAATTCCGTAACATTTTTCAAAATTCTATTTCTACAATTTCTTTTCATTCTCCAATCTTATAATTTTCTTCAAGTTTTCAATTCTATGATCTATTCCTATTTTCAATCTTCAATTTCAATTTCCAAATTCAATTTCAATCTTCAAATTCAAGCTTCTATCTCTTTCTTTTCAAATCAAATCAATCTCTTTTCAAATCTATTTCCAAATCTTTTTTTCTTGCACTTGCATATCATGCATCATGTTAGTTTCTGTTTAAACATTGTTTTTCAAAGTGGATAGGATTGAACATTAGTTAGTTAAAGACTCTCATAGGTGAATCTAGGGTAGATTGACATGTAGGTACCGAAAGGGCGGGGTAGGGTGATAGCTTAGTCTGTCTTCCCTATACGTAACCAACCTTCAAACCTAGGATCACTGTTTTTGAAAGACCAAAAAGGAGTATTTTCTAAAAAGGGATAAATGTTTTCCAAAGGTTGCCAAACAACCTGTTTTACATGAAAACCCTCTCTTGAGGTGATATTTTCAAAAACCTTTTCCAAAACCCTGAGTGCAGTTTTCAAATTATGCTTAGTTTTTAGGTGACCTAACTCACCTTAATCAAGTTAGGTGGCGACTCCAAACTTTTTCCGAAAGCCCTTTATTCAAATCTATTCTCAATTCAAACCTAGTCGCACTCATTCTTCTAGGAGAGTGAGTTCTAATGAGAGAGTACATCATTTTTCCCACTTGTGTGAGTATTCCTCAAGTGCAAAACATCTGGGTGCGACAGCTGGCGACTCTGCTAGGGACACTTAAAGGGTTAGGCCGTAGTCATGTCTCTTTACCCTTTACCCATGTAGAGTCTTCAATTAACTTGGTTCAATCCTATTCACTTTAAATTTTCAAAACTAAATTTTCAAAATTGTTTTAAAAAAAAAAAACATGCATTTATTCATATTATTTTGTATTATGTTTGTCATCCATATACTAACACTTGCATCTTTGTTTTGTAGGTGTGCTTTTTGCTTAAGTTTTATTAACTACTATACATGAATGTGATGAACAGGATGAATGGGAGTTGTTGGGCTCTTTCCTCCACTTTTAAAAATCACACACACACTGCATGTGCACTTGCATTCTGCATACTTGCATTATTACCCTGATATGTCCTTTCTAGTTAGAAAGGGGGAACGGTATATTGGTTGTGGGCAAGATGTTGGGTCAGTTTCTTCGCCTACGGCCTATTGATGGTTCCCCCACTCGTATCACCAACCGATCATGGCACCACCTCGGGGAGTGGGCCTAGGTTTGAAGATCCGGGGACCGAGCCTTTTTAGGACGCATTAGTCAACCCTCAACCTCATACTCATATAGACACCATGCATAGCCAAACCTCTGCCGGATTTAAGACACGAGCACCGATTTCAAAACCACGGAGGAAAGGGTGACTGCTTTTACTTTCATTTATACCTGTCTATTCCTGTTGTTATACTGACTGTATTCATACTGTTATAATACCTATTTAACTGCTCATGCATGCACATTTACCTTGCTCTTGCACTTTCTCTCCTCATACTCTTTGCATACCCATATTCATGCATTTAATATCCCATGTCAAGACAAGAGTTCTAAATATCTCAAGTCACTGCATTCTTATGCATATGATCAACCCGTTGAGAGTGACACCAAGGTTACTCTCCCTTGTATTAAACCTACCCAAACCCTAAAGGTTCCCATGTAACCCTTAGGACTCATGACATGCATCTCAATTCATTCCATAAGAGGGGCCCCAATCCCTCTATGCTCACGGAGATAGGATTGCCATGAAGACAAGGGGCAACCAATCAGCAAGGTCTCTTAGCGACCTCCTCGACATCAAATCCAAGGAAGGCGAATCCGAAGACTCAAGAGTAGTTTTGGTTATTCCTTTGTAAAACTAGATAGGTGGAAGTCCAAAGGAAAATGTTTTCCCTCCCGCTATTAAAATGTATTTCAATTCTTTTCTATCTTAAACCTAAAATTTAATGTACTTCTTTACTTTTATGAATGAATGCGTGGATGGCTGAAGGTTCCTACTTGACGGTAATGTATCTACATACAGGGGCAAATCCCCTATCTCCAAAAGTGAGCCAATACATCATGTTTAGTTTTCCTCTCAAGCAGGGGCGTCCTTAGGACATGCATTGCATAAAAATGTTCAAATCAAGGCATTAACTTCTTTTTTCTTCTTTTGTTTCTTGTCTTCTATCCTCCCCCTTCTCATCTCCAAGTACTAAGAGAACCGAAGACAAAAGCAAGACAAGAAAGGGGGTTTTCTCAATTACTCACTTATTATCATCATATTGCTTACATGTTCACTTCTTTTATTGCTCATGCATCCACATCCACTCCAAGACAAGAGTTCCAAGAAACTCAAGTCATTTCATTCTTATGCATCTAATCAACCGTAAAGTGAAAGGAGAAATCCAATCTCATGTTAATCGAACCTACCAAAACTCCTAAGGGTTCCTCAACCTTAAGGATTCATGGCATGCATAGAATCATATCTCAAGAGAGGCACAAATCTTTCTCAGTCAATAGAGGCGGGATTGCCCAAATAAGGAAACATTAACCAGCCCACGCCAAAGAGGTATTGTATTGCATAATAGGGGCAAAACCCCACCTCCAAAATGGACTTGTCATCATTCCTAGACTCCCCCAAGGAAGGGACCTCCATAGGATATGCATTGCATAGAACCCCCAATTCCACATGCTAACTACATTTTGTTTTTCTTTTCTTTTTCAGGCCAAAGAGCATAACCGAACTCATGAAAACCCCTCTAACATTATGCCCAATTCAAACTCATGGAAGGATAAGCAAAGGCCAAACCTACATTAAGGAGTAAGAAGAACTGATCATCCACCTACAAAACATTACCTCCATGCCATCCCGTGACAACCACCATCCAAGTAGAGGAGGACTTCAAGCAGAAGAGGACTTCACTATTTACGAAGTCTTGTCAGACCCATGTATTGCAACAACATAATCCTTTAACTTCTAAATGCACGCCAAATGTCATGAACTCACCGTTCGTTGATACACCCGGTGAATGAAGCACTAAAGAGTTTGGCATAGTCCCAGAACCCTATTAAGGGTTAAGGGTTCTCACCAAAAGGTCCACTAGAAAAGGGAGGTTTTCATGAAATTCGTCTATTTTCTTTTTTCTTTCTAGTTCTCGTATATCTTCTTTAAATAAACATTGCATGCCATGTAATCATGTTTTTAAATGAAAATAAGTAATTCCCAGTTTATCTCCTTTGTCTCATACTCTTGTGGACGATGGTCACATTTAAGGATTCTTTCCCATTCAGCAATGACTAGATCTAAAGGATGGGATAGCATAGGCAATCCACTCAAAGGGGGTTAAAACCTTTGAGAGACTGAGAGAAAGGAGGAAGGCAATCTCAACAAAGAAGTGCAAATTTTATTGAAGAGGTGACACTTGCATGATATCCTAGCTAAGCGATGGGCAGCCGAGTGCTTAAAATGATGAGGAGCCATTGTTCTATTTATCCCAGATAAATACTATCTTTTGCTCAGCCCACTAGAGCCGTCAATGATCTCTTTTCGGATACCCCAAACCTATAACCATCCCCCACATTGGGGTAAGCATATAATAGTTGATTCAGTAGAATATGTAGAGGTTCACGGGCAGAAGCACACTATCTATAAGAACATTGTCTAAATTTTGTATAAAGGCTTTATGGATTAAGCAATTTAATTTGAAGTGATGAAAGGCCCTCATTTCTTCTACCATACACAAAAATAATCCCTTTATTTAACCCATTAGTGCCTCGCAGAAAGTAGAAGATTTTTTTTGTCAACCCCCATCCGAGACCATTCCCCCACATTGGGGCAAACAGGTAGCAGAAGATCTGGTGGAGAATGTTATCGACCGTCAAGCTAAAGTAATGTGAAAGCTCTATGGATCAAGTAATCTTGTTCAAAATGAAGAGGGGCCCTCATTTCATTTCCCAGACAGTTGAAAGCAACCCTTGCCAAACTTGTTGAGCCAGTTACATTTTTCTCTAGAAAGAAACCCCAACCTAGGGATCACCGCCCACAATGGTTAGATTGAGTTGTTAAGAAAAAGGTCAAAGGGAAAAGGGGTTGCATAATTGTTCATTTCATAAAAAGAAAGAAAAGAGATGAAAAAGAACAGTAAAGGAAAAGAGTTGCCAAGGTGTAAGAGGCCGAAAACAAAAAATATTTGTATTATCTTGAAAAACATATAAAAAGGCCAGAAGTCGGGGGACAAATGTCTGACAACTCTGTTACAAGGTCAAGGATTAGACTACAAGAAATGTGAACTCTTTAAAGAATATATGTTGAAAGGTGATCATAGGTAATAAGGAAGCCCAGTAGAAGCAATAGGTTTGAGCCTTTACCCTTTCTTGTTAAACCTCAAACCATGGCTTACATTACAACCCTACTAAAGTCCACTCTGATTGAGAAAGATTGCTTGATCTAAATGAGCCAGATATGTTTCTGAAGCTAGAGGAGGATATTAGGGGATGAAACCCCACTAGAAGACCAACCAAGGATGGTGTGGATCTAAACCCTACTGGAAGCAACATTAAATTTGAGCCTACATATCCCGTTCATTCATAAACCCCTTAACCTAGCCTATGTTACGGTCTAAATTAAAGTCCTCTCTAATCAAAGAAAATTGCTTATTCCAAATAAGTCTGAACAATACCAAGACAACTAGGATGAGAAAGGAGAAGTGGAAGGGAATACAAGGGGCAATCTCATGCTCCAAGGTGTGCTTAGATGGTTTCGGTTTAAACAACCCACTAAAAGAAGATCTTTAAGCCTAAATATCTCTTCATTTCTTACAACCCCAAAACTTAGCCTACATTACGGTCCTAAAAGAAGTCTTCTCAGATTGAGGGCTTAGCTCTTTATCGCTCTGCAAAGGGCATGCAAGTTGTCGCTTGAGCCATGGTGGCATTTTGGAGATTTGAGAGAGAACCCCAAGTGAGCTCATAAACACCTCAAACAGTAACCCTGTAAAAAGTAGGGATAGGATAGCAAACCAAAAGGTCAAGATCCTTGGAGAATGGAGCAAATGCTATCACACCCTGATAAGGATGGGACAAAACTAAATGGGACAGAATCCTAGAAAGGAAACATAATCTTGAGAGTATGGCCCTAGGACAATCCTGGGACATTCTTTATAAACAGCTTATATTCATGTATTACTGATGCATCTATGACATGTATAACCAGTTGTAAGCACCCCATTTTTGACCGCTCGGCAGTCTCCACTCTGTCCAGACTTGTTTTCAAGTCATTTTGGGCATATTCCAATCGAAACTAATTCTCGAGGTCCAAATTCCATCTTTTCATCGCTTCGTGGGCCTGTCATGCCCAAATAGAGGCAAAATGACCAAAATGCCCTTAGGGGCATTGTCCTTTCATATTTCGATTCCAGTCCCTCTCTCGAGACAGTTTATTCCTCGAGACGGTCCGAGTAGCAAAACTACTCACAAAACCGTCGGAGTGGCGGAAACACTCACAAAACCGTCGGAGTGGCGAAAACACTCACAGAACCGTTAGAGTAGTGGAAGTACTCACAAAACCGTCAGAGTGGCGGAAACACTCACAAAACCGTCAGAGTGGCGGAAACACTCACCAAACCGTCAGAGTGGCGGAAACACTCACACCGTTAGAGTGGCGGAAACACTCAAAACCCAGGCACGTCTCTTCGGAGTCGATAAGACCCCTTTCCAATCCCTCTCTCGAGACAATTTATTCCTCGAGACGGTTCCAATCTAGGCACGTCTGTTCGAAGTCGGTAAGACCCCTTTCCAATCCCTCTCTCGAGACAGTTTATTCCTCGAGACGGTCCGAGTAGCAAAACTACTCACAAAACCGTTAGAGTAGCAGAAATACTCACAAAACCGTTAAAGTAGCGGAAATACTCATAGACCCGTTAGAGTAGCGGAAGTACTCACGAAGCCGTCCGAGTAGCGGAAATACTCAACCGTCAGAGTAGCGGAAATACTCAACCGTCAGAGTAGCGGAAATACTCACAGAACCGTTAGAGTAGTGGAAGTACTCACAGAACCGTTAGAGTAGCGAAAATACTCACAGAACCGTTAGAGTAGCGGAAATACTCTCAATTCGTCAACCCCGTCCGAGTAGCGAAAATACTCAACCCCGTCCGAGTGGTGGAAACACTCAAAACCTAGGTCAATACCCATGTTTGTTAGCTCACTTCGGTGAAAAATGACCAAATTACCCTTTGGACCTTTTCCGGTCAAGATGACCATTTTTGCCCCTAGGCATCCGAACGCCTTAGAAACCACACCGGCTCTGGGTATCAAACCGGTAATGTCCCGAGAATACTTTTTATAGTGTTCTCAACTTTCCTTTACCTTTCCGAACCACTCCGAGTCAGTTTCGGCAAACCCGGTACAAAATGACCGTTTTGCCCCTGGTGGGCCGGTCTCTATTTCCGACCACGCCGGCCCTGGGAATCAAACTGGCAACCTCTGGGAACATTCTAAATAATGTTTCCAGGTCCCAAGTCTTTTTCCAGGACAATCCGGGTTCGCCCCGGCAGTTTCCTAGTCCGATTGACTGTTTTGCCCCTAAAGGCCCGGTCAACCTTTCCGACTCACCTTATCTTCATTTTTCAAGTCAAATACCTCCAGGACACTATTTTGAGTATTCTTGCTTCTTTCTGGCCTTCCGGGTCAGTCCCGGCTCCTTCAAATCATTCCCGGACTTTCTGGAGTCACTCCTAGTGAAGCTAGGCTAAAGTTTACATGGTAGTCACTAGTACAGGCGCCCAAATCTAGTCAAAGATACGTTGCTTGCCGACCTTAATTGTTTCCTAAATGGCTGGCACCACTGCTAGTGGCGCCAAGCCAAAAAATGGCCTGGCCCCACTACTAGTGGCGCCAGTGTAAAATTTGCCCTAGCGCCACTGCAACAGGCGCCAGGCTTGTCCAACTTCTATAAATACAGAGCCTCGATCAACGTGAAAAGGGTCTGAAAAATTAACCTAGAAATTACACAACTCGATATACCGAGCTCGTGCACCTCCAAAACCCTAGCCTCCCTAGGTTTTCCCAAACCCTAGCCACTATACACAAACCCTAGTATATACAGAGCTCGAGTCACCGTGTCGGGGGCTTTCTTCTAGTCTAACCAGAGACCACGTGGGTCCGGCCCCCTTGATTATGTGGTGAAGCCTTAACCTTGTATGTTCACGACCCCAAATTGCATTGTGCATATCATAGTCTTGCATCTTCCAAAACTCGTTTTCAAAGTTGTTTTTCAAAGCGTTTTCAAACTTGTTTTCAAAATTGCATCAAAATCTCTTTTTCAATAACTTGTTTTCAAAACCACAATTCTAGGGTGATTCTAGCCTTTCCATGGCTAGGGTTGCTTTAGGAAAGTGTTACATTAAAAGTGGCCTTTTGGCCTATATTTTCAAACTTTGTTTTCAAAACCACTTTCTTAAAGTGGTTCTAGCCCTCTTATGGCTAGAATCGCTTTAGGAAAGTGAGATGTTTTTATACTTTCCAAAATCTCTCTCTCTCTCCAAGAATTTCCTCCTAAAAATCTCTTTTTCAACATACTTTCCTAAAACTCTCTTCTCCAAAAATTATTTTCAAAAACTCCCTTCCAAAATCTATTTTTCAAAACTCCCTTTTTCGACTCCTTTCCAAAATCTTCTCCCTAGATTCACCTTTCCAAAAACGTTCCCTAGGTCTCTTTCCTAGAAAAACTCTCTCCAAAAACCTTTATAAAAAACTCTCTTTCCAAAATCTTCCTTCTAGAAATTTTCCCCCAAGATCTTCCTTCCAAAAATTCGTATCCAAAAACGTACTTTCCAAAAACTCTTTTCTTAGAGCCCAAGTCAAGCCCTAGAACCCACAATTAGGAAACCCTAATTTTCTTTCCAAAAACATGGTTTTCAAACTTTGCCCCAAACTTAGGTTTCCAAAACCTCTTGTTTTCACATCCAAACGATACACGTTTTCAAAACCTATTTTCTACGTCAAAACTATAATTTTTCAAAATTAGGGTTTCTAGAATCTCCTTTCCAAATCCTTGCCAAATCCTACCTTCCCTTTAGGAAACCGAATCAAATCTCCCCGTTTTGGAAACTAGATCCCGTCCTCCGTTTTTGGAAATAAAATAAAATCTTTTCTTTTAGAAACCAAATCCAATCCCTTCCAAATCCAAATCTTTCCTAATTCAAATCCTTCCTAATCCTCCACTTTCCTAAATCTTAAGTTTCCAAAACTTGAACATAAAAATCTTTCCTAAGTTTTAAAGCTCAACTTTCAAATCTTTCCTAATTCAACCCTTTCCTAATTTAACCCCCCTTTCCAAATCTTAACTTTCCAAATTCAAGTTTTCAAACTTTTTCCAAACTCAAACTTTTCCTAATCTCAAGATTTCCTAAAACCCTAAAACTTTCTAAATCTTAATCTTTCTAACCCTAAATCTTTCCAAATTCTAAGCTTTCCAAAACTTCAACATCTATCCAAATCTAAGACTTTTCTAAACTCCAAACTTTGTTAATTTAAACATTTCCTAAACTAAAAACTTTCCTTTTTCAAAACTTTCCTAAAACGAAACTTTCTTATTTTCAAAACTTCCTTGTTTTCAAAGCTTTCTAAAAACTTTCCTTTTTCAAAACATTTCTAAATTCAAAACTTTTCCTAATTTCAAGACTTTCCTAATTTGGGAACTTTCCTAATCTTAAAACCTTTCCTTTTTCGAAAATTTTGTAAACTCGAAACTTTCCAATTTTCAAAACTTCCCTATTTCAAAAAATTTCCTAATTTGAAAACTTTCCCAATTCGAAATTTTCTTAATTCAAAACTTTCCTAAAGTTGAAACATTCCAAACTCAAAGCTTTCCTAAGTTGAAACTTTCTTAATTCAAAACTTTCCTAAGTTGAAACTTTCCTAAACCTAAAACTTTCCAAAAATGAAACTTTTCAAAAATAACATTTTCCTAATTCGAAACTTTCCTAATCCAAATCTTTCCTAAATTCCAAGTTTCCAAATCTTCCAAATCCAACATTCCAATCCAATCTTTCTTAATCTCAAGTCTAGGTTTCCTAAACCTCCTTCTTCCCAAAACCAAGTCTTTCCAAAATCAATTTTTCCAAAACAAGTCCAATCTTCTCAATTTCAATTTCCAATCTCCTCTTCTACTCTCAAATCAAATCCAATTTTCAATTCAATCCCTTTTCAATTCAAACATTCTATTTTTAATCGGACTCCGGTCCGAACTACGACTGACCTGATTCCCCCAAAGGGATACGTAGGCAACCTTCATAGGTGCGGTCACAATACTTTTTCAAACTTTCAATTCCACCCTCATGGGTGCGGTTTCCAAAATCTTTCCAAATCTCAAGTTCCAATTTACTTTCCAAATTCCAATTTCAAAATTTCTATTTTCAAATTTCTACTTTCAATTTTCAAACTTTCCAATTTCAGTTACATCTTTTCAAATCTGTTTTCAAATCAAATCAATTTCTTTTCAAATCAATTTCTATTTTCCAATTCTTTCATCTTGCACTTGCATATCATGCATCATGTTAGTTTATTTTCAAACATTGTTTTTCTAAAGTAAATAGGGTTGAACCATTAGTTAATTAAAGACTCTCATAGGTGAATCTAGGGTAGATTGACATGTAGGTACCGAAAGGGCGGGGTAGGGTGATAGCTTAGTGCGTCTTCCCTACACGTAACCAACCTCCGAACCTAGAATCGCTGTTTTCAAAGACCAAAAGGAGTTATTTTTCAAAAAAGGGCTAAATGTTTTCCAAAGGTTGCCAAACAACCTGTTTTCTAAAAAACCCTCTCTTGAGGACATATTTTCAAAATCGTTTTTCAAAACTTTAAGTGTAGTTTTCGGATTATGCTTAGTTTTTAGGTGACCTAACTCACCTTAATCAAGTTAGGTGGCGACTCCGAATCTTTTTCAAAAAGCCCTTTATTCAAACTTGTTTTCAATTCAAACCTAGTCGCATTCATTCTTTTAGGAGGGTGAGTTCTAACGAGAGAGTACATCATTTTTCCCGCTTGGGTGAGTATTCCCCGGGCGCGAAAAATATGGGCGCGACACCAGTACATCCATTTAGATTTCTTTGAAGTTTGTTTCTATTCGTGCATTCAACTATATTCCTGTATGAACCTGTTCATTTGTAAAGAAGTAGGTCATGCGTTTAATTCAATTTTTACATAAATCTATGCATTTATAAAAAAAAATAGGGGACTTTGCATTTAATTCTATTCCTGTATATGCATTGTCCAAAAATATAACATGCATTCATTTTCACTTTTGTGTGAACCTGTGCATTCATAAAAAAAAGATAGGATATGCATTCGATTCAATTCTTATATAAGCATGTGCATTCATAAAAAAATAGATCATGCATTTAATCCCATGGGCAATCATCGAAAAAAAAATGATAACACCCCTTACTGAGGCATTTTTAAACTGTTTTTGCATAAAAACTCACTCTTTGTCTTTCTGTCTCCCTCAAATAGGAAACAATGAAGAAGGCAAAACATAAAAAGGAGCTAAAGCCACCCCTCAGATATCTCCAGTATTGGCTCACACCTCAGAAAGCTCAGATTTCCACGACCAACAAGAAACAGAGAATGGGGCAATGACCCACCCTCGACCTCCCCAATCAAACGACTTCGAAAGAGGGGTAGTGAATAAGTGTTCAATCACCCAAAGCTGGAATAATGAAGCACATCCCCAACAATGAGCATCGCCCCACTGCCAAAGTCTAGTAAGGCTCACGAAGGTCTGTCCCACAACCATAAGAACATATGAGTGTCCTTCATGAATCCTGGCGAGCAACACACGCAATCAACGGCCGACC
The DNA here is from genome assembly GCA_033060915.1 of Euryodendron excelsum. NCBI lineage: Eukaryota > Viridiplantae > Streptophyta > Magnoliopsida > Ericales > Pentaphylacaceae > Euryodendron > Euryodendron excelsum. Next base: position 16,902,983 of record CM065391.1, read on the forward strand.
GAGCCATCCCCTGGGGGAAACATCAACAAGTTCAAGAGAAATAGAGCTAGGGCTATCATGGAGAAATGGACCAATCTTGAGAAGTATGTCAATCCCCTGAATGAGCTCTCCTATACGTTGCAAACTCAGAATGTGAGAATAAGAGCTTCACTGGGACATAAGGAAACTAGTGGTAGGAGATCAGAAGAAAAGACTGCACATAGAATCCAAGCTGAGACAAGACAATTATGATATAGTAGAAGGAAAAATGGGTCCCATAATGTCATCCAAATCTTCTCGAAGACCTAGGAGGAAACCATACTCGTGATTAGAGGGAGCGAGCTCATGGAAGAAAGACAAGTCAGGTTGCCAGAAGGGAACCACTGCCGAAAATAAGCTGCACCAATAGGACAGAAACAATACAACCGAAGGACTAGCGAAAAATGTCTTGCTCATCTGGAGGATACCTGTCATACCAAATCCGCAGTCGACTCAAAATAATGTCGGCCATCCTAAAGGACAAAAGTGGAAAACCTCGGCATCCATTTCCTCTTCAAATGTTCGCTTGACTGAAGGGAAGGGATCGACTGGAGGCCTACACTCCCTTCCATTCTGGCTAGAGGATGCCCTGCTAGTTGATTTACGACTACCCTGGAGCGACTAAAGATGCCAATAAGAGTCTGTTCGAGCCATCTTTCTGAAGCGGCGTCTCTTCTTAGAACCATCATCGCCTACGTCCGCCATCCTGAAAGGTAAGTCAAGGTAAGAGGTATTAGTATTCGGTATATGCAGTTCAAAAGATAAGAAATAAAAGCAAGAAAGAAATAATAATGATAATAACCAAGGGTAAAACATAAATAAAAATGAATGACACAACTTCCATATATATCCTATTCAAACCAACCTAAAAGGTTTCTTAAACTTTTTATTCAAAGTTTCTTTTCTAAAATCAACTTTCAAAGGTTCCTTAAAAATTTCTCGAAAAGTTTCTTAACTCCTTCCCTTCAAAAGTTCTTTTCCAAAAATCAGTTTTCCAATGGTTTCAAAAAATTCTTTCTTCTAGAAGTTCCTTTCCCAAAATCAGTTTTCCAAAGGTTTTCTAATTCTATTTTCCAAAAGTTCATCTTCAAAATCACTTCTTAAAATCAAATTCTACTTCATAAATCAGGGTCAAAAATCATTTTCAAAATCAGATCTCAAATTTTTTCAATCCATCTCCAAGTTTTTCTGATTTAGTTCTTCAATAAAATCCTTTTTCCAACCAGGTTTAAGTTTCCCCCAAACTTTTCTCTCAAAAGAGTCTTAGACAAAATAAAATCCTTAAAAATTTTCAACGTTTCACTCTAAAAATTCTTCCTTCCAAAATTTTTACCAAGTTCCGAAGTTCTTCATCCTAAATCCTTGTCAATCTCAAAAAATTTTTAGATTCAAAAGAATTCCTAAATTCTTACCTCCAAAATGTCTCCTACAATGGTATTTTCCAAAATCTTTCCAAGTTTTCTGTCTAACAAGATTTCAAAACTCAAGTCTTATGTCAAAATGAATTCCCTCCAAATTCTGGGCAGCTTTGCCCTTTTTCCCGTTAAAACTCGTTTTCAAAGGCCTTTTTGGCCCGATATCCGTTTTCGACCCTCATTGTCGAAAGATTCCCTATGTCCGCCCCTCCGACAGCCTCGCGGTCAACATGGGACTCTTACTTTTACTATTTTCTGTCTTTTGTAAGCAAATCCAGAAAAAGAGAGGCAGCTATAGGCACCCTATTTTTGGCCGCTTGGCAGTCTACACTCCCTCCAGACTTGTACTCAAGTCAATATGAACGTATTCCAATCGAAACCAACTCTCTATGTCTCAATCCCGTCTGTCCATCCCTTCGCGGGCCCACCAGGCCCAAATAAAGGCAAAATGACCAAAATGCCCTTAGGGGCATTGTCCTTTCCAATTCCAACTCAAATCCCTCTCTAGAGACAGTTTATTCCTCGAGACGGTTCCAAATCAGGCACGTCTTTCCGAAGACGGTAAGTCCCCTTTCCAATCCCACTCTCGAGACAGTTTATTCCTTGAGATGGTTCCAAATCAGGTACGTCTTTCTGAAGATGGTAAGTCCCCTTTTGAATCCCTCTTTCGAGACAGTTTATTCCTCCAGATGGTCCCAAATCAGGCACATATTTCCGAAGATAGTAAGTCTCATTTCCAATCCCTCTCTCGAGACAGTTTATCCCTTGAGACGGTTCCAAATCAGGCACGTCTTTCTGAAGAGAATAAGACCCCTTTCCAATCCCTCTCTCGAGACAGTTTATCCCTCGAGACGGTTCCAAATCAGGCACGTCTTTCCAAAGACGATAAGACCTCTTTCCAATTCCAATCCCTCTCTTGAGACAGTCTATTCCTCAAGACGGTCCGACACGTTTGTCGAAAAAAATCTCTTCGAAATGGTAAGTCCCTTTAAACCTATCGACCGAGACGAGACCCCAAGTCCCCTAGATGGTAGAACGGTCCACCTTTGGCACCTGCTAGCCTGCCAATGCAGAAATGTCCGTTTAGGCACGCCTTCCTAGAAAATTGACTTCTCCTTTAGGTAAGTCCCCTTTAGCAGCTTCTTGAGATCAGGCAGTCTCGGGAATGATCGCGAACCGTCAGAGTATCGGAAATACTTGCAAACATCACAACCGTCAGAGTAGCGGAAATACTCGTAAACAGGTCGACGTAGGGAATTGCCAACAAACCCCTGTGTCATGACGATTGCCGTCAGAGTGGCAGAAACACTCAAAATCTAGGTCAACACCAGCGCTTGCTAGCCCACTTCAGTGGAAAATGACCAAACTGCCCCTTGGGCCTTTTTTTGAGACTTTCCGGTCAAGATGACCATTCTGCCCCTAGGCATCCAAACGCCCTGGGAACCACACCGGCTTTGGGTATTAAACCGGTAACCTTCTGAGATTACTTCTTATAGTATTCTCAACCTTCCTCTACCTTTTCAGATCATTCCGAGTCAGTTTCGACAAACCCGGTGCAAAATGATCATTTTACCCCTAGAGGGTTGGACACCTTTTCCGACCACACCGGCTCTGGGTATCAAACTGGTAACTTCCCAAGAATACTTTTTATAGTGTCCTCAACCTTTCTTTGTCCTTTCAGATCGTTCCAAGTCAGTTCCGGCAAACCCGGTGTAAAACGATCGTTTTGCCCTTGGTGGGCAGGTCGCCTTTTCTGACCACACCGGCTCTGGGAATCAAACCAGCAACCTTTGAGAACATTTTGAATAATGTTTCAAAATTTTGAGTCTTCTTCCAGGACAGTCCGAGTTCGTCCCGGTAGCTTCCCGATCTGATTGACCATTTTGCCCTTAAAGGCCCGGTCAACCCTTCTGACACATCTTGTCCTCATTTTTCAAGTCAAATACTTCTGGGACGCTATTCCAAGTGTTCCTGCTCTTTTCCAGCCTTCCAGGCCATTCCCAGTCCCTTAAATCATTCCCAAACTTTCCGGAGTCATTCCTAGTGAAACCAGGCTAAAAATTACATGGTAGTCACTAGTACAGGCGCCCAAATCTACTCAAAGATACATTGTTTGCTGACCTTAAACATTTCCTAAACAGCTGGCACCACTAGTAGTGGCGCCAAGCCAAAAAATGGCCTGTGCCACTCCTAGTGGTGCTAGTGTAATGTTTAGCCTGGCGCCACTGCAACAGGTGCCAGTGCATTCCTCTCTCTATAAATATAGAGCCTCTTCCAGCATGAAAGGGGTCCGCAAACTTAGTCAAAAAACACCAATATTTGATATACAGAGCTCGAATAATCCCTAAACCCTAGCCTCCCTAGGTTTTCCAAACCCTAGGCACCATACACTAAACCCTAGCCTCATATACACTCACACACACCCCCATACACTTATACACTAGCCTCCAACCCTCCTTTGAAGACTTGAAGAGCTACAATCTGAAGTTTGAAGATCGAAGACAACTCTTGAGGATTGAAGATGAAGATCGAAGACAAGCAAGACGCGCAAAATAAACAAGACATACGGTAGGCTTTCTATTTAAATTTCTGCACTTCCCCCTCTCTCTTTTCTCTCCTAATCAACTTGGGTTTTCTCTATTTTAATCCCCTATCTCTTTCCCCCCCCCCCTTTCTTTGCATATTTGAAACAAGGGGACTCCCGGTCTATGTATAGGATTAGACTATCGGAGGGTCATCGTGCCAAGGGATTTCCTTTAGGCTAACCGGAGACCACGTGGGTTCAGCCCCCTTGATTATGTGGTCAAGCCTTAACCTTGTATGTTCACAGCCCCAAACTTGCATTGTGCATATCATGATCTTGCATCTTCCAAAAATCGTTTCGAAACTCATTTCCAAAATTTGCATTAAACTTGTTTTCAAAATTGCATCAAAATCTCTTTTTCACAACATGTTTTTAAAATCACAATCCTAGGGTGATTCTAGCTTTTCCATGGCTAAGGTTGCTTTAGGAAAGTGTTACATTCAAAGTGACCAATATGCTCCATATTTTCAAATCTTGTTGTTTTGAAAACTGCTTTCCTAAAGTGGTTCTAGCCTTCTTATGGTTAGAATTGCTTTAGGAAAGTGAGACGTTTTTACACCTTCTAAAAACTCTCTTTTCAAAAGTCTCTTTTTCTAAAACCCTCTTTTTCAACGTGCTTTCTAAAAGCTCTCCTTTCCAAAGTTGTTTTCAAAACCTCCCTCCAAAAATCTATTATTCAAAACTTCTCTTTTTAAACCTCCCTCCAAAAATCCAAAACGCTCTCTTCAAGGTCCACTTTCCAAAAACATTCCCTAGGTTTCCTTCTTAGAAAACCTCTTCCGAAATCTCTTTCTAAAAAATTACTCACTACGATCTCTTTCCAAAAACTCTTTCTCCTCAAAATTCACTTTCTAAAAAACACTCCATAAATTCATTTTCCGTAAGCACCCCATTTTTTACCGCTCGGTAGTCTACACCCCGTCCAGACTTGTTTTCAAGTCATTGTGGGCATATTCCAATCGAAACAGATTTTCTAAGTCCAAATCCCGTTTCTCCATTGCCTCGCTCGCCCATTAGGCCCAAATAGAGGCAAAATGACCAAAATGCCCTTAGGGGCATTGTTCTTTCCAATTCCAACTCCTACCCCTCTCTCGAGACAGTTGATTCCTTGAGATGGTAAATCTATTCTAATTCAGGCACGTCTTTCCGAAGACGGTAAGTCCCCTTTCCAATCCCTCTCTCGAGACAATTTATTCCTCGAGACGGTTCCAATTCAGGCACGTCTTTTCGAAGACGGTAAGTCCCCTTTCCAATCCCTCTCTTGAGACAGTTTATTCCTCGAGACGGTTCCAATTCAGGCACGTCATTTCGAAGACGATAAGTCCCCTTTCCAATCCCTCTCTCGAGATAGTTTATTCCTCGTGACGGTTCCAATTCAGGCACGTCTTTCCGAAGACAGTAAGTCCCCTTTCCAATCCCTCTCTCAAGACAGTTTATTCCTCGAGACGGTTCCAATTCAAGCACGTCTTTTCGAAGACAGTAAGTCCCCTTTCCAATCCCTCTCTCGAGATAGTTTATTCCTTGAGACAGTTCCAATTTAGGCACGTCTTTTCAAAGACGGTAAGTCCCCTTTCCAATCCCTCTCTCGAGACAATTTATTCCTTGAGACGGTTCCAAATCAGGCACGTCTTTCCGAAGACGGTAAGTCCCCTTTTCAATCTCTCTCTTAAGACAATTTATTTCTCGAGACGGTTCCAATCAAGGCCCCTTTAGTAACTTCCCGAGAATGCTTCTTATAGTATTGTCAACCTTTCCTTATCTTTCCGGATCATTCCGAGTCAGTTCCGGCCAACCCGGTACAAAATGACGGTTTTGCCCCTGGTGGGCCGGTCTCCTTTTTCGACTATACCGGCTCTTGGTATCAAACCGGTAACCTCCTGAGAATGCTTCGTATAGTAGTCTCAACCTTTCCTTATCTTTCCGGATCATTCCGAGTCAGTTCGGGCTAACCTGGCACAAAATGCCCGTTTTGCCCTTGGTGGGCCGGTCTCCTTTTTTGACCAAACCGGCTCTGGGTATCAAACCGGTAATCCTCTGAGATTACTTCTTATAGTATTCTTAACCTTCCTCTGTCTTTTCAGATCATTCCGAGTCAGTTCCGGCAAACTCGGTGCGAAATAACTGTTTTGCCCCTAGTGGGCTGGTCACCTTTTCTGACCGCACCAGCTCTGGGTATCAAACCGGCAACCTTTGGGAACATTCTGAATAATGTTTCCAAATGTCGAGTCTTCTTCTGGGACAGTCCAAGTCTGTCCCGGCAGTTTTCCAATCCGATTGACCGTTTTGCCCCTAAAGGCCCGGTCAACCTTTCCGACCCATCTTATCCTGATTTTTTAAGTCAAATACCTCCAAGACACTATTTTCAGTGTTTCTGCTCTTTTCCAGCCTTCTGAGCCATTCCTAGTCTCTTAAAATCATTCCTGGACTTTCTAGAGTCACTCCTAGTGAAGCCAGGCTAAAAATTACATGGTAGTCACTAGTACAGGCGCCCAAATCTGGTCAAAGATACGTTGCTTGCCGACCTTAAATATTTCCTAAATGGCTGGCGCCACTCCTAGTGGCGCTAGTGTAAAGTTTGGCCTGATGCCACTACAACAGGCGCCAGTGTTGTCCAACCTCTATAAATACAAAGCCTTCTCCAACGTGAAAAGGATCCTTCAACTCAGTTTAAAAATCATATAATTCGATATACAGAGCTCGAACACTCCTTAAACCCTAGCCTCCTTAGGTTTTCCAAACCCTAGCAACCATACACAAACCCTAGCCTCATATACACTCCTATACATCCCCATACACTCATACACTAACCTTCAACCCTCTTTTAAAGACTTGAAGAGTTGCAATATGAAGTTTGAAGCTTGAAGGTGGCTCTTGAAGATTGAAGACGAAGATCAAGACGAAGACTGAAGAAAGCAAGGCACGCAAAATAAACAAGATACAAGGTAGGTTCTTCATTTAAACTTCTGCACTTCCCCCCCTCTCTCTTCTCTCTTCTAACCCAAGTGGGTTTTCTCTATTTTAATCCCCCATCTCTTCCTCCCCCCCCCCCCCCCCCCCCCCTTTTCTTTGCATGCTTGAAACAAGGGGATTCCCGGTCCATGTGTAGGATTGGGCTATTGGAGAGTCACTATGTCAGGGGCTTTCTTCTAGTCTAACCAGAGACCACGTGGGTTCTGCCCCCTTGATTATGTGGTGAAGCCTTAACCTTGTATGTTTACGACCCCAAAACTGCATTGTGCATATCATGGACTTGCATCTTCCAAAAGTCGTTTTCAAAGTTGTTTTCAAAATCATTTTCAAACTTGTTTTCAAGATTGCATCAAAATCTCCTTTTTCAAAACATGTTTTCAAAATCACAATCCTATGGTGATTCTTGCCTTTCCATGGCTAAGGTTGCTTTAGGAAAGTGTTACATTCAAAGTGACCAATATGGTCCATATTTTCAAATCTTGTTATTTTCAAAACCGCTTTCCTAAAGTGGTTCTAGCCTTCTTATGGTTAGAATCACTTTAGGAAAGTGAGATCTTTTACGTTTTCCAAAAAAAAAAAGCTCTCTTTTCAAAAATCTCTTCTCAAAAATCTATTTTTCAACATACTTTCCTAAAACTCTCCTATTCAAAGTTGTCTTAAAAAACTCCCTCCAAAATCTATTTTTCAAAGCTTCCTTTTTCAACTCCTTTCCAAAAACTCTTTCTCCTCAAAATTCGCTTTCTAAAAACACTCCCTAAATTCACTTTCCTAAAAAACTCTCTCCAACAATCTCCTTCCCAAAAATCTTTCCAAAAACTCTGTTTCCAAAATCTCCCTTCTAGAAACTCCCCTCTAGGATTTTTCTTCTAAAAACTTGTTTCCAAAAACACACTTTCCAAAAACTCCTTCTCTTTAAAAATCTTTTCCCAAAAACTCTCTCTTCGAATTTACTTTCCAAAAACTCTTCCGTCTAGAAACTCCTCCCTAAGATTCCTTTCTAGAAAACCTTCGTTTCGAAAAATGCACTTTCCAAAAATCATTTTTCCTTAGAGCCCAAGTCAAGCCCTAGAACCCACGATTAGGAAACCCTAATTTTCTTTTTAAAAACATGATTTTCAAACTTTGCCCCAAACCTAGGTTTCCAAAACCTCTTGTTTCTACATCCAAACTATACATGTTTTCAAAACCTATTTTCTATGTCGAAACTATAGTTTTTGAAATCTAGGGTTTCTAGAATCTCCCTTTCCAAATCCTTGCCAAATCCTACCTTCCCTTCAGGGAACCAAATCAAATATTCCCGTTTAGGAAACCAAATCCAATCCTCCATTTTTTAAAACAAAATCAAACCTTTACTTTTAGAAACCAAATCTAACCCCTTCCTAACCCAAACCTTTCATAATTCAACTTCTTCCTAAACTTCTCCTTTCCTAAATCTTAAGTTTCCAAAACTTGAACATAAAAATCTTTCCTTAAATTTCAAAATTCAAATCTTTCCTAATTCAACCCTTTCCTAATTCTACCCCTTTCCACCTATCTAGATAGGTGCAACTCTTCAAATCTTCGAAGGAGGGTTGAAGGTTAATGTATGAGTGTATGGGGGTGTGTATGAGTGTATAGGAGGCTAGGGTTTAGTGTATGGTGGCTAGGGTTTTTAAGGTGCTCGAGCTCTGTATATCGAAATATAGGATTTTTAGATTGAGTTTACGGATCCTCTTCATGTTGGAAAAGGCTCTGTATTTATAGAGGTTGGATAACACTGGGGCCTGTTGTAGTGGCGCCAGGCCAAACTTTACACTGGCGCCACTAGGAGTGGCGGCAGGCCATTTTTTGGCTTGTAGTGGCGCCAGCCATATAGGAAATGTTTAAGGTCGGCAAGCAACGTATCTTTGACTAGATTTGGGTGCCTGTACTAGTGACTACCATGTAATTTTTAGCCTGGCTTCACTAGGAGTGACTCCGGAAAGTCCGGGAATGATTTGAAGAAGCCGGGAATGACCCGGAAGGTCGAAAAAGAGCAGGAACACTTAGGATAGTGTCTCGGAGGTATTTGACTCAAAAAATGAGGACAAGATGTGTCGGAAGGGTTGACCGGGCCTTTAGGGGCAAATGGTCAATCGGATCGGGAAGTTGCCGGTACGGACTTGGACTGCCCCGGAAGAAGACTTGGGATTTGGAAACATTATTTAGAATGTTCCCAGAGGTTACCGATTTGATTCCCAGAGCTGGTGTGGTCGGAAAAGGAGACCGGCCCACCAGGGGCAAAATGGTCATTTCACACCGGGTTTGCCAGAACTGACTCGGAATGATCCAGAAAGGTAAAGGGAGGTTGAGAACACTATAAAAAGTAGTCTCTGGAGGTTACCGGTTTGATACCCAGAGCCGGTGTGGTTCCCGGGGCGTTCAGATGCCTAGGGGCAAAATGGTCATCTTGACCGGAAAGTCTCAGAAAAGGTCCAAGGGGCAGTTTGGTCATTTTTCACCGAAGTGGGCTAGCAGGCACTGGCGTTGACCTGGGTTTTGAGTGTTTCCACCACTCTGGCGGTAGTCGTCGTGACACAGGAGTTTGTTAGCAATTCCCTATATCGACCTATTTGTGAGTATTTCCGCTACTCTAACGGTTGTGATGTTTGCGAGTATTTTTGCTACTCGGACCGTCTCAAGAGAGGGATTGGAAAGGGGACTTATTGTCTCTGAAAAGACGCGCCTAATTTGGAACCGTCTCGAGGAATAAACCGTCTTGAGAGAGGGATTACAAAGGGGACTTTCCGTCTTCGAAAAGACATGCCAGATTTGGAACCGTCTTGAGGAATAAACTGTCTCTAGAGAGGGATTGGAAAGGGGACTTACTATCTTCAAAAAGACGTGCCCGATTTGGAACCGTCTCAGGGAAGAAACTTTCACGAGAGAGGGATTGGAAAGGGGTCTTACCGTCTCCAAAAAGACGTGCCTGATTTGGAACTGTCTTAAGGAATAAACTGTCTTGAGAGAGGGATTGGAAAGGGGTCGTATCATCTTCGGAAAGACGTGCCTGATTTGGAACCGTCTCGAGGAATAAACTGTCTCGAGAGAGGGATTGGAAAGGGGTCTTACCGTCTCCAAAAAGACGTACCTAATTTGGAACCATCTTGAGGAATAAACAGTCTCGAGAGAGGGATTGGAAAGGGGACTTACCGTCTTCGAAAAGACGTGCCTGGTTTGGAATAAATTTACTATCTTGAGGAATCAACTATCTCGAGAGAGGGGTTAGAGTTGGAATTGGAAAGAACAATGTCCCTATGGGCATTTTGGTCATTTTGCCTCTATTTGGGCCTGGCGGGCCCGCGAAGCGATAGACAAACTGGATTTGGACTTAGAAAATCAGTTTCGATTAGAATACGTCCATATTGACTTGAGTACAAGTCTGGATGGAGCGTAGACTGCAGAGCGGTCGAAAATGGGGTGCTTACAATGATCAGGGAATCTTAGAAAAAGACAAACCAAGCAAAGTGTTTGTGAGACGTTTCAGGGGTTTCTGAAAGTGCCAACGTTTGAGCCACGCGATCAGGGGCATTGGAAAGCAAACTATTGAATCGAACCTTATCAATGGAAAGACCAATGGGCAAGCTTATAGGAATTCCCTAATTTACGCATTTCTTAAGTCGTTTGACGGTGCGTTATAATTAGGAAATCGAGAGAAAAACTAACCCTAGCAGAGTGTTTGTAAGACGCTCTAGGGGTACTTTCTTTGACTTGGAAGTGTTTGGAATCACAGGACTCACCTTGGATTGGACATGGGCATAGAATAGGGTATGTGGTTTCGTACCCAAAGCCGATGTGGTTTCTGGGCACATTCGAGCTACTAGGGGTAAAATGGTCATTTTGATAAGAATTGGTTAGAAAGGGTCAGGATGGATTGGAGTGGCACATTAAGCATGCCAGACTATTTTGGAACATTCCTGGAAGGTGTACTTACTTGTCTGGAGGGATTTATGTTGTGCCAGTGTGTTTAGGGTAAAACAGTATTTTAACCAAAGTTGATCAGAATAGGACTGAAATTGGCTGAGATGGCGTATTGAGTATCCCTAATTGTCTAAGAACACTTTCGAAGGGACGACTAACCATCTTTATGGATTTTGAACTTTTTCTCAGAAACGTGTCTGGAGGCCCAAGGGGCAAGTTTGGTCATTTTTCACCGAGTCAGGCTAGCAGGCGTTGGTGTTGACCTAGGTTTTGGTTCCCCAAGATCACCCAACCTTGGAAAGCTACCTGTATGGTGTTGGTCCTTAAAACCGCCCAATCTCAGAAAGCTACCTCTAGGGTGGTATTGGTTTCTAAGATCGACTGGTCCCAAAAAGCTGCCTATAAGGTGCTATTGGTCCTCGAGATCGCCTAGTCTTGGAGAGCTACCGGATAACGGACATTCTACATTGGTAGGCTAGCAGGCGCCTGTCGCGCCCAGATTTTTTGCACATAAGTGGGAAAATACTGTATTATCTCGTTAGAACTCATCCTCCTAGAATAATGAGTGCGACTAGGCATGAATTGAAAATAGATTTGAATTAAGGGCTTTGAAAACATTTGGAGTCCCCACCTAACTTGATTAAGGTGAGTTAGGTCACCTAAAAACTAAGCACAATCCGAAGACTACACTTAGGGCTCATGAAAATGGTTTTGAAAATACTTCCTCAAGAGAGGGTTTTTAGGAAAGCAGGTTATTTAGCAGCCTTTAGAAAATATTAAGCCCTTTTATGAAAATAACTTCGTTTTGGTCTATCGAAAATAGTGATCTAAGTTCGGAGATTAGTTACGTGTAGGGAAGACGCACTAATCCATCACCTTACCCTGCCCTTACGGTACCTACATGTCTATTTACCCTAGATTCACCTATGAGAGTCTGCAACTAACAAATGTCCAAAACTATCCACTTTAGAAAAAGAATGTTTAAAAAGACATGATGCATGATATGTAAGTGCAAGAAAAAGTGAGTTGAAAAATAGATTTGGAAATAGATTTGAAAGGAACTTCATTTGATTTGAAAAGATAGCATTGAAATTGGAAAGCTTTGGAGATTGGAAATAGGGATTTTAAAACAGATTTTTGGAATTGCAAACATGAAAATAGATTATGGAATTTGGAGATTTGACAGAAAATTATGGAAATAGAAGCTTGAAAAAGGTTGTGGAAATAGAAGTTTGAAAAAGGTTATGACCGCACCCATGAGCGTTACCTACATATCTTTTTTGAGGAATCAGGTCAGTCGTAGTTCATATAAGAGTCCGATAGAGAATAGAAGATTTGATATGTAAGAAGAAATTGAATTAGAATTTGGATTTGATTTGAATTTAAAATAGAAGATTGGAATTTGAAATTGAAAAGATTGGACTTTGATTTGGAAAGATAGAACTTAGAAGAAAGATTGAGATTTGAGAAACCTAGACTTAGGAATGACAGGATTTAGGAAGGACTTGAGATTAAGAAAGATTTAACTTGAATGTCAGACTTGGAAGATTAGGGAAGTTGGAATTAGGAAAAATGGGATTTAGGAAAGGTTCGAATTAGAAAACTTTCAAAATAGGAAAGTGTCATTTTAGGAAAGTTCCGTTTTAGGAAAGTTTTGGTTTAGGAAAGGTTTCGAATGAGGAAAGTTTCAATTTAGGAAAGTTTTGGATTAAGAAAATTTCATTTTAAGAAAGGTTTTGAAATAGGAAAGGTTTCGTTTTAAGAAAGTTTTGAATTAAGAAATTTTCATTTTAAGAAAGGTTTTGAAACAGGAAAGGTTTCATTTTAAGAAAGTTTTGAAATTGGAAAGTTTGAAATTTAAAATATTTTGTAATAGGGAAGTTTTGAAAGTAAGAAAGTTTTGAGTTTGGAAGGTTTTAGATTTGGAAAGATTTGAAATTTAGGGAAGTTTAAAATTTAGAAAGTTTAGGATTTGGAAAGGTCAGGATTAGGAAACATTTAGAAGTTTAAAGTTTAAGGAAAGATTTAAAAGCTCAAGTTTTGGAAATGTAAGATTTAGGAAAGTATAAGATTAGGAAGGGGTAGATTTAGGAAAGATTTGGAGTTGGAGCGACTAAGATTCGTATTTCCTAAAACAAGGAATTGGATTTTGCTTCTAAAAAGAGGTGTTTTGATTTTGCTTAAAAAAACGGAGGATAGGATCTAGTTTCCTAAATGGGATATTAGATTTGGTTTCCTAAAAGGGAGATTGAATTTGGTATGGATTTGGAAAGATGGTGTTTAGAAACTCTAGATTTGGAAGACTATAGTTTTGACATAGAAAAGGGGTTTCGGAAACTTATGGTTTAGATGTGAAAAAGGAGATTTTGGAAACCTAGGTTTTAAAGCAAGATTGAAAATCATATTTTTGAGAAAGGAAATTAGGGTTTTCTGATTGTGGGTTCTAGGGTTTGACTTGGGCTCTAAGAAAAGAGATTTTTGGAAAGTAATTTTTTAGAAAGGAAGATTTTTGGAAGGCAATCATAGAGAGGAGTTTTTAGAAAATGAATTTTAAAAGGAAAGTTTTTCGAAAGGGATTTTGGAAAATAAAGTTATGAGAGAGAGTTTTTGGAAAGAGAGGTTTTGGAAGGAGATCTTAAAAAGAAGTTTTTGGAAAGCGAATTTTTGAAAAGAAAGTTTTTGGAAAGGAGTTTTGAAAGGAGTTTTGGGAAATAGATTTTTGGAGTTTTTGAAAGCAATTTTGAAAAGGAATTTTGAAAAAGAGATTGGAGAGAGTTTTTAGAAAGTATGTTAGAAAAGAGATTTTCAGAGGGAGAGATTTTTTAAAAGAAAGTTTTTAGAAAGTATATAAAATGTCTCACTTCCTTAAAGTGATTTTAACCATAAGAAGGTTAGAACCACTCTAAGATAGTAGTTTTGAAAACAACAAAGATTTTAAAAATATGGACCATATCAGTCACTTTAAATGTAACACTTTCCCAAAGTAACCCAAGACATGGAAATGCTAGAATCACCTTAGGGTTGTGATTTAGAAAACAAGTTTTGAAAAAGAAGATTTTAACACAAACTTCGAAAATGATTTTAATGTAAGCTTTTTGAAAACGAGTTTAAAAACAAATTTTGGAAGAATGCAAGATCATGATATGCACAATGCAAGTTGGGGTCGTGAACAAACAAGGTTAAAGGCTTCAACACATAATCAAGGAGGCTGAACCCACGTGGTCTCTGGTTAGACTAAAAAAAAGCCCCCGACATGGTGACCTTCCAATAGCCTAATCCTACACATGGACTAGGAAGTCCCTTGTTTCAAGCATGCAAGAAAGGGGGGGAAGAAGATAGGGGATTAAAATAGAAGAAAATCCAAGTAGGTTCGGAGGGAGAAGAGAGAGGGGGAAGATGCGTAAACTTAAATAGGGAGTCTACCTTGAGTCTTCTTTATTTTACTTTGCTTTTCTTGCTTTGCTTCGGTCTTCGCTTCAGTCATTGCCTGGATCTTCGAGAGTATGTCTTGATCTTCGAGAGCTTCGGATTGCAGCACTTTAAGTCTTCAATGAAGGCTTTGAAGGCTAGAGTATGAGTGCATAGGAGTGTATGTGAGTGTATAAGAGGCTAGGGTTTGGAAACCCTAAAGAAGACTAAGGTTTAGAGAGGCTACGGGCTCTGTATATCGAAGAGTAAGGTTTTTAGACTGAGTTTTTGGGCCTCTTTCATGCTAGAGGAGGCTCTATATTTATAGAAAAAAAAAATGACCTGGTGCCTGTTGTAGTGGCGCCAGGCAAAAAATCCTTCTAGCGCCACTAGGAGTGGCGCCAGGCCAATATTTGGCTTGGCACCACTACTAGTGGTGCTAGCCACTTAGGAAAGTTTTAAGGTCGGCAAGCAACATATCTTCAGAAGGTCCGTACTAGTGACTACCATGCAATTTTTAGCATAGCTTCACTAAGAGTGGCTCCAGAAGGTCCAGGAATGATTTGAAGGGCCCGGGAATGACCCAGAAGGCCGGAAAGGGACATGAACCCTTAGAATACTGTCCCAGAGGTAATAGACTTGAAAAATGATAACAGGATGCGTTGGAAGGGTCGACAGGCCATTAAAGGCAAAACAGTCAACTGGATCGGAAGACTACTGGGATGGACTAGAAATGTCTCGGAAGAAGACTTAAGGTTTGGAAACATTATTTAGAATGTCCCAGGAGGTTACTGGTTTGATACCCAGCACTGGTGTGGTCGAAAAAGGCGACCGGCCCGCCAAGGGTAAAACGGTCATTTTGCACCGGGTTTGTGAGAATTGACTCGAAATGATCCGGAAAGATAATGAAAGGTCGAGAATACTATAAAAAGTATTATCGAGAGGTTACCGGTTTGATACCCAAAACCAGTGTGGTTCTTGAGGCGCTCGGATGCCTAGGGGTAACATGGTCATCTTGACCGGAAAGTCTCAGAATTGGCCCAAAACTGACTAGAAGGCACATAACCATGCCGGAGTGCTTTTAAGACAATCTTGGAAAGATGGACTTACCGTTTTGAGGACTTAGGTATTTTCTTGAGAAAAGTGCTGGAAATAGCCTTATGGGCAGTTTGGTCATTTTTCACTGGAGTAGGCTAGCAAGCACTGGTGTTGACCTAGGTTTTGAGTGTTTCCGCCACTTTGATGGCAGTCCTGTGATACAGGGGTTTGTTGGCAATTTCTTATATTGACTTGTTTGCAAGTACTTCTGCTACTCTGTCGGTTCGCGATCATTTCAAAGATTTTCTAATCTTAGGAAGCTGCTAAATGGACTTAGCGCATGAGGAATTAACTTTCTCAAAAGGCATGCCGAAATGGACATTTCTACATTGGCGGGCTAGCAGGTGCCAAAGGTGGACCGTTCTACCATCTCGGGGACTTAGGGTCTTGTCCCGGTCGACGGGTTTGAAGGGACTTACCGTTTCTAAGAGTTCATTCAGAAACGTGCCGGATTGGAGGGTCGTACCACCTTGAGGAATTAACTTTCTCGAAAGGTGCACCAGATTTAATTGGAATTAGAATTAGAATTGGAATTGAAAACAGAATTGGAAAGGGGACTTACCGTCTTCGAAAAGACGTGCTTGATTTGGAATTGGACCGAAACAATGCCCCAAATGGCATTTTGGTCATTTTGCCTCTATTGGGGCCTTACGGGCCCACAAAGCAATGGATTGACTGGAATAGGATTGAAAAACTAGAATATGTCCATATTGACTTGAACTCAAGTCTGGACGGACTGGAGACTACCAAGTGGGCAAAAATGGGGTGCTTACAGCTGCCCCTCTTTTCTGTCTTTGCTTGTCGAAGACAGAAAACGATAAAGTAAAAGTCCCATGCTGACCGTGAGGCAATAAGAGGAACGGACTTTGAAAATTTAGGAAGACGAGAGTGTGGAAACATATATTGGGCCCAAAAGGCCTTTGAAATCGAGTTTTGGCGTGAAAAAGGGCAAAGTTGCCCAGAATTGGCAACTGGCGCCACTAGCAGAAATATTTCTAGTTTGAGCACTTGTGGGATTTTGAAAATTTTTTTCAAAACTGAGGGGCATTGTAAGGAAACTGACTTGGACATTGAAGAAGTGCCTTTTAGAGACCATGGGGGATTGCGGAAGTGAACGCTGTCATCAGAAAAGTCGCCGGAAGAGAAGTTTTCTCCGGAGAACTCCAAGAGGTGAGTTTTTTAGTTTATGTTGATTTTAATGGGTAGAATTCCATTTAAGTTGTGTCAATAGTGAAAATCAATGTTTTGATATATTTTGAACACCATGGTGAAGTTATTTTTGTATTTTAGTGCTTGTTTGATTGAATTTGAGTGATTTTGCGTGATTATGTGAAGGGAGTTTCTGTAGGAATTGGGGGTTTGTTCCTACGGGCTTAGGTGTGAAGTTTTTTGGCTAGATTTTTATACTGTGTGCCTTCGAAAAATGTGTTTAACAGCTGTATGAAATTTCGTGATTTTTCAAAAACTTTTGAATTTTTGATTTTTTGAAAAATAGAAAAAAGACTTACGAAAATAGAAAAAATGGAAAAATTTGAGAAAGTGATGAAATTAAGGGAGTTTAAAATTTGGAAAAATGTTGGAATATTTTAAAAACCATTTGAAATGATTTATTGAAAAATGAAACGAGTCTTTTGGGAAGTTTGAAAATTTTAAAAGTGTGTGCGGGTGTTGGTGGTATGTGATGGTGGTGTTTGTAAAGTTCATGGCTTGTGTTTTATGTTGATGAGGTGAGTGTTGTAGGGAACATTTTTAAACGAAACTCTGCCGAAATTTTTGAAATTTGGAAAAGAGTTGGAAAAGGTTTTGAATAAAATATTTTTGAAGGAAAAAGACAGAAAACCCTAGAAATTTTAGAAAACTTGTTTTGACTTGAAATTGACAAATTAGAATGTGTAGGAAATTCATTTTGACTCGAAATTTGACCTTTTAAATCAAAATGTGTAGAAAATTCATTTTGACTTAGAATTGAAATTTTAAAATCAAAATGTGTAGGAAATTCATTTTGACTTAGAAGTGGATTTAAAAATCAAAATGTGTAGAAAATTCATTTTGACTTAGAATGGGTTTTAAAATAAAAATGTATAGGAAATTCATTTTGACCTGAGACTTGAGTTTTGAAATCTTGTTAAACAAATGACTTGGAAATATTTTGAAAAATAGAATTTTAGGAAACATTTTGGAGGTAAGATCTTAAGGATTCTTTCAGATTTGAAAAATTTTTAATATTGACAAAGATTTAGGATGGAAAACTTTGGGACTTGATAGAAATTTTGGAAGGAAGAATTTTTGGAGTGAAACCTTGAATTTTTTTTTACTAAGACTTTTTTTTTCTTTAAAAGAAAAAGTTTGGGAGAAACTTAAACCTGATTGGAAAAGAAATTTCTTGGAGAACTTAATCAAAAAAGCTTGAAGATGGATTGAAGAAATTTGGAGATTTGATTTTGAAAATGATTTTTTGAACTTGACTTAGAATTCTGATTTTAAGAAGTGATTTTGGAGATGAACTTTTAGAAAAGAGAATTAGAAAACCTTTTTGAAAACTGATTCTGGAAAGGAACTTTTAGAAGAAAGAGTTTTTGGAAACTTTCGGAGGAAATAATAGGAAACCATTGGAAAACTGATTTTTTAAAAAGAACTTTTGAAGGGAAGTAGTTAAGAAACTTTTTGAGAAAATTCTTTTACGAAACCTTCGCGAGTTGATTTTAAAAATAAGCTTTGAATGAAACATTTAAGAAGCTTGAAAGTTATGTCATTCATTTTTATCTTCGGTTATTATCATCATTACTTCTTCCTTGCTTTTATTTCTTATCTTCATATACCGTATATTAACACCTCTTACTTTGCTTACCTTTTCAGGATGGCTGATGTTGGTGATGATGGTTCTGAGAGGAGACGCCGCTCCAGGAAGGTGGCCCGGACAGATTCTTTTAGCAGCTCTAGCCGCTTTAAGGGTAGTCAGCGTTCTACTGATCGAGTATCTTTTAGCTAGAATAGGAGGGGGAGTAGGCCTCTAGTTGACCCCTTCCTTCCAGTTAAGCCGGCCTTTGAGGATGACATGGATGTCGAGGTTTTCCACTTTTGGCTTTTAGGATGGCCAACTCTATTTTGAGTTGACTGTGGGTTTGGTATGATGGGTATCCTCCAGATGAGCAAGACATTTTTTGCTGGTCCTTTGGTTGCATGGTTTCTCTCCTATTGGTGTAGCTTGTTTTCTGGCAGTGGTTTCCATTTGACCACCTGGCTTCTCTCTCTTCCATTTTAGGGAATGTGAGCTTGCCCCTACTCCCCATGAGTATGGCTTCCTCATAGGTCTTTGGGATGGTTCAACTAACATTATGGGACTTACTTTTCTTGATGGCTGCGTCACGATTGTTTCTTCTTAGCTTGGGCTCCGTTGTGCGGCCTTTTCTTCTAATCTGTTGCCCCAGTTTTCGTATGTCCTATTGAAGTTTTTGTTTCTCTCATTTTTCAGTTTGTGATAGATATGACAGTTCATCCAGTTGATTGACACTCTCCTCAAGATTGGTCAGTCTTCATGGTAGCCCTAGCTCTACTTCTCCTGAATTTGTTGATGTTTCTGCGTGGGGGCTGACCTGATCGACTCTCGGTTATGTCTACCACTTGCCAAGATTCGTGTAGGGTACTCATATGCTTCTATGGTTGTAGGAAAGACCTTCGTAAGCCTTACTAGCCTTCAGTAGGGGGTTGAAGCTCATTTTCGGGGATGTGCTCCATTATTCCAGCTTTGGGCAATTGGAAAGTCATTCATTGCTCCTTTTTTTCAGCATACATGGTATCTCAAGTCAAGAGTCATTTGATTGGGGAGATCGAGGGTTAGCTATTGACCTATTCTTTGTTTCTTGTTGGCCATGAAAATCTGAGCTTTCTATGGTGTGTTCCGGTGCTGTAGATGTTTGAGTGGTGGCTTTAGCTTCTTTTTGCGTTTTACCCTGTTCCCTGTTTCTTATTTGAGAGAGATAGTGAAAAACATAGAGTTAGTTTTTGTACAAAAATAGTTTATTTATACATATTATTCTTCTTTTTTTTTTTTTATAAATGTACATGGAATTAGATGTCTGACTTATTTTGCATGTCCTGCTTTATATATATATATATTTTTTCATGAATGCATAGGTGCATACAGGAATAGAATTCAATGCATGTTATACTTTTTGGATGAATGTACATACAGGAATGGAATTGAATGCATGCCATGCTTTTTTATGAATGCATGAATAGATACAAACTACACAAAAATTTAAATTGATATAAAGATTATACATGCCAGGGATGCATTAGTAATACATGTATATAAGTTATTTACAAAGAATGTCCAAGGATTGCCCCAGGGCCCATACTCTCAGGATTTTGTTTCCTTTCCAGGATTCTGCCCCAATGGGGTTTTTCTGATCTTACTTGGTTTTCTCTCTTAGATCTCTAAAATGCCACTATGGCTCGAGCAACAACTCGCATGCCATTTACAGAGCGATAAATAGCTAAGCCCTCAATCCGAGAAGACTTCTTTTAGGACAGTAATATAGGCTAGGTTTAGGGGTTGTAAGAAACGAAGGGATATTTAGGCTCAAAGATCTTCTTTTAGTGGGTTGTTTAAACCAAAATCATCTGAGCACACTTTGGAGCATGAGATTGCCCCTGCATTCCTTTCTAGTTCTCCTTTCTCCTCCTACTTGTCTTCGTATTGTTCAGGCTTATTTGGACTAAGCAATTTTCTTTGATCAGAGAGGACTTTAATTTGGACCGTAACGTAGGCTAGGTTAAGGGGTTTATGAATGAAAAGAGTAGAAAGGCTCAAACATTATCACTTGTGAGGTTTTAAAAGACCAATAATCACCTTTGCCAACTTAACTTCCATTCACTGCTTTCTTCTTTCCTTTATACTCTGGTTATTCTTCTAGATTGCTTTCGGCCTTCTAATTTAAGATCCCTTTTTCATCAAGACATTTGTTGCTAAGTCGACTTTTGAAGATGCTAACTTTTTCATTTTTATTTTGGGATGATAATAACTTCTTTTGAAGATCCTCATAAACACAATATCTTCTTTACTAGAGATGCCTTTGACGCCATAACTTCTTGAAGATCATTAGTTTTATCGTTGCTTATTATATCTTCTTAGAAATCACCCTTTTCATCATTGCTCATTATATCTTCTTAGAAATCATTCTTTTCATTATTTCTCATTATTTCTCATTAATTCTTACTTATGACTTTTGCCTTAACCCAGTATAGGCAGTAATCATCTGGTTAGTCTTCTTGAGTAAAGTAACCAGCTCAAGTGGGCTTTGCAAAGGGATTTGTTTGTGTATGGTAGAATAAATGAGGGCCTTTCATCACTTCAAATTAAATTGCTTAGTCCATAAAGCCTTTATACAAAATTTAGACAATGTTCCTAAAAAAATGGTGTGTTTCTGCTGGTAAACCACTATATATTCTATCGAATCAACTACTCTGTGCTTACCCTAGTGTGGGGGATGGTTATAGGTTTGGGGATATCTAAAAAGAGATCATTGACGGCTCTAGTGGGCTAAGCAAATGATAGTGTTTATTTGGGATAAATAGAACAATGGCTCCTCATCATTTTGAGTACTCGGCTGCCCATTGCTTAGCCAAGATATCACGCAAGTGTCACCTTTTCAATGAACTCTACACATTTTTTATGAGACTATCTCATTCCTATCTCTTACTCTCTCTTTACCTCTCAAAGGTTTTGACCCCCTTTTGAATGGGTTGCCCATGCTATCCCATCCTTCAAGTCGAGTCACCTACCAAAGGGGAAAGAATCCCTAAACGTAACAATCGTCCATAAGAGTATGAGGCAAAGGAAATAAACTAGGAACTACCTATTTTCATTTAAAAGCATGATTACATAGCATGCAGTGTTTATTTAAAGAAGATATGCAAGAACTAGAAAGACGAAAGGAAACTAAACGAATTTTATGAAAACCTCCCTTTTCTAGTGGACCTCCTGGTGAGAACCTCTATCAGGATTTTGAAGTTGTGTCTACTTCTTTGGTATTTTATACTTCGAGTGTATCACCAAATGATGGAGGACGGATTGACAGATCTTCTATAGTGTTTAGCATGTATTTAGAAGTTAGGAGATTCTTTTGTAGTAATGCATGGGTCTGACAAAACTTTGCAAACGATGAAGCTCTCTTCTGTAGGGACGATGATCGTCGCGACATGGTGTGGAGGTAACATCTTGTTGATGGATAATTAGTTCTTCTTGCTCCCTGATGTAGGTTTGGCCTCTTCTAACAATTAGACTCATCCTTTCAAGAGTTTGAATTTGGTGGGGAACTATAAGGATTCCATGAATTCAGTTGTGCTCTCTGACCTACAAAAAGAAAAAGAAAAATAGAATGCAGTCAGCAAGTGGAGTTCGAGGTCCTTTGCGATGCATGTCCTATGGAGGTCCCTTCTTTGAGGGAATCTAGGTGTGATGACAAGCCCATTTTGGAGATGGGGTTTTACCCCTATTATACAATATAATACCTCTTCGACGTAGGCCAGTTGATGTTTTCTTATTTAGGCAATCCCACCTCCATGGAGTGAGAGAGATTTGGGCCTCTCTCGAGATATGGTTCTATGCAAGTCATGAATCCTTAGGGTTGAGGAACCCTTAGGAGTTTTGATGGGTTTGATTAACATGAGATTAGATTACTCCCTTCTCTCTACGGTTGATTAGATGTACGAGAATGAAATGATTTGAGTTTCTTGGAACTCTTGTCTCGGAATGAATACAGATGCATGAGCATAATAGAAGTGAACGTGTAAGCAATATGATGACAATAAATAAATGGTTTAGAAAAACCCCCTTCTTGTCTTGCTTCTGCCTTCGGTTCTCTTGGTGCTTAGAGATGAGGAGGGGGAGGATAGAAGACAAGAAACAAAAGAGAAGTTAATGCCTTGACTTGAAAATTTTTATGCAATGCATGTCCTAGGGGTGCTCCTACTTGAGAGAGAAACTAAACATGATGTGCTTGCTCACTTTTGGAGATAGGGGGGTTTGCCCCAGTATGCAGATACCTTACCGTCAAGTGGGAACCTTCATCCATTCATCCGTTCGTCCATCCATTCATTCGCAGAGAATAAAGAAGAACATTTAACTTTGGGTTTAAGATACAAAAGAATTGAAATACATTTCAATAGGGGGAGGGGGAACATTTTCCCTTGGGGTTTACACTGATCTAGTTTTACATAAGAAGTCCTAAACTACTCTTGAGTCATCGGATTCGCCTTATCTGGATTTGGTGTCGATGAAGTCGCTGAGAACCCTTGCTGACTGATTGCCTCTTGTCTTCTTGGCAACCCTATCTCCGTTAGCATAGAGGGATTGGGGCCCCTCTTATGGAATGAATTGATGTGCATGTCATGAGTCCTTAGGATTACATGGGAACCCTTAGGGTTTGGGTAGGTTTAATGCAAGGGAGAGTGACCTAGGTGTCACTTTTTTTGGGTTGATCATATGCATGAGAATGTAGTGACTTGAGTTACTTGAAACTCTCGTCTTGACATAGAATAAGGAATGCATGAAAATGGATGCATAGAGTACAAGGAAAGAGAATACAGTTGAAGTACATATGCATTATGAGCAATTAGACAGACATTATAACAATAAGAATACAATCATTATAACAACAAGAATAAAAATGTACAAATAAAAGTAAGAGCAGTCGCCCTTTCCTCCTTGGTTTTGAAAAATGGTGTGCGTGTCTTAAATCCGATAGAGGTTCGGCTATGCAAGGTGTCTATATGAGCATGAGGCTGAGGGTTGACTAATGAGTTCTACAAAGGCTCGGTCCTGGATCTTCAAACCTAGGCCCACTCCCCGAGATGGTGCCATGATTGGTTGGTGATCCGAGCGGGGGAACCATCAAGAGGCCGTAGGTGAAGAAACTGACACAGCATCTTGCCCACAACCAATATACCATTTCCCCTTTCTAACTAGAAGGGTCATATCAGGATTAAAATGCAAGTATGCAGAATGCAAGTGCATGTGCAGTGTGTGTATGTGTGTGATTTTTTAAAGCGGAGGAAAGAGCCCATCAACTCCCATTCATCCTGTTCATCACATTCATGCATTGCAATTAATAAAACTTAAACAAAAAGCGCACCTACAAAACAAAGATGCAAGAGTTAGTATGTGGATGACAAACTTAATACAAGATAATATGAATGGAGTTAAATGCATGTTTTTGAAAATTACTTTGAAATTTGAAAGTGGATAGAAGTAGACAAGTTAATCGAAGACTCTACATGGGTGAAGGGTGAAGAGACACGACTATGGCCTAACCCTCTAAGTGTCCCCAGTGAAGTCGTCAGCTGTCACGCCCAGATTTTTTGCACTTGAGGAATATACACACAAGCGGAAAAAATATTATACTCTCTCGTTAGAACTCATCCTCCTAGAAGAATGAGTGCGACTAGGTTTGAATTAAAAATAGATTTGAATTAAGGGCTTTTAGAAAACATTTAGAGTTGCCACCTAACTTGATTAAGGTGAGTTAGGTCACCTAAAAACTAAGCACAATCCGAAGACTACACGTAGGGTTTTTGAAAATGGTTTTGAAAATAACTTTATTTTGGTAAATCGAAAATAGTGATCTAAGTTCGGAAGTTGGTTACGTGTAGGGAAGACACACTGATCCATCACCCTACCCCGCCCTTGCTATACCTACATGTCTGTTTACCCTAGATTCACCTATGAGAGTCTTCTACTAATAAATGTCCAAAACTATCCACTTTAGAAAAAGAATGTTTAAAAAGACATGATGCATGATAAGTAAGTGCAAGAAAAAGAGAGTTGGAAAATAGATTTTGAAATAGATTTGAAAGGAACTTGATTTGATTTGAAAAGAGATTTCAAAACATAGAATTGAAATCAGAAAGTTTTGGAGATTGGAAATCGAAATTTGAAAACAGATTTTGGAATTCGAAACTTGAAAATAGATTATGCAATTTGGAGATTTGAAACAAAATTATGGAAATAGAAGCTTGAAAAAGATTGTGGAAATAGAAGTTTGAAAAAGGTTGTGACCGCACCCATGACGGTTGCCTACGTATTCTTTTTGAGAAATCAGATCAGTCGTAGTTCGAACAAGAGTCCGATAGAGAATAGAAGATTTGATATGGAAGAAGAAATTGAATTGGAATTTGGATTTGATTTGAATTTAAAATAGAAGATTGGAATTTGGAATTGAAAAGATTGGACTTTGATTTGGAGAGATAGAACTTAGAAGAAAGATTTGGACTTCTTTTGGAAATATTGAGATTTGGGAAACTTAGACTTAGGAAAGATAGGATTTAAGAAGCACTTGAGATTAAGAAAGATTTGACTCAAATGTTGGACTTGGAAGATTAGGGAAGTTGGAATTAGAAAAGGTTCGAATTAGGAAAGTTTTAAAATAGGAAAGTGTCATTTTAGGAAAGTTTCGTTTTAGGAATGTTTTGGTTTAGGAAAGGTTTCGAATTAAGAAAGTTTCTATTTAGGAAAGGTTTGGATTAAGAAAATTTCATTTTAAGAAAGGTTTTGAAATTGGAAATGTTTCATTTTAAGAAAGTTTTGAAATTGGAAA
The DNA here is from genome assembly GCA_033060915.1 of Euryodendron excelsum. NCBI lineage: Eukaryota > Viridiplantae > Streptophyta > Magnoliopsida > Ericales > Pentaphylacaceae > Euryodendron > Euryodendron excelsum. Next base: position 16,928,011 of record CM065391.1, read on the forward strand.
GTATGAAATTTGGAATGTTTTGAAATAGGGAAGTTTTGAAAGTAAGAAAGTTTTGAGTTTAGAAAGTTTTAGATTTGGAAAGATTTGAAGTTTAGGGAAGTTTAAAATTTAGGAAGTTTAGGATTTTGAAAGGTCGGGATTAGGAAAGATTTAGAAGTTTAAATTTTAAGGAAAGTTTTAAACGTTCAAGTTTTGGAAATGTAAGATTTAGGAAAGTATAAGATTAGGAAGGAGTGGATTTAGGAAAGATTTGAAGTTGGAAGGATTAAGATTCGTATTTCCTAAAACAAGGGATTGGATTTTGTTTCTCAAAAGAGGTGTTTTGATTTTGTTTAAAAAAACGGAGGATAGGATCTAGTTTCCTTAATTGGAGATTAGATTCGGTTTCCTAAAAGGGAGATTGGATTTGGTATGGATTTGAAAAGATGATGTTTAGAAACCCTAGATTTGGAAGACTATAGTTTTGACGTAGAAAAGGGGTTTTCGAAACTTATGGTTTAGATGTAAAAAATGAGATTTTGGAAACCTAGGTTTTAAGGCAAGAATAAAAATCATGTTTTTGAGAAAGAAAATTAACCTTGAAGGGGCACTTCTTGGAGACCACGGGTGGTTGCCGAAAGGAGACCACGTCGCCGGAAGAGAAGAGTTTGCCGAAGAACTTCCAAGAAGTGAGTTTTCAAATTTTGTTGATTTTGATGTGTAGAACTTCGTTTGAATCATGTGAATAGTGGAAATTGATGTTTTGATATATTTTGAACATGATGGTGATATTATTTTTGTATTTTGGTGCTCGTTTAATTAGGGTTTCCTGATTGTGGATTCTAGGGTTTGACTTGGGCTCTTAGAAAAGAGATTTTTGGAAAGTGAGTTTTTAGAACGGAGATTTTCGGAAGACAATCCTAGAGAGGAGTTTTTAGAAAATGAATTTTGAAAGGAAAGTTTTTCGAAAGGGATTTTGGAAAGTAAAGTTTTGAGAGAGAGCTTTTGGAAAGAGAGGTTTTGGAAGGAGATCTTAAAAAGAAGTTTTTGGAAAGCGAAGTTTGAAAAGGGAGCTTTTGGAAAGGAGTTTTGAAAAGAGTTTTGGAAAATATATTTTTGAAGGGAGATTTTGAAAGCAATTTTGAAAAGGAGATTGGAGAAAGTTTTTAGAAAGTATGCTAGAAAATAGATTTTTAGAGGGAGAGATTTTTGAAAATAAAGTTTTTAGAAAGTATATAAAATATCTCACTTCCCTAAAGCGATTCTAACCATAAGAAGGTTAGAACCACTCTAAGATAGTGGTTTTGAAAACAACAAAGATATTGAAAATATGGACCATATCAGTGTCGCTCCCAGATTTTTCGCACTCGAGGAATACTCACTCAAACGGGAAAAACGCTATACTCTCTCGTTAGAACTCACCCTCTTAGAAGAATGAGTGCGACTAAGTTTGAATCGAGAATTGATTTGAATAAAGGGTTTTTGGAAAAAGATTCGGAGTCGCCACCTAACTTGATTAAGGTGAGTTAGGTCACCTAAAAACTAAGAATAATCCGAAGCCTACACTTAGGGTTTTTGGAAAACGATTTTGAAAATATCTCCTCAAGAGAGGGTTTTTTTTAGAAAAACAGGTTGTTTGGCAACCTTTGGAAAACATTTAGCCCTTTTTGAAAAATAACTCCATTTTTGGTCTTTGAAATCAGTGATCCTAGGTTCGGAGGTTGGTTACGTGTAGGGAAGACGCACTAAGCCATCACCCCACCCTGCCCTTTCGGTACCTACATGTCTATTTACCCTAGACTCACCTATGAGAATCTTCAACTAACAAACTGTCCAATCCTATCCATTTTGAAAAAAGTTGTTTAGAAAAACATGATGCATGATATGCAAGTGCAAGAAAACAGAGTTGATTTGGAAATAGATTTGAAAAGAAAATTTTGATTTGACTTTTGAAGAAAGATTTGAAAGGATAGATTTCAAATTGGAAAGTTTGAAAAATTAGAAATAGAGATTTGGAAATAGAAATTTGAAATTGGAAGTTTGAAAATAGATTGGAGATTTGAAAAGATTGTGGAATTTGAGATTTGGAAAATGTGGAGACCGCACCCTTGAGGGTTGCCTACGTATCCTTTTGGAGGAATCAGGTCAGTTGTAGTTCGGACAAGAGTTCGATAGAAAATAGAAGGTTGGATTGGAAAAGAGTTGAAATTGGAATTCAAATTGGAATTGGAAGAGTAGGGAAATTTGGACTTTGATTGGAAGATTTGAAAAGATTGGTTTTAGGAAACCTAGACTTAGGAAAGAGAGGATTTAGAAAGATTGGTTTTAGGAAACCTAGACTTAGGAAAGAGAGGATTTAGAAAGGACTTGAGATTAAAAAAGATTGGACTCGAATGTTGGACTTGGAAGATTAGAGAAAGATTGGAATTAGGAAAGGTTCGAATTAGGAAAGTTTCATTTTAGGAAAGTTTTTGAATTAGGAAAGTTTCAACTTAAGGAAAGGTTTTGAAATAGGAAAGTATTGACTTTAGAAACATTTTTGAATTAGGAAAATTTTAGTTTCAGAAAGATTTAGAATTTGGAAAGTTTCAACTTAAGAAAGTTTTGAATTTGGAAAGCTTAGAATTTTAGAAAGATTTTAAATTAGGAAAGATTTAGAAAAAGGTTTGAATTAAGAAAGTTTCAACTTAAGAAAGTTTTGAATTAGGAAAGTTTTGAGTTTCGAAAGCTTTGGATTTGGAAAGATTTGAAATTTAGAAAGTTTAGAAAGTTGTAGAGTTTGAGTTTTAGAAAATCTTGAGATTAGGAAAGTTTGAGTATAGGAAAGATTTGAAATCTTAGATTTGGAAAGTTAAGATGTGGAAAGGGGCAGAATTAGAAAAGGGTTGAATTAGAAAAGATTTGAAATAGGGAAGTTTTGAAAGTTTTGGGAAACCTATGGTTTAGGAAGGTATGTGATTAGGAAAGAGTGAATTAGTAAAGGTTTAGACTAGGAAGGGTTGAGATTCCTATTTCCTAAAACAATGGATTAGATTTTGTTTCTAAAAGAGAAGGTTTGATTTTGTTTTCAAAAACAGAGGATTGGATCTAGTTTCCTAAACTGGAGGTTGGACTTGGTTTCCTAAAAGGAAGGTAAGATTTGACAAGGATTTGGAAAAAGAAGTTTCTAGAAACCCTAGATTTGGAAGTGTATAGTTTTGACGTAGAAAATAAGAGGTTTTGGAAACCTAGGTTTTAAGGCAAGTTTGAAAACCATGTTTTTAGAAAGAAAATTAGGGTTTCCTAATTGTTAGCTCTAAGGCTTGACTTGGGCATCAAGAAAAGGGATTTTTGAAAAGTGCGTTTTTGGAAACGAAGATTTTAGAAGGAAAATCCTAGAGGGGAGTTTCTAGAAGGAAGATTTTGGGAAGAGAGTTTTTAGAAAGATTTTTGGTAGAAGATTGTTGGAGAGAGTTTTTGGAAAGATTTTTTGGGAGCGTTTTTAGAAAGTGGATTTTGGGGAGAGTATTTTGTAAAGGAGTTGAAAAATGGAGTTTTGAAAAATAAATTTTTGGAGTGAGTTTTTGAAAACAACTTTAGAAATGAGAGTTTTAGGAAATGAGGGGAAAAGAGACTTTTGAAAATAGAGTTTTTAGAAGATATAAAAATGTCTTATTTTCCTAAAGCGATTCTAACCATAAAAAGGCTAGATTCACTTTAGAAAAATGGTTTTGAAAACAAGGAGCCGAAAATATAGACCATATTGGTCTTCTTTAAATGTAACACTTTCCTAAAGTGACCCTAGCCATGAAAAGGCTAGAATCACCCTAGGATTGTGATTTTGAAAACAAGTTTTCAAAAATGAGATTTTGATGCAATTTTAAAAACAAGTTTAATGCAAACTTTGAAAACGAGTTTGAAAATGATTTTTGGAAAATGCAAGATCATGATATGCACAATGCAAGTTTGGGGTCGTGAACATACAAGGTTAAGGCTTCACCATATAATCAAGGGGGTCGAACCCACGTGGTCTCCAGTTAGCCTAAAGGAAAGCCCCCGACACGGTGACCCTCCAATAGTCTAATCCTACACATGGACCGGGAGTCCCCTTCTTTTAAGCATGCAAAGAAAGGGGGGAAAAGATATTGGGGATTAAAATAGAGAAAACCCAAGTGGGTTAGGAGAGAGAAGAGAGAGGGGGGAAGTGCAGAAACGTAAATTGAAAGCCTACCTTGTGTCTTGTTTATTTTGCGGGCCTTGCTTTTCTTTGGTCTTCATTTCACTTCAGTCTTAATCTTCGAGGGCTCGTCTTCGGTCTTCAAATCTTCGTAATTGCAGCAATCCAAGTCTTCAATGGAAGGTTGGAGGCTAGTGTATATGTGTGTAGGGGTGTGTATGAGTGTATATAAGGCTTAGGGTTTGTATATGGTGGCTAGAGTTTGGAAAACCTAGGGAAGCTAGGGTTTTGGGAGTGTGCGAGCTCTGTATATCGAAATATAGGATTTTTAGACTGAGTTTGACCATTTTCACACTGGAAGAGGCTCTGTATTTATAGAGGTGGGATAGACTTGGCGCCTGTTGCAGTGGTGCTAGGCCAAAAATGCTTCTGGCGCCACTCCTGGCCAAATATTGGCTTGGCGCCACTAGTAGTGGCGCCAGCCAATTAGGAAACTATTATGGTCGGTAAGCAACGTATCTTTGACTAGATTTGGGCTCCTGTACTAGTGACTACCATGTAATTTTTAGCCTAGCTTCACTAGGAGTGACTTCGCAAAGTCCGGAAAGGAGTTTGAGAGACCGGGAATGACATGAAAGGTCGGAAAAAGGGCAGGAACACTTAAAATAGTATCCCGGAGGTATTTGACTTGAGAAATGAGGATAGTATGCGTCGGAAGGATTGATCGAGCCGTTAGGGGCGAAACGGTCAATCGGATTGGGAAGCTGCTGGGACAGACTCGGACTGTCCCGGAAGAAGGCTCGAGATTGGGAAACATTATTGAGAATGTTCCCAAAGGTTTCCGGTTTGATACCCAGAGCCGGTGCGGTTGGAAAAGGCGACTGGCTCTCTAGGGGTAAAACGGTCATTTTATACCAAGTTTGCCGGAATTGACTCGGAATGATCTGGGAAGGTATAAAAAGGTTGAGAATACTATAAGAAGTAATCTTAGGAGTTTACCGGTTTGATACCCAAAGCCGGCGTGGCTAGAAAAAGGCGACCGGCCTACCAGGGGCAAAACGGTCATTTTGCACTGGGTTTGTCGGAATTGACTCAGAATGATCCAAAAAGATAGGGGAAGGCTAAGAATATTATAGGAAGCATTCTCGGGAGGTTACCGGTTTGCTACCTAGAGCCGGTGTGGTCCTTGGGGCGTTCGAATGCCTAGAGGCGAAATGGTCATCTTGACCGGAGAGTCTCGAAACTGGCCCGACACTGACTAGAAGGCACCTAATCGTGCCGGATTGCCTTTAAGACAATCTTAGAAGGTTGAACTCACCGTTCTGAAGACTCAGGTGTGTTCTCGAGAAACGTGTCGAAAAAGGCCCAAGGGGCAGTTTGGTCATTTTTCACCGAAGTGGGCTAGCAGGCACTGGTGTTGACCTGGTTCGCAATGTTTGTGAGTATTTCCGCTACTCTGATGGTTCACGATCACTCCCAAGACTGCCTGATCTCAAGAAGCTGCCAAAGGGACTTAGCGCTTGAGAATCAACTTTCTCGAAAGGCATGCCTAAACGGACATTTCTGCATTGGCGGGCTAACAAGCGCCAAAGGTGGACCGTTCTACTATCTATGGGACTTGGGGTCTCGTCCTGGTCGATAGGTTTAAAGGGACTTATCATTTCGAAGAGATTTTCTTCGAAAAACGTGTCGGACCGTATCGAGAGAGGGATTGGAATTGGAAAGGGATCTTATCATCTTCGGAAAGACGCGCCTGATTAGAGTAGATTTACCGTCTCGAGGTTTCAATTGTCTCTAGAGAGGGATTGGAATTGGAAAGGGGTCTTATCGTCTTCCGAAAGATGCGCCTGATTGGAGTAGATTTGTCGTCTCGAGGAATCAACTGTCTCGAGAGAGGGATTAGAATTGGAATTGGAAAGAAATTGAATTGGGGTCTTACCGTCTTTGGAAATACGTGCCTAATTCGGAATATGGAAAGGATAATGCCCCTAAGAGTACTTTGGTCATTTTTCTTCTCTTTGGGCCCGGTGGGGGCTGCGAAGCAATGAGTTGACGGGATTAGACTTAGAGAGTTAATTTCGATTGGAATACGTCCATATTGACTTAAGTACAAGTCTAGACGGAGTGTAGGCTGCCGAGCGGTCAAAAATGGGGTGCTTACAGCTGCCCCTCTTTTTCTGTCTTTGCTTGTCAAAGACAGAAAACGATAAAGTAAGAGTCCCATGTTGACCACGAGGCAGTCGGAGGGACAGACATTGGGAATTTTTCGACAACGGGGGTCGAAAATGGACAGCGAGCCAAAAAAGGCCTTCGAAAATGAGATTTGGCGGGAAAGGGGGCAAAGCTGCCTATAATTGGATACTGGCACCACTAGGAGTGGCGCCTTTGGTAGAAAATGCTTGGCGCCTCTGCTAGTGGCGCCAGGCTTGGAGTTAAAACCAGAAAAATTCTGGTTCAAACAACTGCAGTATTTTGGAGAGTTTGTGGAGAACCGAGAGTCTCTGTGTGGAAATCGACTGGAACCTCAAAGAGGCACCTCTTGGGGATCATGGGTGATTGCCGGAAGGAGACCACGTCACCGGAAAAATTGCCGGAACAGAAGATTTCGCCGGAGAACTCCAAAAAAGTGAGTTTTCAAGTTTTGTTGATTTTGATGTGTAGAATTTCGTTTGAATCATGTGAATAGTGGAAATTAATGTTTTGATACGTTTTGAACATGATGGTGAAGTTATTTTTGCATTTTGGTGGTTGTATGATTGAATTTGAGTGATTATATGTGAGTATGTGAAGGGGGTTTTCTGCACGAATAGGAGATTTGTTCCTGCAGGCTTGGGCATTAGGTTTTCTAGCTAGATTTTTATGTCATGTGCCTTAAAAAATGTGTTTATCAACCTTATGAAGTTTCGTGATTTTTTGAAAACTCAGTGAATTTTTAATTTTTTAAAAAATAGGAAAACACTTAAAAAAATTTAGTAAAATGAGAAAACCCAAAAAAAAAAAAATGATGAAATTCCTTAGAGTTTAACATTCAAAAAATGTAGGAATATTTTTGAAAAACATTTGAAATGATTTTCAAGAATTTTACGGCATTTTTAAAAATCATTGATTTATTGGAAAAATAAAACATGTGTTTTGAAAATTTTGAAAAATTAAAAAATGTGCGCGAGTGCGGATGTTATGTGATTGTAACATTGTGGAGTGCATGTTTTGTATTTTGTGTTGATGTCATGGGTGTTGTAGGGGTCATTTTCAAACGAAATTCTGCCAAAATTTTTAGAAATTAGGGAAAGAATTGGAAAAAAAAGGTTTAGAGTAAAAATCTTTTTGAAACAAAAATATTGAAAACCCTTGAGATTTGATTTGAAGTTAGAAAATCAAGATGTGTGGAAATTTCATTTTTGACTTATCATTTGAAATCTTTTTATTTATTTATTATTTTTTTTGTGTTAGTTGTTTATTTTATTTTGCTTTATTATGTTTTTATTTATTGCATATATGGTATGTCGCGCTCAGATTTTTCGCACTCGAGGAATACTCACACAAGCGGGAAAAATGTTGTACTCTCTCGTTAGAACTCACCTTTCTAGAAGAATGAGTGGGACTAGGTTTGAATTGAAAATTTTGGTTTGAATAAAGGGCTTTTAGAAAAAAATTTGGAGTCGCCACCTAACTTGATTAAGGTGAGTTAGGTCACCTACAAACTAAGAATAATCCGAAGACTACACTTAGGGTTTTTGGAAAACGATTTTGAAAATATCACCTCAAGAGAGGGTTTTTAAGAGAAACAGGTTGTTTGGCAACCTTTGGAAAACATTTAAGCCCTTTTTGAAAAATAACTCCTTTTGGTCTTTGAAATCAGTGACTCTAGGTTCGGAGGTTGGTTACGTGTAGGGAAGACGCACTAAGCCATCACCCTACCCCGCCCTTTCGGTACCTACATTTCAATCTACCCTAGAATCACCTATGAGAGTCTTTAACTAACTAATGTTCAACTCTATTCACTTTGAAAAATAATGTTTGAAAAGAAACTAACATGATGCATGATATGCAAGTGTAATAGAACAGAGAATTGAAAAATAAATTTGGAAAGAGATTTTATTTGATTTGAATAGGAAGAGATAGAAGTTTGAATTTGAAAAGAAGATTTTGGGAATTGAAAATAGAGATTTGAAAATAGAAATTTGAAATTGGAAATTTGAAAATAGATTGGAGATTTGGAAAGATTTTGGAATTTGAAATTTGGAAATAATGGAGGAATTTGAAATTTGAAAGAAGTTATGACCGCACCTATGAAGGTTGCCTATGTATCCTTTCGGATGAATCAAGTCAGTCGTAGTTCGGACAAGAGTCCGATTGAAAAGAGATTGATTTGGAAGAAAGAGATTGAATTGGAAATTGGATTAGAAGATTGAGAGATTGAACTTTGATTGAAAGATTTGAAAAGACTTGACTTTGGAAAACTCGGTTTTAGGAAATCTAGACTTAGGAAAGAGAGAATTTAGAAAAGACCTGAGATTAAGAAAGATTGGACTCAAATGTTGGACTTGGAAGATTTAGGAAAGGATTGGATTTAGGAAAGATATGAATTAGGAAAAGTCTGACTTAGGAAAGTTTCGAATTAGGAAAATTTTATTTTTGAAAAGTTTCGAATTAAGAAAGTTTTGAATTAGGAAAGTTTTCAAATTAGGAAATTTTTGAATTTGAAAAGTCTCAACTTAGGAAAGTTTTGAATTTGGACAGTTTCAACTTAGGAAAGTTTTGAAAATTGAAAAGTTTTGAATTTAGAAAGTTTTGAAATAGGGAAGTTTTGCTAGTAGGAAAGTTTCGTTTTAGGAAAGGTTTGAAAAAGGAAAGTTTTCAATTTAGGAAATGTTTGAATTAAGAAAGTTTCAACTTAGGAAAGTCTTGAATTAAGAAAGCTTTTGAAAGAAGAAGGGTTTTGAAAATAAGAAAATTTTGAGTTTAGAAAGTTTTAGATTTGGAAAGATTTGAAAGTTGGAAAGTTTAAGATTTTGAAAGTTTTAAAGTTTTAGTTTTAGAAAAAGGTTTGAATTTAAGAAGATTTGAAAACTTAGATTTGGAAAGTTAAGATTTGGAAAGGGGTAGACTTAGGAAAGGGTTGAATTAGGAAAGATTTGAAAGCTTAATGTTTAAGGAAAGATTTGAAAGTTTTAGGAAACTTATGGTTTAAGAAGGTAGGAAATTAGGAGAGACTTGAATTATGAAAGATTTAGATTTTGAGTCTAGAAGGGGAAGGTTTGATTTTGTTTCCAAAAACAGAGGATTGGATCTAGTTTCCTAAAAGGAAGATTGGATTTGGTTTCCTAAAGGGAAAATTGAATTTGACAAGGATTTGGAAAGGGAAGTTTTAGAAACCCTAGATTTGGAAGACTATAGTTTTGACGTAGAAAAGAGATTTTAGAAATTGGTGTAGAAAACAAGAGGTTTTGGAAACCTAGGTTTTAAGGCAAGTTTGAAAACCATGTTTTGGGAAAGAAAATTAGGGTTTCCTAATCGTGAGTTCTAGGGCTTGACTTGGGCTCTAAGGCAAGAGTTTTTTTAGAAAGTGTGTTTTTTGGAAACGAAGATTTTGAAAAGAAATCCTAGAGAGGAGTTTCTAGAAGGAAGATTTTGGAAAAAGAGTTTTTGGAAAGATTTTTGGAGAGAGTTTTTCTAGGAAAGAGACCTAGGGAACGTTTTTTAGAAAGGGTATTTTAGGGAGAGAGCGTTTTGGAAAGGAGTTTAAAAAAGAGAAGTTTTGAAAAATAGAGTTTTGAAGGGAGTTTTTAGAAAACAACTTTGGAAAGAGAGTTTTAGGAAGTATGTTGAAAAAGAAATTTTTAGGAAGAAATTTTTGAAAAGATGGCTTTTTGGAAAGTATAAAAAACGTCTCACTTTCCTAAAGCAATTCTAGCTGTAGGAAGGCTAGAACCACTTTAGGAAAGCGGTTTTTGAAAATAACAAGGAGTTGAAAATATGGACCATGTGGGTCACTTTGAATGTAACACTTTTCTAAAGCAACCCTAGTCATGGAAAGGCTAGAATCACCATAGGATTGTGATTTTGAAAACATGTTTTGAAAAAGAGATTTTGATGCAACTTTGAAAACAAGTTTGAAGACGATTTCGAAAACGACTTTCAAAACAACTTTTGGAAGATGCAAGATCATGATATGCACAATGCAATTTTGGGGTCGTGAACATACAAGGTTAAGGCTTTACCATATAATCAAGGGGGCCGGACCCACGTGGTCTCCGGTTAGCCTAAAGGAAAGCCCCTAACACGGTGACCCTCCGATAGTCTAATCCTACACATGGGCCGGGAGTCCCCTTGTTTCAAACATGCACAGAAAGGGGGGGAACGAGATGGGGGATAAAAATAGAGAAAACCCAAGTGGGTTAGGAGAGAAAAGAGAGAGGAGGAGTGCAGAAATTTAAAGAGAAAACCTACCTTGTATCTTATTTATTTTGCGCGCCTCGTTTGTCTTCGGTCTTCGCATCACTTTAGTCTTGATCTTCGAAGGCTTGTCTTTAATCTTCAATAGTTGTCTCCAAACTTTAAATTGCAGCTCTTTAGTCTTCAAAGGAGGGTTGAAGGCTAGTGTATGAGTGTATGGGGTGGTGTATGAGTGTATAGAAGGCTAGGGTTTGTGTATGGTGGTTAGGGTTTGGAAAACCTAGGGAGCTAGGGTTTCTAAAGTGTCTGAGCTCTGTATATCGAATTATATGATTCTTAAACTGAGTTTGCAGATCCCTTTCACGCTGGAAGAGGCTTTGTATTTATAGAGGGAGGAATACACTAGCGCCTGTTGCAGTGGCGCTAGGGCAAAATTGCTCTTGGAGCCACTAGGAGTGGCGCCAGGCCAATTCTTGGCTTGGCAAAACTACTAGTGGTGTAAGCAACGTATCTTTGACTAGATTTGGGCGCCTGTACTAGTGACTACCATGCAATTTTAGCCTAGCTTCACTAGGAGTGACTCCGGAAAGTCCGGGAATGATTTGAAGTGAACGGGAATGACCCGGAAGGCCAGAAAAAAGCAGGAACACTTAAAATAGTGTCCCGGAAGTATTTGAGATGAAAAATGAGGACAAGATGTGTCGAAAGGGTTGACTAGGCCTTTAGGGGCAAAACGGTCAATCGGGTCGATAAGCTGCCGGGACAGACTTGAACTGTCCCAAAAGAAAACTTGGAAGTTGAAAACATTATTCCGAATGTTCCCAAAGGTTTCCGGTCTGATTCCTAGAGCCGGTGTGGTCGGAAAAGGTGACTAACCCACCAGGGGCAAAACGGTCATTTCGTATCGGGTTTACCAGAATTGACTCGGAATGATCTGAAAAGGTAAAGGGAGGTTGAGAACACTACAAAAAGCAATCTCAGAAGGTTACCGGTTTGATACCCAGAGCCGGTGTGGTTGGAAAAGGAGACCGGCCCTCTAGGGGCAAAACAGTCATTTTGTGTCGTGTTGGCCGGAACTGACTCGGAATGATCCGGAAAGATAAGGAAAGGTTGAGAATACTATAAGAAGCATTCTTGGGAGGTTACCGGTTTGATACCCAGAGCCGGTGTGGTCGAAAAAGGAGACCGGCCTACCAGGGGCAAAACGGTCATTTTGTACTGGGTTGGCCGGAACTGACTCGGAATGATCTGAAAAGGTAGAGGAATATTAAGAATACTATAAAAAGTAATCTCAGAAGGTTACCGGTTTGATACCCAGAGTCGGTGTGGTTCCTGGGGCATTTGGATGCCAAGGGGCAAAATGGTCATCATGATCGAAAGTCTCGGAAAAGGCCCAAGGGACAGTTTGGTCATTTTTCACCGAAATGGGCTAGCAGGCACTGATGTTGACCTGGGTTTTGAGTGTTTCCGCCACTCTAACGGCGGTCGTCGTGACACAGGGGTTTATTGGCAATTCCCTATATCGACCTGTTTATGAGTATTTCCGCTATTTGAACGGTTGTGATGTTTGCGAGTATTTCGCTACTCGGACCGTCTCGAGGAATAAACTGTCTCGAGAGAGGGATTGGAAAGGGGACTTATCGTCTCCGAAAAGACATGCCTGATTTGGAACCGTTTCTAGGAATAAACTGTCTCGAGATAGGGTTTGGAAATGAGACTTATCATTTCTGAAAAGACGTGCCTGATTTGGAACCGTTTCGAGGAATAAACTGTCTCAAGAGAGGGATTGGAAAGGAGACTTATCGTCACCGAAAAGACGTGCCTGATTTGGAACCGTCTCAAGGAATAAACTATCTCGAGAGAGGGAATGGAAGGGGGACTTATCGTCTCTGAAAAGACGTGCCTGATTTGGAACCGTCTCGAGGAATAAACTGTCTCGAGAGAGGGATTGGAAAGGGGACTTATCGTCTTCGAAAAGACGTGCCTGATTTGGAACCGTCTAGAGGAATAAACTATCTCGAGAGAGGGATTGGAAAGGGGACTTATCATCTTCGAAAGGACGTGCCTGATTTGGAATAGATTTACCATCTCGAGGAATCAACTCTCGAGAGAGAGGGGTGGGAAAAGAAAGGACAATGCTCCTAAGGGCATTTTGGTCATTTTGCCTCTATTTGGGCCTAATGGGCCCGCGAAGCAATGGACAGACAGAATTTGGACTTAGAAAGTTAATTTCAATTAGAATATGCCCATAATGACTTGAACACAAGTCTGGATGGAGCATAGACTGCCAAGCGATAAAAAATGGGGTGCTTACATGGTACATTCACACCTCTTACCTTGCCTTACCTTTTAAGGATGGCAGATGCGGTTTTGAGTCGACTGAGAGCTTGGCACGGTAGTTACCCTCCGGATGAGCAGGATATCTTTCGTCGGTCCTTTGGTCGAATAGCTTCACTTCTATCAGTGTGGCTCATTCTAGGGCTCATGGAGGCGGTGATTCCCTTCTGGTAGCCTGACATGTCTCTTTTCCGCTTTGAGGAGTGCGAGCTTACCCCTACTCCTCACGACTATGGGTTTCTTTTTGGCTTCCGAGATGTTTCTCCTGACATTCTGGGACCCCTCTTTCCAGACGGTTGTATTACAGTGGTTTTGTCCCAGCTCGGACTCAGACGTGCAATTCTTTCATCTTCTTCTTTGCCCCAATTTCCTTACATCCCAGCAAAGTTCCTCTTTTCCTGTTTTGAGTTCCCCACGGCTATACGAGTCCATTCGGGTGAGTGGCAGACTTCCCAAGATTGGGCCGTTTCTCGTATGGTTGCTTTGGCCTTGCTTCTGCTGAACTACCTGGTGTTCCCATGAGAAGATGATTTAGTGGACTGTCGACTATGCGCACTGCTGGCCTTGATCCGTAAGGGGCATTCCTATGCTCCCATGATTGTAGGGGAGACCTTCATGAGTCTTACGAGATTCCAACAGACCATTGACGCTCGTTTCCGGGGATGCGCTACTCTCTTCCAGCTCTGGGCGATTGGGCACTTGTTTGTTACTCCTTTGTTCCAACATACATGGTATCTCGAGCTTGACCATATACATTCCCTGGCGAGATCTCAGGGCGTCATCGCAAATGAGGGGGGATTTTCGCAGACCGTTGCATCCTGGGCTGACTACCTCCAGAGCATGAGGTCAGGCACAGTCAAGTGGTATTTAGGAGTGGTTGGTAGGTATTGCTTGAGAGTTCAACCTTCCGAGAGAGCATTCATGCCCCTAGTAGGCCTACGGGGAATTGCCCATTTCTTCGGGATTCGGTTTCTATGACAGCTTGGTAGGAGTCAAGATATCCCTTTTTCAGCATCTGCAGCCAAGTTCACTCTTTTCTTCGAGGTGTCGATCCCAGGAGCATTGGTGGAGAGAGTTATGGACACATGGAGATCTTTGCTTCCTCACGTTGACGATGATGGTCCGTTCTCTGTCATGCCACTTGCGACTGAGGCCTATCACTATTGGCTTTGACGCTACGTGCTGAGTCCTAGTAGACTTGGGGATCTTCTCATTGAGACTCCTTTACCTCCCGTAGGGTATACCGACTTCTTGACTGCTATGATTGTCTAGGGGCGTCGTCACAGGCAAGAGAACCGCCACCTAATACGGATATTGCATGATCGGTTGAGGATGAGAGACGCTGAGGTAGCTTTACTGGAGATGCAGCTAGCAGCAGCCAGATTGACACATGATGACCCACCTTTGAGTGCTGCGAGGGTATGTAGGCTGCCACGAGGCGTTCTAAGCAGTTCCACTTCCCTGAAGGGTGATAGGATGGATAGTCAGTCCTTGGGGGAGACTGTGGGTCCCTTACCCGAGAAAGGGACATGCTTCAAGCCAGATGTGCGGACTACGAGTGGGGCTAGCTTCGGTCTTCTACAGCCGATACTTCTTCGAGTGCTCCTCTTGTGGTTGGCTAGCTAGTGGATCCTTGCATAGCTGATTCCTCCTCTGATGATGACCGAGAGCGATATATTTTTGCCCCTCGCTCTTAGATTTACTGATTTCTCCATTTGTAGAAAAACATTGTTTAGTATTATACTCCTTTTTGTCTTACGAACTCATGGCCTCATGTACTTTTGATATGGTTTTCCCTGTATGGTTAGTATAGCAACAATCTTAAGGAAAGTTAAATGAAAAATTGCAGCTCAATGAAAGATAACTCCCTTTTGTTTGATTCTCTGACTAACTGATTGTCCCATGAAAAGAACCCCTGCTTCCTTTAACCTTAACTGGGCCAAGCCGAAGAATGCCTTTCGTGACCCTTCTGACTTTTGCACTGTTGCTTTCATACATTAACTTCTGGGGAATGCTGTAACTTGAGTTATTTCTTACATTTAAATCTCTTTCCCCCTTCCTTTTTTTTTTTTTTTGTTATTTTTACTACTAGTGCCCGTGAGGGTTTTCACCAATCCTAGCTCTGTCATTTTTGCACCAAGGCGCCTTTGCAGGTTTTCACCAGGGTCGACAGTTTTGTATCTTGCCACATCCCTACTTTTTTACCTACGGCGCCCTTTCAGGTTTTTGCTGCATCCTCGGGAACGCGCTTAATTTTTCTCTCTTCTTTCTTTCTCTTGGTCCCTAGTTTCTGTTGAGAAGCTCCTAAATGCTACTTGCACCATTCTCCAGCCAATGGCATATTTTAGTAAGCTCATTTGAACTAATCAATTTAACTCTAATCTAAGAGAACTTTTAGGGTTTGTGGTGTTGGTTTTTTTAACTTTTGAAGGAAAAATAAAAGGCTCAAGCCTACCATCCTACTAGTGATCACCGTCAGTGGTTATTGGTTTAATAGCACTTTTTGTGCGTATTCCCATCTTTCTTCAGGTATCCCATCGCATATATATATATATTTTTTTTACGCATATCTCCAGTGCCTCTACTTTGACTTAGCATGATCACTTTGTTAGGGAATGTTCCTGAAAGAAAGTAACTAGCTCTAAGGGTTTTGACAAAGGTTATATATATGCATTTTAATTGGATAGAAATTGAAACGAGGGCCTCTCGTCATCTTGGAATTAGATTATTTAGTCCATAGAGCTTTACCCTTGAAACACTACCCTATTGATTACTGGAGAATGAGGAGAGTAGATTTTATTGCTTCTTCACAGAAACCAGAGGTTTAACTTTCGGAATAATATGTAGTAGTGTTTGACAGCATCTGAATTCAAATGGCTAGGGAATTCTTGTCCATCCATTTCCTCCAAAACGAGAGCTCCTCCAGACAGGACCCTCTTTACCACGAATGACCTTTTATAGTTTGGGGCAAATTTCTCCTGTGCTACCTCCTGATGGGGGAACACCTTATTGAGCACCAAATCTCCTAGTTGGAATGATCGAGGTTGTACCTTCTTATCAAACGTTCTGGCCATTCGCCTTCTGTAGCATTGAGCGTGGTAAACCATAGCTAGCCGCTTCTCATCTAGCAGGCAGAGTTGGGCATACCGGTCCTTGATCCATTCTGCTTCATCTAGTTTGGTTTCTATTAAGATCCTTAGAGAAGGAATCTTAATCTCAACAAGGATGACTACCTCGGTACCGTAGACCAGATCGAAAGGAGTGCTTTCGGTGGAGACCCTCATAGTAGTTTAGTAAGCCATCAGTGCAAAATGAAGTTTCTCATGCCAATCTCTGTAGTTGTGAATCATTTTTCGGAGTATTCTCTTAATGTTCTTGTTAGCTACTTCCGTTGCTGCGTTCATCTGAGGCTGGTAGGTGATCGAATTCCAGTGAGTAATGCGAAATGTTTGGCATAGCTTTGACATCAACTCGTTGTTCAAATGGGAAGCATTGTCAGTAATGAGTGACTCTGGAATCCCATACCGGCAGATGATGTGATTTTTTATGAACCTTTCCACGACCCTCTTGGTGACATGAACATAAGAGACAGCTTCCACCCATTTAGTGAAATAATCAATGGTGACCAGGATGAAGCGATGGCCGTTGGAAGCTTTAGGAGTGATAGGACCAATCATATCTATCCCCCACATAGAAAAAGGCCACGGGGTTGAAATGGGATGGAGCTCAATCGGCGGTGCTTTGATCTTATCCCCATGTATCTGGCACTTGTGACATCGAAGAACGTATCTAATACAATCCGACTCCATTGTTGACCAGTAATATCCTGTCCGGAGAATCTTCTTTGCAAGCGTGTGGCCATTCATATGGGGACCACAAACTCCTTCGTGCACTTCCTCCATGATAACCTTGGCTTCGATGGCATTGATGCATCTTAGAGGCCCAAACCATGACCTCCTAAAAAGCTCATTTCCTGCCATGAAATAATGTCCCGCCAAATGACAAATGGTCTTCCTATCTCGTTGTGATGCTGCGTCGGGGAATGTCTTGGCCTTGATGTACCTCTGGATGTCATAAAACTATGGTTTCTCGCTGGATTCAACAGTTGTGTGCAGGCAATAGGAAGGGATATCCCTGGTAAAGATCTGTAGAGGGGGTATTTCAGTGCCCCTGTCGACCTTGATTGCTGTAGCTAACGTAGTTAAGGCATCAGTAAAACTATTCTCTGCTCGGGGTACGTGATGAAAATCCACACTTCTGAATAGCTAACACAAATCTCTGACCTGTTGATGATACGGGGAAAGTTTGGCATCTCGAGTTTGGTATACGTCCTTGGATTGCTGAATAACCAGATCTGAATCGCCAAAAATAACCAGTTCGTCAATTTTCATTTCTAATGCCAATCTTAATCCCAGGATGCAAGCCTCATATTTGGCGATGTTATTGGTGCACCGTTCAAGTTGCAGCTTAACCACAATTGGATAGTGACTACCTGCTCTTGACACTACTATTGCCTCAATGCCAGCCCCTTTTTGTTAGCAGCCCTGTCGAAATACATCTTCCACTCAGCTCCTGCTTGCTCTTCAGATACGTCATCAACGCACAGTATATTTTCATCAGGAAATTGGAGTTCCATGAATTGATAATCATCAATAGGGTTCTCGGCCAGATAATTAGCTATCACCTGCCCTTTGACTGTTTTACGAGTAGTGAACACGATGTCGAATTCTGATAGGATCATGTCCCAGTGGGCAATTCTGCTAGACAGGGTTGGTTTCTCTAATATATACTTAAGGGGATCCATTTGAGAGATGAGGAAGCTGGTATGATAGAGCATGTAATGCCGAAGCCTGTGAGCTACCCAGGCTAATGCGCAGCAGGTTTTCTCGAGATCTGAATACTTTGTTTCATACGGCAGGAATTTCTTACTGAGATAATAAATGGCTTGCTATTTTCTTCCCGTTTCATCATGTTGTCCCAAAACACATCCTATGGAAGTATCTAACACAGACATGTACATCAACAATGGACGTCCCGAGGTTGGTGCCACTTGGACAGGAGGATTCCGCAGATATTCTTTGATTTTCTCAAAAACTACTTGACAGTTATCATTCCATTCTGTTGAAACATCTTTCTTAAGGAGCTTGAAAATAGGTTCACATAGGTGGGTCATTTGGGCGATGAACCTGCTGATAAAGTTTAATTTTCCTAGAAAAGATCGAACCTCCTTTTCCCCCTTTGGTGCTGGCATTTCGACGATGGACCTAACTTTGGCAGGATCAACCTCTATCCCATTTTAATTGACTATAAACCCCAGCAGCTTCCCTGAAGATACTCCGAATGTGCATTTGGCAGGATTTAGCTTAAGCTAATACCTACGGAGGCAGTCAAACACCTTCCGCAGGTTGAATAGGTGGTCTTTTCGTTGTTTGGACTTGACGATCATGTCATCCACAGAGATTTCTACTTCCTAATGCATCATGTCATGGAATAAGGTTACCATGGCTTTTTGGTAGGTTGCCCCTGCATTGCGAAGTCCGAATGGCATGACTTTAGAACAGTATACTCCCCAGGGGGTAATGAAAGCAGTCTTCTCCCGATTCTCTTAAGCCAGCTTGATTTGATTATATCCCGAAAAACCGTCCCTGAAGGAAAACATTCCATGACCGGCCGTGTTGTCAACAAGCAAGTCTATGTGTGGGAGAGGAAAATCATCCTTTGGACTGGCCCTATTGAGGTCCCGAAAGTCAATACACATCCGCACCTTGCCATCTTTCTTAGGTACCGGGACAATGTTAGCCAGCCATTGGGGATACTCTACTACTTGCAGGAATCCTGCCCAGAGTTGTTTAATCACCTCCTCCTTAATCTTTAGGCTCCATCCGGGCTTCAATCTTCGTAGCTTCTACTTAAAGGGTTTCATCTGCAGGTCCAAGGGTAATCTATATTCCACAATGGATTCATCCAGCCCGGGCATGTCTTGGTAGGACCATACGAAAACATCCAAGTATACATGCAATAGTTCCAATAATTCTTTACGCTGCCATTGATCTAGGCCTGTACCGATTCTAAGCTCTTTTGGATCCCCTTCATTTTCCCAAATTAACGGTTTATGTTTCCTCAATGTTTGGGGTATTACGATTCTTATGTCTTTCTATTTGTTCCAAAATTTCCTCTGGCACCTCCTCTGAAAAATTTACCTCTTCTTCAATTCCCACTTGTTGGTAATCAAACTCAGTGTTCAAGTCATCATTTATCAAGATTGGCATTCTCTAGATTAGTTGAGTAAGATATCGGATGCAAGGGTCCCTGGCATGGAAAATAGTGTGCAATGAATCAAACAAGAAAGGAGTATTTTTCATTAATAACTTGATTTTAAAAAGACAAAGTTTGTTTATGGCAAATCAGTTGCTCCAGGATGTCGCTCTAATGAGCTTTGTACCGAAACTTGCGAGCACAGATGATGTCTTTGCTGGCCCAATTATGCAACTTTTCACCTGGCAACATCGCTCGAATGGATCCATCTTGGGTTACTCCAATGTTGGCTGTCACGATGGGCGCTTCTTCTTGGACTTTTCTCCTCTTCTTATTTAATATAGATATTCCTTTCCCCATGTCCAACTGCTTGAATTGATTCAAGAGTTCCAAGACAGCTTTCCTATAAGTCCTCTTTGTAGCGCCTAGATTTTTCGCACTCGAGGAATACTCCCACAAGCGGGAAAAATGTTGTATTCTCTCGTTAGAACTCACCCTCGTAGAAGAATGAGTGCGACTAGGTTTGAATTGAAAATAGATTTAAATAAAGCGCTTTTAGAAAAGATTTGGAGTCGCCACCTAACTTGATTAAGGTGAGTTAGGTCACCTAAAAACTAAGAATAATCCGAAGACTACACTTAGAGTTTTTGGAAAACGATTTTGAAAATATCACCTCGAGAGAGGGTTTTTAAGAAAAACAGGTTGTTTGGCAACCTTTGGAAAACATTTAGCCCTTTTTTGAAAATAACTCTGTTTGGTCTTGTAAGCACCTCATTTTTTACCACTCGGCAGTCTACGCTCCATCCAGACTTGTACTCAAGTGAATATAGATGTATTCCAATCAAAACCAACTCTTTAAGTCCAAATCTCGTCTATCCATCGCTTCACGGGCCCGCCAGGCCCAAATAGAGGCAAAATGACCAAAATGCCCTTAGGGGCATTGTCCTTTCCAATTCCAATTCCAATCCCTCCCTCGAGACAGTTGATTCCTCGAGACGGTAAATCTATTCCAAACCAGGCGTGTCTTTTCGAAGACGGTAAGTCCCCTCTCCAATTCCAAATCAGGCACGTCTTTCCGAAGATCATAAGTCCCCTTTCCAAATTCCAAATCAAGCACGTCTTTCCGAAGACAGTACGTCCCCTTTTCGATTCCAAATTAGGCACGTCTTTCTGAAGATGGTAAGTCCCCTTTGCAATCCCTCTCTCGAGACAGTTTATTCCTCGAGATGGTTCCAAATCAAGCACGTCTTTCCAAAGATGGTAAGTCCCCTTTCCAATCCCTCTCTCGAGATAGTTTATTCCTCGAGACGATTCCAAATCAGGCACGTCTTTCCGAAGACGGTAAGTCCCCTTTCCAATTCCAATCCTTCTCTCGAGATAGTTTATTCCTCGAGACGGTTTCAAATCAGGCACGTCTTTCTGAAGACGATAAGACCCCTTTTCAATTCCAATCCCTCTCTCGAGACAATTTATTCCTTGAGACGGTTCGGCGCGCTTTCCAAAGAAAATCTCTTCGAAACGGTAAGTCCCTTTAAACTTGTCGATCGGGACAAGACCCGAAGTCCCCTAGATGGTAGAACGGTCCACCTTTGGCGCCTGCTAGACCGCCAATACAAAAATGTCCGTTTAGGCTTGCCTTCCGAGAAAATTAACTTTTTAGGCACTAAGTCCCCTTACGCTGCTTCCCGAGATCAGGTATTCTCGGGAATGATCACGAACCGTCGGAGTAGCGGAAATACTCGCAAACAGGTCGATATAGGGAATTGTCAACAAACCCCTGTGTCACGCGACCGCCATCAAAGTGGCGAAAACACTCAAAATCCAGGTCAACACCGGTGCCTGCTAGCCCGCTTCAGTGAAAAATGACCAAACTTCCCCTTGGGCCTTTTCCGAGACTTTCCGGTCAAGATGACCATTTCGCCCCTAGGCATCCGAACGCCCCGAAAAGCACACCGACTCTGGGTATCAAACCGGTAACCTTCTGAGATTGCTTCTTATAGTATTCTCAACCTTTCTTTACCTTTCCGGATCATTTCGAGTCAATTCCGCCAAATCCGGTGGGAAAATGACCGTTTTGCCCCTGGTGGGCCGGTCGCCTTTTTTTAGCCACGCCGGCTCTGGGTATCAAACCGGTAACTTCCCAAGAATAATTTTTGTAGTATTCCCAACCTTTCTTTATCCTTTCAGATCATTCCGAGTCAGTTCCAGCAAACCCGGTACAAAATGATCGTTTTGCCCCTGGTGGGCTGGTCACCTTTTCCGACCACACCGACTCTGGGAATCAAACTGGCAACCTTTGGGAACATTCTGAATAATGTTTCCAAATCTCGAGTCTTCTTCCGGGACAGTCCGAGTCCGTCCCGGTAGCTTTCCGTCCCGATAGACTGTTTTGCCCCTAAAGGCCCGGTCAACCCTTCTGACACATACTATCCTCATTTCTCAAGTCAAATACCTCCGGGACATTATTTTAAGTGTTCCTGCTCTTTTTTGGCCGTCCAGGTCATTCCCAGCTTCTTCAAATCATTCCCAGACTTTCCGGAGTTACTCCTAATGAAGCCAGGCTAAAAATTGCACGGTAGTCACTAGTACAGGTGCCCAAATCTAGTCAAAGATACATTTCTTGCCGACATTAAACATTTCCTAAATGGCAGGCGCCACTACTAGTGGCGCCTAGCCAAAAAATGGCCTGGCGCCACTGCAACAGGCGCCAGTGCATTCCTCTCTCTATAAATACAAAGCCTCTTCTAGCATGAAAGGAGTCCATAAACTCAATCTAAAAATCCTATATTTCGATATACAAAGCTCGAACACTCCCTACACCCTAGCTTCCTTAGGTTTTCCAAACCCTAGCCACCATATACTAAACCCTAGCCTTCTACACACTCATACACACCCCCATACACTTATACACTAGCCTCCAACCCTCTTTGCAGACTTGAAGAGCTGCAATCTAAAGTTTGAAGATTGAAGACAACTCTTGAGGATTGAAGATGAAGATTAAAGACAAGCAAGGCACGCAAAATAAACAAGACATACGGTAGGCTTCCTCTTTAAATTTCTGTAGTTCCCCTTCTCTCTTCTCTCTCCTAACGCACTTGGGTTTTCTCTTTTTTAATCACCCATCTCTGTCCCCCCCCACCCCTCTTTGCATGTTTGAAACAAGGGGACTCCCGGTTCATGTGTAGGATTAGACTATCGGAGGGTCACCATGTCGGGGGCTTTCCTTTAGGCTAACCGGAGACCACGTGGATTCGACCCCCTTGATTATGTGGTGAAGCCTTAGCCTTGCATGTTCACGACCCCAAATTTGCATTGTGCATATCATGATCTTGCATCTTTCAAAAATCATTTTCAAACTCGTTTTCAAAACTTGCATTCAACTTGTTTTCAAAATTGCATCAAAATCTCCTTTTTCAAAACTTGTTTTCAAAATCACAATCCTAGGGTTGCTTTAGGAAAGTGTTACGTTTAAAGTGACTTTTATGGTCCATATTTTCAACCCTTGTTGTTTTCAAAACCACTTTCTTAAAGTGGTTCTAGCCTTCTTATGGTTAGAATTGCTTTAGGAAAGTGAGATGTTTTTATACTTTCTAAAAAACTCTATTTTCAAAAATCTCTTTTCCAAAAACCTCTTCCTTCAACGTGCTTTCTAAAAACTCTCATTTCCAAAGTTGTTTTCAAAAACTCCCTTCAAAAATCTATTTCCCAAAACTGCTCTTTTTAAACTCCTTTCCAAAACTCTCTCTTCAAGGTCCATTTTCCAAAAACGTTCCCTAGGTTTCCTTCTTAGAAAAACCTCTTCCTAAATCTCTTTCTAAAAATTCCTCACTAGGATCTCTTTCCAAAATCCCTTTCTCCTTAAAATTCACTTTCTAAAAATACTCCCTAAATTCGCTTTCCTAAAAACTCTCTTCAACAATCTCCTTTCAAAAATCCTTTTAAAAAACTCTCTTTCCAAAATCTTCCCTCTAGAAACTCCACTTTAGGATTTCCTTCCAAAAACTTGTTTCCAAAAACACACTTTCTAAAAATCCTGTTTCTTGATGCCCAAGTCAAGCCCTAGAACTCACAGTTAGGAAAACCCTAATTTTATTTCCAAAAACATGGTTTTCAAACTTGCCATAAAACCTAGGTTTCCAAAACCTCTTGTTTTCACATCCAAACTATACACATTTCCAAAACCTCTTTTCTACGTCAAAACTATAGCCTTCCAAATCTAGGGTTTCTAAAACCTCCCTTTCCAAATCCTTGTCAAATCCAATCTTCCCTTTAGGAAACCAAGTCCAATCTCCCGTTTAGGAAACTAGATCCAATCCTTTGTTTTTGGAAATAAAATTAAACCTTCTCTTTTAGAAACAAAATCTAATCCCTTGTTTTAGGAAATATGAATCTCAACCCTTCCTAGTCTAAACCTTTCCTAATTCACTCATTCCTAATCTTATACCTTCCTAAACCATAGGTTTCGCAAAACTTTCAAAACTTCCCTATTTCAAATCTTTCCTAATTCAACCCTTTCCTAATTCTATCCCTTTCCAAATCTTAACTTTCCAAATCTAAGTTTTCAAATCTTTTCTAAACTCAAACCTTTTCTAAAACTAAAACTTTAAAACTTTCTAAATCCTAAACTTTCTAAATTCGAAACTTTCAAACTCTAAAATTTTCTAAGTTCTAAACTTTCCTAAACTTCAAATCCTTCAAAGTCTAAACCTTTCTTCATTCCAACCTTTCTTAACTCCACATCCTTTCCAAACTTTAACTCTCAAATCTAGATTTTCAAATCTTTCTAAAAACTTTGAATCTTCCAAAAATTCTAAAAGCTTTCTAAATTCAAATCTTCCCTAATTTAAAATCTTTCTAAAATTCTAAGCTTTCCAAATTCAAAACTTTCTTAAGTTGAAACTTTCCAAAATTCTAAACCTTTCTTAAACTATACTTTTCTTAATTCAAAACATTTCTAAATTCAATACTTTTCTATTTCAAAACCTTTTCTGAATTCAAAACTTTCCTAATTTGAAAACTTTCCTAAAATGAACCTTTCTTAATTTTAACACTTTCCTAAAATGAAACTTTTAAAAAATGACACTTTCCTATTTTGAAACTTTCTTAAATCGGATCTTTCCTAATTCGAACTCTTTCTAAGTCCAATCTTTCTTCAACCTTCCAAGTTCAACACTTGAATCAAATCTTTCCTAAGTCTAAAGTCTTTCCTAAATCTAGGTTTCCTAAACTCTCATCTTTCCAAAACAAGTCTAAATCTTTCTTCCAAATTCTATCTTTCCAAATCAAAGTCCAATCATTTCAAATTCCAAAATTATAAATTCCAATTTCCAATCTCCTATTCTAAATTAAAATCAAATCCAAATTCCAATTCAACTTCTTCTTCCATATCAAACATTCTATTTTCTATCGGACTCTTGTCCGAACTACGACTGACCTGATTCCTCTAAAAGGATACGTAGGCAACCCTCATGGGTGTGGTCTCCACATTTTTCAAGTTTTCAATTCCACAACTTCTTTCAAATTTCAAATTCCACCACATTTTTCAAATCTCAAATTTCACAGTATTTTTCAAACTTCTATTTCTACAACTTCTTTGCAATTTCCAATCTTACAATTTTCTTTAAGTTTCCAATTCCATGATCTATTTATATTTTCAATCTTCAATTTTCAATTCCCAAAATCTTCTTTCCAAATTCAAATTTCTATTTCTTCCTTTTCAAATCAAATCAAATCAAATCGCTTTCCAAATCTATTTTTCAATTCTCTTTTCTTGCACTTGCATATCATGCATCATGTTTTTCTAAACATTGTTTCCAAAAGTGGATAGGATTGAACATTAGTTAGTTAAAGACTCTCATAGGTGAATCTAGGGTAGATTGACATGTAGGTACTGAAAGGGCGGGGTAGGGTGATGGCTTAGTGCGTCTTTCCTACACGTAACCAACCTTCGAACCTAGATCACTAATTTCAAAGACCAAAACGGAGTTATTTTCTGAAAAGGGCTAAATGTTTTCCAAAGGTTGCCAAACAACCTGTTTTCCTAAAAAACTCTCTCTTGAGGAGATATTTTCAAAATCGTTTTCCAAAAACCCTAAGTGTAGTCTTCGGATTATTCTTAGTTTTTAGGTGACCTAACTCACCTTAATTAAGTTAGGTGGCAACTCCGAATCTTTTTCCAAAAGCCCTTTATTCAATCCAATTTTTCAATTCAAACCTAGTCGCACTCATTCTTCTAGGAGGGTGAGTTCTAATAAGAGAGTACAACATTTTTCCTGCTTGTGTGAGTATTCCTCGAGTGCAAAAAATCTGGGCGTGACAGGTCTTTGAAATCAGTGATCTAGGTTCAGAGTTTGGTTACGTGTAGGGAAGACGCACTAAGCCATCGCCTTACCCCGTCCTTTCAGTACCTACATGTCAATCTACCCTAGATTCACCTATGAGAGTCTTTAACTAACTAATATTCAATCCTATCCACTTTATAATACAATGTTAAAAAGATATGATGCATGATATGCAAGTGCAAGAGAAAGACTTGATTTGGAAATAGATTTGAAAAGATTTTGATTTGATTTTAAAAGAGATTTGAAATTGGAATTGAAAAGAGATTTGAAAAGAGTTATGGAATTGGAAACTTGAAAAATGTTGTGGGATTGGAGATTGGAAAGAGGTTATAGAAATAGAAATTTGAAACATATTGTGGAACTTGAGATTTAAAAAAAATGTTGTGGAATTTAAATTTTGAAAAAAGTTGTGACCGCACCCATGAGGGTTGCCTACGTATCCTTTTGGAGGAATCAGGTCAGTCGTAGTTCGGACAAGAGTCCGATAGGAGGTATGATTAGAAGAAAGAGATTGAATTAGAAATTGGATTGGAAGATTGAGAGATTGAACTTTGATTGGAAGATTGAAAATTGGAATTTAGAATTCTGGAATTGAAGAGATTGGATTTGATTTGAAAAGATAGAACTTGGAAGAAAGATTTAGACTTGTTTTGGAAAGATGGAGGTTTAGGAAACCTAGACCTTAGAAAGATAGGAGACTTAGGAAAGACTTGAGATTTAGAAAGATTTGACTCAAATGTTGGACTTGGAAGATTTGGAAAAATTGGATTTTAGGAAATGTTCGAATTAGGAAAGTTTCGAATTAGGAAAGTTTCATTTTTGGAAAGTTTCGAATTAGGAAAGTTTTGAATTAGGAGAATTTCAACTTAGGAAAGTTTTGAATTTGGAATGTTTCAACCTAGGGAAGTTTTTAATTTGGAATGTTTCAACTTAGGAAAGTTTTGAATTTGGAATGTTTTGAAATAAGGAAGTTTTGAAAATTGGAAAGTTTAGAAAACAAGGAAATTAAGAAAGTTTTGAGTTTAGGAAGTTTTGAAATTTGGAAAGATTTGAAATTTAGGAAAGCTTAGAGTTTAGAAAGTTTGGAAGTTTAGAAAGATTTAACTTAAGAAAGTTTTGAATTTGGAAAACTTTGAATTTGGAAAGATTTGAAATTTGGAAAGTTTAAGATTTAGAAAATCTTAAGATTAGGAAAGGTTTGAGTTTAGGAAAGATTGGAAAACCTAGATTTGGAACGTTAAGATTTGAAAAGGGGTAGAGTTAGGAAAGGGTTGAATTAGAAAAGATGTGGAAGCTTAATGTTTAAGGAAAGATTCGAAAGTTTTAGGAAACTTATGGTTTAGGAAGGTAGGAAATTTGGAGAGATTTGAATTTTGAATTTTGAAATTTAGAAAAGATTGTTATGTTCAAGTTTTGGAAACTTAAGATTTAGAAAAGTAGAAGATTAGGAAGGAGTTGAACTAGGAAAGATTTGGTTTAGGAAGGGATTTGATTTTGTGTCTAAAAGGGAAAGTTTGATTTTGTTTCAAAAAACGGAGGATAGGATCTAGTTTCCTAAACGGGAAGATTCAATTTAACAAGGATTTGGAAAGGGGAAGTTTTAGAAACCCTAGACTTGGAAGGCTATAGTTTCGACGTAGAAAAGAGGTTTTGGAAATATGTATAGTTTTGATGTAGAAAACAGGAGGTTTTGGAAACCTAGGTTTTAAGACAAGTTTGAAAACCATGTTTCTGGAAAGAAAATTAGGGTTTCCTAATTGTGGGTTCTAGGGCTTGACTTGGGCATGAAGAAAAAGGATTTTTTGGAAAGTGTGTTTTTGGAAACGAAGATGTTTAGAAGGAAATCCTAGAGACGAGTTTCTAGAGGCAAAATTTTAGAAAGAGAGTTTTTTGGAAAAATTTTTGAAAGGAGATTGTTGGAGAGAGTTTTTAGGAAAGTGAATTTATGGAGTGTTTTTAGAAAGTGAATTTTGAGGAAAAAGAGTTTTTGGAAAGAGATCCTAGTGAGGAGTTTTTTTTAGAAAGAGATTTTTAAGAAAGAGATTTAGGAAGAGGTTTTTCTAAGAAGCAAAACCTAGGGAGCGTTTTTGGAAAGTGAACCTTGAAGAGAGCATTTTGGAAAGGAGTTTAAAAAGGGAAGTTTTGGAGAATAGATTTTTGGAGGAAGTTATTGAAAACAACTTTGGAAAGGAGAGTTTTTAGAAAGCACGTTGAAAGATGAGGTTTTAGGAAAAGAGATTTTTGACAATAGAGTTTTTTGGAAAGTATAAAAACATCTCACCTTCTTAAAGCGATTCTAACCATAAGAAGGCTAGAACCACTTTAAGAAACTAGTTTTGAAAACAACAAGGGTTGAAAATATGGACCATAAAAGTCACTTTAAATGTAATACTTTCCTAAAGCAACCCTAGCCATGGAAATGCTTGAATCACCCTAGGATTGTGATTTTGAAAACAAGTTTTGAAAAGGAGATTTTGATGCAATTTTGAAAATAAGTTTAATGCAAATTTTGAAAACGAGTTTGAAAATGATTTTTTGGAAGATGCAAGATCGTGATATGCACAATGCAAGTTTGGGGTCGTGAATATACAACGTTAAGGCTTCACCACATAATCATGGGGGCCGAACCCACGTGGTCTCCGGTTAGCCTAAAGGAAAGCCCCCGATACGGTGACCCTTCGATAGTCTAATCCTACACATGGATCAGGAGTCTCCTTGTTTCAAGCATGCAAAGAAGGGGGGGGGGGGGGAAGAGATGGGGGATTAAAATAGAGAAAACCCAAGTGGGTTAGGAGAGAGGAGAGAGAGGGGGGAAAGTGCAAAAATTTAAATAGAAAACCTACCTTGTGTCTTGTTTATTTTGCGCGCCTTGCTTGTCTTCGGTTTTCGTCTTAATCTTCGTCTTCAATCCTCAAGAGTTGTCTCCAATCTTCAAACTTCATATTGCAGCTCTTCAAGTCTTCAAAGGAGGGTTGGAGGCTAGTGTATAAGTGTATGGGGGTGTGTATGAGTGTATGTAAGGCTAGGGTTTAGTCTATGGTGGCTAGGGTTTGGAAAACCTAAGGAAGCTAGGGTTTAGGGAGTGTTCGAGCTATGTATATCGAAATATAGGATTTTTAGATTGAGTTTACGGACCTCTTTCACGCTGGAAGAGGCTCTGTATTTATAGATGGTGGAATGCACTGGCGCCTGTTGTAGTGGCGCCAGACCAAACATTACACTAGTGCCACTAGGAGTGGCGCCAGGCCATTTTTTGGCTTGGCACCACTACTAGTGGCGCCAACCATTTAGGAAATGTTTAAGGTCGGCAAGCAACATATCTTTGACTAGATTTGGGCGCCTGTACTAGTGACTACCATGCAATTTTTAGCCTGGCTTCACTAGGAGTGACTCCGGAAAGTCCGAGAATGATTTGAAGAGGCCAAAAATGACCCAGAAGGCTGGAAAAGAGCAAGAACACTTAGAATAGTGTCCCAGAGGTATTTGACTTGAAAAGTGAGGATAGGATGTGTCGGAAGGGTTGACCGGGCCTTTAGGGGCAAAACAATCAATCTAGCTTTCTGGCCTTTAGGGCCAGAAAGCTACCGGGACGAACTCGGACTGTCCAGGAAGAAGACTCGAGATTTGGAAACATTATTCAAAATGTTCCCAAAGGTTTCCGGTTTGATTTCCAGAGCTGGTGTGGTCAGAAAAGGTGACCGGCCCACCAGGGGTAAAACGGTCATTTCACATCGGATTTACCGAAATTGACTTGGAATGATTCGAAAGGGTGAAGAAAAGTTGAGAATACTATAAAAAGCATTCTCGAGAAGTTACCAGTTTGATACCCAGAGCCGGTATGGTCGAAAAAGGAGACCGGCCCACTAGGGGCAAAACGGTCATTTTATACCGGATTTGCCGGAATTGACTTGGAATGATCCGAAAGGATAAGGAAAGGTTGAGGACACTATAAAAAGCATTCTCAGAAGTTTACCGGTTTGATACCTAGAGCTGGTGTGGTTCCTGGGACATTCGAATGCCTAGGGAAAAAATGGTCATCTTGACCGGAAAGTCTTAGAAAAGGCCCAAGGGGCAATTTGGTCATTTTTCACTGAAGTGGGCTAGCAGGCACCGGTGTTGACCTAGGTTTTGAGTGTTTCCACCACTCTGACGGCGGTCGCGTGATACAGGGGTTTGTTGGCAATTCCCTATATCAACCTGTTTGCGAGTATTTCCATTACTCTGACGGTTGTGATGTTTGCGAGTATTTCCGCTACTCTGACGGTTCGCGATTATTCCAGAGACTGCCTGATCTCGGGAAGCTGTTAAAGGGACTTAGCGCCTGAGAAGTCAATTTTCTCGGAAGGAGTGCCTAAACGGACGTTTCTACAATGGCGGGCTAGCAGGCGCCAAAGGTGGACCGTTCTACCATCTAGGGGACTTGGGGTCTCGTCCCAGTATACAAGTTTGAAGGGGCTTACCGTTTTGAAGAGATTTTTTTCAAAAAATGTACCGGACCGTCTCGAGGAATAAACTGTTGAGAGAGAGGGATTGAAATTCGAAAGGGGTCTTATCGTCTTTGGAAAGACGTGCCTGATTTGGAACCGTCTCGAGGAATAAATAGTCTCGAGAGAGGGATTGGAATTGGCAAGGGGTCTTATTGTCTTCGGAAAGACGTGCCTGATTTGGAACCGTCTCAAGGAATAAACTGTCTTGAGAGAGGGATTAGAATTGGAAAGGGGTCTTATCGTCTTCAGAAAGACGTGCCTAATTTGGAACCGTCTCAAGGAATAAACTGTCTCGAGAGAGGGATTGAAATTGGAAAGGGGACTTATCATCTTCGGAAAGACGTGCCTGATTTGGAACCGTCTCGAGGAATAAACTGTCTTGAGAGAAGGATTGGAATTGGAAAGGGGTCTTATCATCTTCAGAAAGACGTGCCTGATTTGGAACCGTCTCAAGGAATAAACTGTCTCGAGAGAGGGATTGGAATTGGAAAGGGGTCTTATCGTCTTCAGAAAGACGTGCCTGATTTAGAACCGTCTCAAGGAATAAACTGTCTCGAGAGAGGGATTTGAATTAGAAAGGGGACTTACCGTCTTCGGAAAGACGCGCCTGATTTGAGTAGATTAACCGTCTCGAGGAATAAACTATCTTGAGAGAGGGATTGGATTTGGAAAGGGGTCTTATCGTTTTCGGAAAGACGTGTCCCGGTTTGGAATAGATTTATCGTCTCGAGGAATCAACTGTCTTGAGAGAGGGGTTGGAGTTGGAATTGGAAAGGATAATGTCCCTAAGGGCATTTTGGTCATTTTGCCTCTATTTGGGCCTGGTGGGCCCACGAAGCAATGGATAGACCCGGGATTTAGACTTAGAAAGTTGGTTTCAATTGGAATACGTCCATATTGACTTGAGTACAAGTCTGGACGAAGCATAGACTGTCGAGCGGTAAAAAATGGGGTGCTTACACTCTTTTTCCGCGCTGCTTCTATTTTCTCCTTTCTTGTGGGTTCATATCCCAACCCAAAGAAGGGTTCAGCCGACGGTATTTTTACAACTTTAGGTCTTCCTTGTAAACATCTCCTTAAGCCTTTGCCCGAATGAAAACCATTTGCTTTAAAGTATCGCACTATTATTTAAGAGTTCCTAGAATATTTTGGCTCCACTTGATCTTCTTTTTGTACAATAGTGATATATTCGAACGACTGAAAGCAAGAGGGCAGTTCAATGTCAGATGCAACGATATCAGCTTTGTATACGGCGAACTCTTTTTAAGCGAAAATAGAGATTAGCTTGGAGCCCACGATAAACTTGACTTTCTGATGGAGGCTAGAAGGAACTGTACCTGCCGAATGAATCCAGGGCCTTCCTAACAGTAAATTGTAGACAGCCGAAATGTGCAAGACTTGGAACTTAATTATGAAGATGACTAGTCCTATTTCAACAGGCATTTCAATTTGCCCCATGGCTTCCCTTTGAGAACCATCAAAGGCACGAATGATCATACCACTATTTTTCAAGTAAGTTTGGTCCATTCCCAGCCTTTCTAGGGTAGAATACGGGCACACATTCAAAGCCGACCCATTATCTATTAATACTTTGGCTACTATTTTTCCTCTTGTTTTTACAGCGATATGCAGAGCCCGGGTATGACTTGTCCCATCAGCAGGAATCTCGTTTTCGGAAAAGGTAATGATGTTTGGGGCCATGATAAGGCTCACCATGTTATGTAGGTTATCTAGCGTGAAACTCTCAGGCACGTGGGCATCATTGAGGATTTTCATCAAAGCTTCCTGGTGTACTTCAACAGTGAGCAATAAACCCAACATCGATATATAGGCTGGGCTTTTCTAAGTTGTTCCATGATGTCGTAGTCAACATTTCCTAGAGCTATGGTGAATTCTGACATCTCTTGATCTGTCGGTTGGTTGGAGCATTCTCCCTCCTTATCCTTCCCTTTCCTTTTTCTTTCCACTTCAGCAGAGGTGTAGAAGCACCCTGACCAAGTCATCCCTCCTATTTCTGCTATGGGCTCTCCAGTGCCCCTATCAAGTGGGTAATTCCATGAGACGCTACAAAGATTGAGTATTAGTGGTTGGGTTGCAATGGGAAGAGTTATCCTTGGGCTTATGGGCAAAGGGATTACCACAGGTGAGGGGTAGGTGAGGGTGGATAAGGTGTTAGGTACAATTGGCTTCTTTGGCAAGGCTAAGGGTAGCTTTGATCGTACAACTCCTCGGATGTTGGTTTAAGGTTCAGGCCCAGCCATAGCGATTACAGGTTCAGGTCTAACCAATGGAGTAAGAATAAGGTAATGATAAGGGGGATTAGGTGAGGTTCCTACGGTTAGGTTTATATCAGGCTGGTGAGATTGCATGGTTAGAACGGAATGGCCTTGGTACTCGGGCTCCTCTAGGGTATGAGTTGTCTCTTTTGTGATTATGGCAAGTGGATTGCGCAGGGTGTCTCTGCTAACATTCCTACTTTCTAATGGTATGTTCTCCTGAAACTTGTGAATTATGGCCTTCACTATTATAGAAGATGTTGGACTAGTATTCATTACCTATAACACTGAAGACAACAGTTACAAATTAGAGTTCAGTTCTTGGATAATTCTATGCAATGCATGCCCTAGGGTGCCCTTCTTTAGGAGGGAAACTAATCATGATGTATTGGCCCACTTTTGGAGATAGGGGGTTTGCCCCTGTATGCGGATACCTTACCATCAAGTAGGAACCTTCAGCCATCCTTGCATTCATTCATAAAAGTAAAGAAGTACATTAAATTTTGGGTTTAAGATACAAAAGAATTGAAATATATTTTAATAGGGGGAGGGGGAACATTTTTCTTTGGACTTCCACCTATCTACTTTTACAAAGGAAAACCCTAAACTACTATTGAGTCTTCGGATTAGCCTTCCTTGGATTTGATGTCGTGGTGGTCGCTGAGAGACCTTGCTAATTGGTTGCCCCTTGTCTTCTTGGCAACCCTACCTCCGTGAGTATAGAGGGATTGGGGCCCCTCTTATGGAATGGATTGGTATGCATGACATGAGTCCTAAGGGTTATATGGGAACCCTTAGGGTTTAGGTAGGTTTAATGTAAGGGAGAGTGAACTAGGTGTCACTCTCAATGGGTTAATCATATGCATGAGAATGCAGTGACTTGAGTTGTTTGGAACTCTTGTCTTGACATGGAATATGGAATGCATGAACATGGGTATGCAAAGAGTATAAGGAGAGAGAATGCAATAGCAAGATAAACGTGCATGCATGAGCAGTTAGACAGACATTATAACAGTATGAATATAGTCAGTATAACAGCAAGAATAGACAGGTATAAATGAAAGTAAGAGCAGTCGCCCTTTCCTCCGTGGTTTTGAAAACGGTGCTCGTATCTTAAATTCGGCAGAGGTTCGGCTATGCATTGTGTCTATATGAGCATGAGGTTGAGGGTTGACTAATGCATCCTAAAAAGGCTCGGTCCCCGGATCTTCAAACCTAGTCCCACTCCCTGAGGTGGTGCCATGATCGGTTGGTTATCCGATCGGGGGAACCATCAAGAGGCCATAGGCAAGAAACTGACACAGCATCTTGGCCACAAGCAATATACCGTTCTCCCTTTCTAACTAGAAAGGTCACATCAGGGTAATTATGCAGAATGAAAGTGCACATGCAGTGTGTGTGTGATTTTTAAAAGCGGAGGAAAGAGCCCAACAACTCCTATTCATCCTGTTCATCACATTCATGCATAGCAGTTAATAAAATTTAAACAAAATGTGTACCTACAAAACAAAGATGCAAGTGTTAGTATGTGGATGACAAACATAATACAAGATAATATGAATAAATGCATGTTTTTATTTTTTTTTAAAACAATTTTGAAAATTTGGTTTTGAAAATTTAAAGTCAATAGGGATTGAACCAGGTTAATTGAAGACTTTACATGGGTTAAGGGTAAAGAGACATGACTACGACTTAACCCTCTAAGTGTCCCCAGCGAAGTCGCCAGCTGTCGCGCCCAGATTTTTCGCACTCGAGAAATTCTCACTGAAGCGGGAAAAACGCTGTACTCACTTGTTAGAACTCACCCTCCTAGAAGAATGAATGTAAGTACCCCATTTTTGACCGCTTGGCAGTCTACACTCCGTCTAGACTTGTTTTCAAGTCATTTTGGGCATATTCCAATTGAAACCAATTCTCTAGGTCCAAATTCTGTCTTTCCATCGCTTCGCGGGCCTATCAGGCCCAAATAGAGGCAAAATGACCAAAATGCCCTTAGGGGTATTGTCCTTTCTTATTCCCCTTCCAGTCCCACTCTCGAGACAGTTTATTTCTCGAGACGGTCCGAGTAGCAAAACTACTCACAAAACCGTTAGAGTAGCGGAAGTACTCACAAAACCGTTAGAGTGGCGAAAACACTCACAATCCAGGCACGTCTCTTCAGAGACGGTAAATCCCATTTCCAATCCCTCTCTCAAGATAGTTTATTCCTCGAGACGGTTCCAATCCAGGCACGCCTCTTCGGAGACGGTAAGACCCCTTTCCAATCCCACTCTCGAGACAGTTTATTCATTGAGACGGTTCCAATCCAGGCACGTCTCTTCGGAGACGGTAAGACCCCTTTCCAATCCCACTCTCGAGACAGTTTATTCCTCGAGACGGTCTGAGTAGCAAAACTACTCACAAAACCGTTAGAGTAGCGGAAATACTCAACCCCGTCCGAGTAGCGGAAATACTCCCAAATCATCAACCCCGTCCGAGTAGCGGAAATACTCAACCCCGTCTGAGTAGCGGAAATACTCCCAAATCATCAACCCCGTCCGAGTAGTGGAAATACTCCCAAATCATCAACCCCGTCCGAGTAGCGAAAATACTCCCAAATCATCAATCCCGTCCGAGTAGCGGAAATACTCAACCCCGTCCGAGTAGCGAAAATACTCAACCCCGTCTGAGTAGCAGAAATACTCCCAAATCATCAACCCCGTCCGAGTAGAGAAAATACTCACAAATCATCAACCCCGTCCGAGTAGCGGAAATACTCACACCGTTAGAGTGGCGGAAGCACTCAAAACCTAGGTCAACACCCGTGTTTATTAGCTCACTTCGGTGAAAAATGACCAGACTGCCCTTAGGACCTTTTCCGAGACTCTCTGGTCAAGATGACCATTTTGCCCCTAAGCATCCGAATGCCCCGGGAACCACACTGGCTCTAGGTATCAAACCGGTAACCTCCTGAGACTACTTTTTGTAGTATTCTCAATCTTCCTTTACCTTTCCGGATCATTCCGAGTCAGTTCCGGCCAACCCGGTACAAAAATGACCGTTTTGCCCCTAGAGGGCCGGTCTCCTTCTTCGACCATACCGGCTTTGGGTATCAAATCGGTAACCTCCTGAGACTACTTTTTATAGTATTCTCAATCTTCCTTTACCTTTCCGGATCATTCCGAGTCAGTTCCGGCCAACCCGGTACAAAATGACTGTTTTGCCCCTAGAGGGCCGGTCTCCTTCTTCGACCACACCGGCTTTGGGTATCAAACCGGTAACCCCCTGAGACTACTTTTTATAGTATTCTCAATCTTCCTTTACCTTTTCGGATCATTCCGAGTCAATTTCGGCCAACCCTGTACAAAATGACCGTTTTGCCCCTAGAGGGCCGATCTCCTTCTTCGACCACACCGGCTCTGAGTATCAAACCGGTAATGTCCCGAGAATACTTTTTATAGTGTTCTCGACCTTCCTTTACCTTTCCGAACCATTCCGAGTCAGTTCCGGCAAACCAGGTACAAAATGACCGTTTTGCCCTTGGTGGGCCGGTCTCCTTTTCCGACCACGCCGGCTCTGGGAATCAAACCAGAAACCTCCGGGAGCATTCTGAATAATGTTTTCAGATCCCAAGTCTTCTTCCAGGACAATCCGAGTCTGTCCCGGCAGTTTCCTGGTCCGATTGACCGTTTTGCCCCTAAAGGCCCGGTCAACCTTTCCGACCAACCTTATCTTCATTTTTCAAGTCAAATACCTCCAGGACACTATTTTAAGTGTTCCTGCTCCTTTCCAGCCTTCCAGGTCATTCCCGGCTCCTCCAAATCATTCCCAGACTTTCTGAAGTCATTCCTAGTGAAGCCAGACTAAAAGTTGCATGGTAGTCACTAGTACAGGCGCCCAAATCTAGTCAAAGATACGTTGCTTATCGACTTATAAAGTTTCCTAACTGGCTGGCGCCACTAGTAGTGGTGCCAAGAGAAATTTTGCCCTGGCACCACTGCAACAGGCGCCAGGTTTGTCCAATTTCTATAAATACAGAGCCTCATTCAACGTGAAAAGGGTCTACAAACTCAGCCTAAAAATCCTATATTTCGATATACAGAGCTCGAGCACCTCCAAAATCCTAGCCTCCCTTAGTTTTCCCAAACCCTAGCCACTATACACAAACCCTAGCCTCCTATACACTCATACACTCCCCTATATACTCATACACTAGCCTTCAACCGCTCTTTGAAGACTTGAAGAGCTGTCATCCAAAGCTTGAAGACAACTCTTGAAGACTGAAGGTGAAGATCAAGACAAAGACCGAAGACCGAAGACAACGCGGCGCGTAAAATAAACAAGATACAAGGTAGGCTCCCTATTTAAATTTATACACTTCCCCCCTCTCTCTTCTCTCTCCTAACCCACTTGGGTTTTCTTTATTTTAATCCCCCATCTCTTTCCCCCCCCCCCTTTCATTGCATGCTTGAAACAAGGGGACTCCCGGTCCATGTGTAGGATTAGACTATTGGAGAGTCACCATGTCGATGGCTTTCTTCTAGTCTAACCAAAGACCACGTGGGTCCGGCCCCCTTGATTATGTGGTGAAGCCTTAACCTTGTATGTTCACGACCCCAAATTGCATTGTGCATATCATAGTCTTGCATCTTCCAAAAACCGTTTTCAAAGTTGTTTTGCAAAACGTTTTCAAACTTTTTTTCAAAATTGCATCAAAATCTCTATTTCAAAAAACTTGTTTTCAAAACCACACTTCTAGGGTGATTCTAGCCTTTCCATGGTTAGGGTTGCTTTAGGAAAGTGTTACATTAAAAGTGACCTTTTTGGTCTATATTTTCAAATCTTATTGTTTTCCAAAAACCACTTTCTTAAAGTAGTTCTAGCCCTTTTATGGCTAGAATCGCTTTAGGAAAGTGAGATGTTTTCATACTTTTCAAAAAAGCTCTCTCTTCAAAAATCTCTTCCTAAATTTTTTTTTTTCAACATACTTTCCTAAAACTCTCCTCTTCAAAATTGTTTTCAAAAACTCCCTTCCAAAATCTATTTTTCAAAACTCTCCTTTTCAACTCCTCTCCAAAATCTTTTCCTCAAAATTCACTTTCTAAAAACACTTCCAAGATTCACCTTCCTAAAAACTCTCTTTAACAATCTTCTACCAAAAACACACTTTCCGAAAAAATCCTTCTTTCCAAAAACTCCTCCCTAGGATTTCCCTTCTAGAAAAACCTTCGTTTCCAAAAACGCACTTTCCAAAAATCCTCTCTCTTTAGAGCCCAAATCAAACCCTAGAACCCACAGTTAGGAAACCCTAATTTTCTTTCCAAAAATATCATTTTCAAACTTTGCCCCAAACCTAGGTTTCCAAAATCTCTTGTTTTCACATCCAAACTATACATGTTTCCAAAACCTCTTTTCTACGTCAAAATTATAATTTTCCAAACCTAGGGTTTCTAGAATCTCCTTTTCCAAATCCTTGCTAAATCTTATCTTTCCTTTAGGAAACCGAATCAAATCTCCCCGTTTAGGAAACTAGATCCCGTTGTCCGTTTTTTGAAACAAAATCAAATCTTTTCTTTTAGAGACCAAATCCATTCCCTTTCAAAATCTAACTCTTTCCTAATTCAAATCCTTCTTAATCTTTCACTTTCCTAAATCTTAAGTTTCCAAAACTTGAACATAAAAATCTTTCCTAATTCAACCCTTTCCTAATTCTACCCTCTTTTCAAACCTAAGTTTTTAAATCTTTTCTAAACTCAAACCTTTCCTAATCTCAAGATTTTCTAAAACTCTAAAACCTTCTAAATCTTAAACTTTCTAAATTTCAAATCTTTCCAAATTCAAAACTTTCTAAATTTGAAACTTTCTCAAGTTAAATCTTTCTAAACCTAAAAACTTTCTAAATTCTAAACTTTCCAAAACTTCAAAATCTTTTCAAATCTAAAACTTTCCTAAACTCAAAACTTTCTTAATTTAAGACTTTCTTAAGTTGAAACTTTCTTAATTCAAACATTTCCTAAATTGAAAACTTTCCTTTCTGAAACCTTTCCTAAAACAAAACTTTCCAATTTCCAAACTTCCTTAAATTCAAAACTTTCCAAATTCAAAAACTTTCCAAAAATGAAACTTTCCTAATTCGAAAACTTTCCAAAAATGAAACTTTCCAAATTTGAAACTTTCCTAAATTGGATCTTCCCTAATTTGAACATTTCCTAAATCCAATTCTTCCTAATTTCCTAAATCTTCTAAGCCGAGTCAAATCTTTCCTAGGTCTCTTCTCTTTCCTAAGTCTAGGTTTTCTTAAACATTCTCTTTTCCAAAACAAGTCCAAATCTATCTTTTCAAATCAAAGTCCATTCTTTTCCAAAATTTCAAATTTCAATATTGTTTTTTTTAATCTCAAATCAAATCCAATTTTCAATTCAATCTCTTTCTTCCAATCCAATCTCTCTCTTCAAATCAATCTATTTTCAATCAGACTCCTGTCCGAACTACAACTGACCTGATTCTCCCAAAGGGATACATAGGCAACCTTTATAGGAGCGGTCACAATACTTTTCAAACTTTCAATTCCACCCTCATGGGTGCGATTTCCAAAATCTATTTTCAAATCTCAAATTCCAATCAATTTTCAAATTTCAATTTCAAAATTTCTATTTTCAAATTTCAAACTTTCCAATTTCAATTCTATTTCTTCAAATCTATTTTCAAATCAAATCAATTTCTATTTTCCAATTCTCTTAACTTGCACTTGCATATCATGCATCATGTTAGTTCCTTTTCAAACATTGTCTTTCAAAGTAAATAGGATTGAACTATAGTTGGTTGAAGACTCTCATAGGCGAATCTAGGGTAGATTGACATGTAGGTACCGAAAGGGCGGGGTAGGGTGATAGCTTAGTGCGTCTTCCCTACACGTAACCAACCTCCGAACCTAGATCACTGATTTCAAAGACCAAAAGGAGTTATTTTTCAAAAGGGCTAAATGTTTTCCAAAGGTTGCCAAACAACCTGTTTGCCTAAAAAACCCTCTCTTGAGGAGATATTTTCAAAAACCTTTTTCCAAAAACCCTAAGTGTAGTCTTCGAATTATGCTTAGTTTTTAGGTGACCTAACTCACCTTAATCAAGTTAGGTGGCAACTCCAAACTTTTTCCAAAAGCCCTTTATTCAAATATATTTTTAATTCAAACCTAGTCGCACTCATTCTTCTAGGAGGGTGAGTTCTAACGAGAGAGTACAACATTTTTCCCGCTTGGGTGAGTATTCCACGAGTGCAAAAAATCTGGGCGCGACAATGAATGCGACTAGGTTTGAATCGAGAATTGATTTGAATAAAGGGCTTTTAGAAAAAGATTCAGAGTTGCCACCTAACTTGATTAAGGTCAGTTAGGTCACCTAAAAACTAGGAATAATCCGAAGACTACACTTAGGATTTTTGGAAAATGATTTTGACAATATCTCCTCAAGAGAGGGTTTTTTTAGGAAAATAGGTTGTTTGGCAACCTTTGGAAAACATTTAGCCCTTTTTGAAAAATAACTCTGTTTTTGGTCTTTGAAATTAGTGATCCTAGGTTCGGAGGTTGGTTACGTGTAGGCAAGACGCACTAAGCCATCACCCAACCCCGCCCTTTCAGTACCTACAAGTCTATTTACCCTAGACTCACCTATGAGAGTCTTCAGCTAAAAAACTGTCCAATCCTATCCACTTTGAAAAAAACTGTTTAGAAAAACATGATGCATGATATGCAAGTGCAAGAAAAGAGAGTTGATTTGGAAATAGATTTGAAAAGAAAATTTTGATTTGATTTTAGAAGAAAGATTTGAAAGGATAGATTTGAAATTGAAAAGTTTGAAAAATTAGAAATAGAGATTTGGAAGTATTAGAAATAGAGATTTGGAAATAGAAATTTGAAATTGGAAGTTTGAAAATAGATTGGAGATTTGAAAAGATTGTGGAATTTGAGATTTGGAAAATGTGGAGACCGCACCCTTAAGGGTTGTGTACGAATCCTTTTGAAGGAATCAGGTCAGTCGTAGTTCGGACAAGAGTCCGACAGAAAATAGAAGGTTAGATTAGAAAAGAGTTGAAATTGGAATTCGAATTGGAATTGGAAGAGTAGGGAAATTTGGATTTTGATTGGAAGATTTGAAAAGATTAGTTTTAGGAAACATAGACTTAGGAAAGAGAGGATTTAGAAAGGACTTGAGATTAAGAAAGATTGAACTCGAATGTTGGACTTGGAAGATTGGAGAAAGATTGGAATTAGGAAAGGTTCGAATTAGGAAAGTTTCATTTTAGGAAAGTTTTGGAATTAGGAAAGTATCACCTTGGGGAAAGGTTTTGAAATAGGAAAATATTGATTTTAGAAACGTTTTTGAATGAGGAAAAGTTTAATTTAAGAAAGATTTAGAATTTGGAAAGTTTCAAGTTAAGAAAGTTTTGAATTTGCAAAGCTTAGAGTTTTAGAAAGATTTTAAATTAGGAAAGATTTAGAAAAAGGTTTGAATTAAGAAAGTTTCAACTTAAGAAAGTTTTCAATTAAGAAAGTTTTGAGTTTCGAAAGCTTTGGATTTGGAAATATTTGAAATTTAGAAAGTTTAGAAAGTTTTAGAATTTGAGTTTTAGAAATCTTGAGATTAGGAAAGTTTGAGTTTAGGAAATATTTGAAATCTTAGATTTAGAAAGTTAAGATGTGGAAAAGGGGTAGAATTAGAAAAAGGGTTGAATTAGGAAATATTTGAAATAGGGAAGTTTTGAAAGTTTTGGAAAACCTATGGTTTAGGAAGGTATAAGATTAGGAAAGAGTGAATTAGGAAAGGTTTAGACTAGGAAAGGTTGAGATTCCTATTTCCTAAAACAAGGGATTAGATTTTGTTTCTAAAAAAGAATGTTTGATTTTGTTTCAAAAAACGAAGGATTGGATCTAGTTCCCTAAACGGTAGGTTGGACTTGGTTTCCTAAAGGGAAGGTAAGATTTGACAAAGATTTGGAAAAGGAAGTTTCTAGAAACCCTAGATTTGGAAGTGTATAGTTCTGACGTAGAAAATAGGAGGTTTTGGAAACCTAGGTTTTAAGGCAAGTTTGAAAACTATGTTTTTAGAAAGAAAATTAGGGTTTCCTAATTGTTATCTCTAAGGCTTGACTTGGGCATCAAGAAAAGAGATTTTTGGAAAGTGCGTTTTTGGAAACGAAAATTTTAGAAGGAAAATCCTAGAGGGGAGTTTTTGGAAGGAAGATTTTAGGAAGAGAGTTTTTAGAAAGATTTTCGGTAGAAGATTGTTGGAGAGAATTTTTAGAAAGATTTTTTGGGAGCGTTTTTAGAAAGTGGATTTTTGGAAGAGTATTTTGGAAAGGAGTTGAAAAAGGGAGTTTTGAAAAATAGATTTTTTGAGTGAGTTTTCGAAAACAACTTTGGAAAGAAGAGTTTTAGGAAAGGAGGGTAAAAGAGACTTTTGAAAAAAGAGTTTTTAGAAGGTATAAAAATGTCTCACTTTCCTAAAGCGATTCTAACCATAAGAAGGTTAGAACCACTTTAGGAAAGTAGTTTTGAAAACAAGGAGTCAAAAATATAGACCATATTGGTCTTCTTTAATTGTAACACTTTCCTAAGGCAACCCTAGCCATGGAAAGGCTAGAATCACCCTAGGATTGTGATTTTGAAAAAAATTTTTGAAAAATGAGATTTTGATGCAATTTTAAAAACAAGTTTAATGCAAACTTTGAAAACGAGTTTGAAAACGATTTTTGGAAGATGCAGGATCATGATATGCACAATGCAAGTTTGGGGTCGTGAACATACAAGGTTAAGGCTTCGCCACATAATCAAGGGGGCTGAACCCACGTGATCGCCGGTTAGCCTAAAGGAAAGCCCCCGACACGGTGACCCTCCAATAGTCTAATCCTACACATGGACCGGGAGTCCCCTTGTTTCAAGCGTGCAAAGAAAGGGGGGAAAAGAGATGGGGGATTAAAATAGAGAAATCCAAGTGGGTTAGGAGAGAGAAGAGAGAGGGGGGAAGTGCAGAAACGTAAAACGAAAGCCTACCTTGTGTCTTGTTTATTTTGCACGCCTTGCTTTTCTTCGGTCTTCGCTTCACTTCAGTCTTCATCTTCAAGGGCTCGTCTTCGGTCTTCAAATCTTCATAATTGCAACAATCCAAGTCTTCAATGGAAGGTTGGAGGCTAGTGTATATGTGTGTAGGGGTGTGTATGAGTGTATATAAGGCTTAGGGTTTGTATATGGTGGCTAGGGTTTGGAAAACCTAGGGAAGCTAGGGTTTTGGGAGTGTGCGTGCTCTGTATATCGAAATATAGGATATTTAGATTGAGTTTGCGGACCCCTTTCATGCTGGAAAAGGCTTTGTATTTATAAAGGTGGATAGACCTGGTGCCTGTTGCAGTGGCGCCAGGCTAAAAATGCTTCTAGCGCCACTAGGAGTGGCGCTAGGCCAAATATTCGCTTGGCGCTAGCCAATTAGGAAACTATTAAGGTCGGCAAGCAACGTATCTTTGACTAGATTTGGGCGCCTGTACTAGTGACTACCATGCAATTTTAGCCTAGCTTCACTAGGAGTGACTCTAGAAAGTCCAGGAAGGAGTGTGAGAGATCGGGAAAGACCCGGAAGGCCGAAAAAGGGCAGGAACACTTAAAATAGTGTCCCAGAGGTATTTGACTTGAGAAATGAGGATAGTATGCGTCAGGAGGATGGACCGAGCCGTTAGGGGCGAAACAGTCAATCGGATCGAAAAGCTGCCAGGTCAAACTCGGATTGTCCCGGAAGAAGACTCGAGATTTGGAAACATTATTGAGAATGTTCCCAAAGGTTGCCGGTTTGATACCCAGAGCCGGTGTGGTCGGAAAAGGCGACCGGCCCTCTAGGGGCAAAACGGTCGTTTTGTACAGGGTTTGGCAGAATTGACTCAAAATGATCCAGGAAGGTAGAAAAAGGTTGAGAATACTATAAGAAGCAATCTAAGGGGTTTACCGGTTTGATATGCAGAGCCAGCGTGGCTAGAAAAAGGCGATTGGCCTACCAGGGGCAAAACGGTCATTTTACACCGGGTTTACCGGAATTGACTCGGAATAATCCAAAAAGATAGAGGAAGGCTGAGAATACTATAGAAAGCATTCGCT
The DNA here is from genome assembly GCA_033060915.1 of Euryodendron excelsum. Lineage (NCBI taxonomy): Eukaryota > Viridiplantae > Streptophyta > Magnoliopsida > Ericales > Pentaphylacaceae > Euryodendron > Euryodendron excelsum. Next base: position 16,971,351 of record CM065391.1, read on the forward strand.
GGAGGTTACCGGTTTGATACCCAGAGCCGGTGTGGTCCCCGGGGTGTTCGGATGCTTAGGGGTGAAATGGTCATCTTGACCGGAGAGTCTCGGAACTGGCCCAAAACTGACTAGAAGGCACCTAATCGTGCCGAATTTCCTTTAAGACAATCTTAGAAGGTTGGACTCACTGTTCTGAAGACTCAGGCGTGTTCTCAAGAAACGTGTCGGAAAAGGCCCAAGAGGCAGTTTGGTCATTTTTTACCGAAGTGGGCTAGCAGGCACCAGTGTTGACTTGGGTTTTGAGTGTTTCCGCTACTCTGATAGTGGTCGCGTGATACAAGAGTTTGTTGGGAATTTCCTATATTGACTAGTTTGCCAGTATTTCCGTTACGGTGACGGTTGCGATGCTTGCGAGTATTTCCGCTACTCTAACAGTTCGCGATGATTCCCGAGACTGCCTGATCTCGGGAAGCTGCTAAAGGGACTTAGCGCCTGAGAATCAACTTTCTCCAAAGGTGTGCCTAAACGGACATTTCTGCATTGGTGGGCTAGTAGGCACCAAAGGTGGACTGTTCTACCATCTAGGAGACTTAGGGTCTTGTCCCGGTCGACAGGTTTAAATAGACTTACCGTTTCGAAGAGATTTTTTTCGAAAAACGCGTTCGACTGTCTCGAGGAATAAACTGTCTCGAGAGAGGGATTGGAATTGGAAAGGGGTCTTATCGTCTTCGGAAAGACGCGTCTGATTGGAGTAGATTTACCGTCTCGAGGAATCAACTATCTTGAGAGAGGGATTGGAATTGGAAAAGGGTCTTATCGTCTTCGGAAAAACGTGCCTGATTGGAGTAGATTTACTGTCTCGAGGAATCAACTGTCGCGTGAGAGGGATTGGAATTGGAAAGGGGTCTTATCATCTTCGGAAAGACGCGCCTGATTGGAGTAGATTTACCGTCTCGAGGAATCAACTGTCTCGAGAAAGGGATTAGAATTGGAATTGGAAAGGAATTGAAAAGGGGTCTTACCGTCTTTGGAAAGAAGTGCCTGATTCGGAATATGGAAAGGATAATGCCCCTAAGGGCTTTTTGGTCATTTTGCTTCTCTTTGGGCCCGGTGGGGGCTGCAAAGCAATGAATTGACGGGATTAGACTTAGAGAGTTGATTTCGATTGGAATACGTCCATATTGACTTGAGTACAAGTCTGGATGGAGTGTAGGCTGCCGAGCGGTCAAAAATGGGTTGTTTACAATCAATCCCTTTAAATGTAACACTTTCTTAAAGCAACCCTAGCCATAGAAAGGCTAGAATCACCTTAGGGTTGTGATTTTGAAAACAAGTTTTGAAAAAGAAGATTTTAACACAAACTTTGAAAACAATTTTAATGCAAAATTTTTGAAAACGAGTTTGAAAACGAATTTTGGAAGAATGCAAGATCATGACAAGCACAATGCAAGTTGGGGTCATGAACATACTAGGTTAAATGCTTCACCACATAATCAAGGGGGGCGAACCCACGTGGTCTTCGGTTAGACTAAAGAAAAGCTCCCGACACGGTGACCTTCCAATAGCCTAATCCTACATGTGGACCAGGAAGTCCCTTGTTTCAAGCATGCAAGAAAAGGGGGGAAGAAGATAGGGGATTAAAATAGAAGAAAATCCAAGTGGGTTCAGAGGGAGAAGAGAGAGGAGGAAGATACATAAACTTAAATAGGGAGCCTACCTTGAGTCTTCTTTATTTTGCTTTGCGTGCTTTGTTTTTCTTGCTTTGCTTCAGTATTTGCTTTAGTCATCGTCTGGATCTTCGAGAGCTTGTCTTGATCTTCGATAGGTTCAGGTTGCAGCACTTCAAGTCTTTAACGGAGGCTAGTGTATGAGTGTATAGGAGTGTATGTGAGTGTATAGGAGGCTATGGTTTGGAAAACCTAAATAAGACTAGGGTTTAGAGAGGCTACATGCTTTGTATATCGAAGAGTAGGGTTTTTAGATTGAGTTTTCGGACCTCTTTCACGCTAAAGGAGGCTATGTATTTATAGAGAGAAGAATGACCTGGTGCCTGTTGCAGTGTCGCTAGGCCAAAAATCCTCCTAGTGGCGCCAACCACTTAGGAAAGTTTTAAGGTCGGCAAGCAACATATCTTCAGAAGATTTGGGAGCCTGTACTAGTGACTACCATGCAATTTTTAGCCTAGCTTCATTAGGAGTGGATCCAGAAGGTCCGGGAATGATTTGAAGGGGCCAAGAATGACCCGGAAGGCCAGAAAGGGACAAGAACCCTTAAAATAGTGTCTCGGAGGTAATAGACTTGAAAAATGATGACAGTATGTGTTGGAAGGGTTGACCGGGCTATTAGGGGCAAAACAGTCAACTGGATCGAAAAACTACCGAGATGGACTAGAAATGTCCCGGAAGAAGACTCGAGGTTTGGAAATATTATTTAAAATGTCTCAAGGGGTTACTGGTTTGATACCCAGAGCCGGTGTGGTCGGAAAAGGCAATTAGCCCGCCAGGGGCAAAATGGTCATTTTGCACCGAGTTTACCGGAATTGACTCGGAAAGATCCTAAAAGATAATGAAAGGTCAAAAATACTATCAAAAGTATAATTGGGAGGTTACCAGTTTGATACCCAGAGTCGGTGTGGTTCCCGGGGCGCTTCGATGCCTAGAGGCAAAATGGTCATCTTGACCGGTTAGTCTTAGAATTGGCCCGAAACTGACTAGAAGGCACCTAAACATGCCAGATTGCTTTTAAGACAATCTTGAAAAGGTGGACTTACTGTTTTGAGGACTTAGGTACTTTCTTGAGAAATGTGCTGAAAATGGCCCTAGGGGCAGCTTAGTAATTTTTCACTGGAGTGGGCTAGCAGGCACTGGTGTTGACCTGGGTTTTGAGTGTTTCCGCCACTCTGACAGCGGTCCCTTGATATAGGGGTTTGTTGGCAATTCTCTATACCGACCTGTTTGCAAGTACTTTCGCTACTCTGACGGTTACAATGTTTACAAGTACTTCCGCTACTCTGACGGTTCGCGATCATTCCCGAGACTGCCTAATCTTGGGAAGTTGCTAAATGGACTTAGCGTTTAAGGAATCAACTTTCTCAGAAAAGCATGTCAAAATGGATATTTCTGCATTGGTGGGATAGTAAGCGCCAAAGGTGGACTGTTCTACCATCTCGGGGACTTAGGGTCTCGTCCCGGTTGACGGGTTACGTCCCGGTTGACGGGTTTGAAGGGACTTACTGTTCTGAAAAGTTCACTCGGAAACGTGCTGGGTTAAAGGGTCATACTACCTTGAGGAATCAACTTTCTCAAAAGGTGCACCAGATTTAATTGGAATTATAATTAGAATTGGAATTGGAATTGGAAAGGGGACTTACCGTCTTCAGAAAGACATGTCTAATTTGGAATTGGACCGAAACAATGCCCCCAAGAGTATTTTGATCATTTTCTCTCTATTTGGGCCTTGCGGGCCCACGAAGCGATGGATTGATTGGATTAGGATTAAAAAACTAGAATATGTCCATATTAACTTAAACTCAAGTCTGGACGGACCGGAGACTGCCAAGCGGGCAAAAATGGGGTGCTTAAAATGCCAGAAGTGAACCGTTTGAATTTTGATAAGGTCTTCGTCCCCAAGATCGCCCGAGCTCAGGAAGCTTCTTTGACGGCGTTGGTTCCCGAGACCGCCTAGTCTCGAAAAAATTCCTTGAGTGCCTAAGGGCAATATGGTCTTCTTAGCTTTAGTTGGGCCTTGCGAGCCTGAGAAGTAACCAATCGACTGGAATAGAGTTTGAAAGAGCCAGCCTGGGCTCGAATGTGTTGTGACATTTTACTAGAAGACTGATGTGGACCGAAAATTGCTGAGTAGGCAAAAATGAGGGGATTACAATATAGATACCTACCACGATCACGATATAGCTAGGTCTTCTGATTACGTGGACCAACAGACCAAGAGATGAAGAGGTTAAGTAACCTAAAGTGCTTGGTCAAGGTACTATAGAGAATCATAGCCATGGGCCAGTCTAATCCTTGAGCCCTAAGATGATAAGAGATAATCTGCATAACAGGAGCAGTGTCGACAGTATAAGGAAATGGAGAGTCAACCCTAGGTAGATAAAAGTTCTCCTCAAAGGAAATAAATGTCCAGGTTGTAAGCATACCTGACTCGCATTCAAACTTCACATGCATATTCAAGCCTAGATTAGCTTTGCAGACTCCAGTCCAGTCAATCGATCGCTTCTCGGGCACATCAGGACCAATAGAAGCCAAATGAACAAAATGCCCCTAGGCACCTCGACATGCTCTTCGAAAAAGTACCTAAGTCCTTAATGTGATAAGTCCACCCCTTCCTTGATTATCAATGGACAATCTATCATGCTCGAATGCCATTCCAGCCAACTCTAGACCCATTCCAGTGATACTCAGTCCAAATGACTATTTTACCTCTAGGTGCTTGATCACCCTTGTCAACTACACTAGCTTTGGGTATCAAACTGGTAAACCTCCGAGGCAGTCCCACGAGTATCCCCAACCTTCAAATGCTATCCCGATCCATTTCGAGACCATTTTAGTGTTTCTTGGGGAAAATAACCATTTGGCCCTGGTGGGCTGGTCATCTATTTCAACCATACCAACTCTAGGTATTAAACAGGCAACCTCTGGGGCACTCCCGAGTGCCCCTATCTCTTTTCCAGTTGGGCCCCATAGACTGACAACTTTTTAATCAAATCGGACCCATTTATAGTGGAGCCTAGTAAAAAAAAATGGCTTAGAGCCACTAGAAGTGGTGGCCAAATCTTTGCCTTGTAGATCAAGGTCGAATCAAATCAAATCTCCAAATAATCTAGAGCCTAGTGCATATCCTAGTGGTGCCTGGGCAAATTTTGGTTTAGTGCCACTCTTAGTGGCGCCACCTCAAATTTTTGCCTATAAATACACTGCACCCCCCAGCATATTCTAGGTCTAAAAAATTATTGCAAAGCTCTGCCAAACTATCTATAACCCTTGAAAATCCCAAAAACCCTAATCTCTTTAAGGGTTTGAGCCTTCTTAGGCCTTTACACTCAAACCCTAGCCTATACACCTCTAACCCTAGTCTCCTAGCTCCATTGAAGGCCAACTCTAGACCCTTGAAAGCTCTTGAAGGCCTCTTTAAGTTCAAGTAAAGCCTCTATGGAAGCTCCAAGAAGATTTGAAGACAATGTAGGGTTTTTCTTTAAAATTTATGCTCTCCCCCTCTCTTTTCTCCCTCATAGCCCACTCGGGCTATTTTCTATTTTAATCCTCATCTTCTACCTCCTCTTCTTAAATGCTTGAAACAAGAGGGCATTGGGTCCATGACTAGGGAAAGCCTTGGGGAGGCCACCAGTTGGAGACCTTTCTATAGTCTACCTTATGATGGTGTTGTCTCAAGCCCTCTTGATTATGTGGTGAGACCTCAAACCTTGTATGTTCATAACTGTAAGCATCCCATTTTTTACGGCTTGGCAGTTTACACTCCGTCCAGGCTTGTACTCAAGTCAATATGGACGTATTTCAATTGAAATCAACTCTCTAAGTCAATTCATCGCTTTGTGGGCCCCACCAGGCCCGAAGAGAAGCAAAATGACCAAAATACCTTGAGGGGCATTTTCCTTTCCATATTTCGAATCAAGCACGTCTTTCCGAAGATGATAAGACCCCTTTCCAATTCCAATCCCTCTCTCGAGACAGTTTATTCCTTGAGACGGTAAATATATTCCAAATTAGACACATCTTCCTAAAGATGATAAGACCCCTTTCCAATTGCAATCCCTCTCTTGAGACAGTTTATTTCTCGAGACGGTCCAGCGCATTTTTCAAAGAAAATCTCTTTGAAATGGTAAATCTCTTTAAACCTGTCGGCCGGGACGAGACTCCAAGTCCCTAGATGCTAGAACGGTCCACCTTTGGCGCCTGCTGGCTCTCCAATGTAGAAATATCCATTTAGGCACGCCTTCTGAGAAAGTTGATTCTCAGGCGCTAAGTCCCTTTAACAGCTTCCCGAGATCAGGCAGTCTCGAGAATGATCGCGAACCGTCAGAGTAGCAGAAATACTCGCAAACAGGTCGATATAGGGAATTGCCAAAAAACCCCTGTATCACGCGACTGCCGTCAGAGCGACGGAAACACTCAAAACCCAGGTCAATACCCGTGCCTACTAGCCCACTTCGATGAAAAATGACCAAACTGCCCCTAGGGCCTTTTCCAACATGTTTCTCGAGAACATACCTGAGTCTTCAGAACGATAAGTCCAAACTTCTAAAATTGTCTTAAAAGCAATCCGGCATGATTAGGTGCCTTCTAGTCAGTTTCGGGCCAATTCCGAGACCTTTTGGTCAAGATGACCATTTCGCCCCTATGCATCGGAACACCCCGGGATCCACACCGGCTCTACGTATCAAACTAGTAACCTCCCGAGAATACTTCTTATAGTATTTTCAACCTCCTTTTATCTTTTCGAATCATTCCGAGTTAGTTTCGGCAAACCCGGTACAAAATGACTATTTTGCCCCTAGTGGGCCGATCGCCTTTTCCAACCACACCGGCTCTGGGCATCAAACTGGTAACTTCCTGAGAATGCTTTTTATAGTATTCTCAACCTTTCCTTATCCTTTCAGATCATTCCGAGTCAGTTCCGGCAAACCCAGTGCGGAATGACCGTTTTGTCCCTGGTGGGCCGGTCACCTTTTCCGACCACACCGGCTTTGGGAATCAAATCGGTAACCTTTGGAAACATTCTGAAAATGTTTCCAAATCTTGAGTCTTCTTCCAGGACAGTCCAAGTCCGTCCCGGCAGCTTCCCGATCTAATTGACTGTTTTGCCCTTAAAGGCTCAGTCAATCCTTCCGATGCATCTTATCCACATTTTTCAAGTCAAATACCTTTGGGCCACTATTCTAACTATTCCTACTCTTTTCTGGCCTTCCGGGTCATTCCCAGCCTCCTCAAATCATTCCCGGACTTTCCGTAGTTACTTCTAGTGAAGTCAGGCTAAAAATTGCGTGGTAGTCACTGCTATAGGCGCCCAAATCTAGTCAAAGATACGTTGCTTGCCGACCTTAATAGTTTCCTAATTAGCTGGCGCCACTAGTAGTGGCGCCAAGCTAATATTTGGCCTGGCGCCACTCCTAGTGGCGCTAGAAGCATTTTTAGCCTGGCACCACTGCAACAGGCGACAGGTCTATCTCACCTCTATAAATACAGAGGCTTTTCCAGGGTGCAGGAGGTCCACAAAATCAGTCTAAAAACTTTAAAATTTGATATACAGAGCTTGAACACTTTAAAAACCCTAGCTTCTTTAGGTTCTCTAAACCATAGCCACCATATGCTAAACCCTAGCCTCCTATACACTCATACACACCCCCATACACCTATACACTTGACTCAAGCCTCCATTGAAGACTTAGATTGCTGCAACTCAAAGCTCTCGAAGATCGAAGAAGAGTCCCCAAAGATTAAGAGAAAGACTGACGTGAAGCAAAGACCGAAGAAAAGCAAGGCGTGCAAAATAAACAAGACATACGGTAGAATTTCTCTTTAAGTTTCTGCACTCCCCCCTCTCTCTTCTCTCTCCTAACCCACTTAGGTTTTCCCTATTTTAATCCCCCATCTCTTTCCCGCCCTTTCTTTGCATGCTTGAAACAAGGGGATTCCCGATCCATATGTAGGATTGGACTATTGGAGGGTCACCGTGTTGGGGGCTTTCTTTTAGTCTAACCGGAGACCACGTGGGTTCAGCCCCTTTGATTATATGGTGAAGCCTTAACCTTGTATGTTTGTAAGCACCCCATTTTTGACCGCTCAGCAGTCTACACTCCGTCCAGACATGTTTTCAAGTCATTGTGGGCATATTCCAATCGAAACCAATCCTCTAGGTCCAAATTCCGTCTTTCCATCGCTTCGCGGGCCTGTCAGGCCCAAATAGAGGCAAAATGACCAAAATGCCCTTAGGGGGCATTGTCCTTTCCTTTCCAATTCCAATCCCTCTCTCGAGACAGTTTATTCCTCGAGACGGTCCGAGTAGCGAAACTACTCACAAAACCGTTAGAGTAGCGGAAATACTCACAAAACCGTTAGAGTAGCAGAAATACTCACAAATAGGTCGATATAGGGAACTGGCAACAAACCCCTGAGTCATGACGACCGCCGTTAGAGTGGCGGAAACACTCAAAACCCAGGCACATCTCCTTGGAGACGGTAAGACCCATTTTCAATCCCACTTTCAAGACAGTTTATTCCTCGAGACGGTTCCAATCCAAGCGCGTCTCTTCGGAGACGATAAGACCCCTTTCCAATCCCTCTCTCGAGACAGTTTATTCCTCGAGACAGTTCGAGTAGCAAAACTACTCACAAAACCGTTAGAGTAGCAGAAATACTCACACAACCGTTAGAGTAGCGGAAATACTCACAAAACCGTTAGAGTAGCGGAAATACTCACAAATAGGTCAATATAGGGAATTGGCAACAAATCCCTGTGTCATGAGGACCGTCGTTAGAGTGGCGGAAACACTCAAAACCCAGGTCAACACCAGTGTCTGTTAGTCCACTTCGGTGAAACATGACCAAACTACCCTTTGGACCTTTTCCAATCAAAATGACCGTTTTGCCCCTGGTGGGCCAGTTTCCTTTTTCGACCACATCGGCTCTGGGTATCAAACCGGTAACCTCTTGAGACTACTTTTTATAGTGTTCTCAACCTCCTTTTACCGTTCCGCATCATTCCGAGTCAGTTCCGGCCAACCCGGTGCGAAATGACCGTTTTGCCCCTGGTGGGCCGGTCTCCCTTTCCGACCACGCTGGCTCTGGAAATCAAACCGGCAACCTCTGGGAATATTCTAAATAATGTTTCCAAATCCCCAGTCTTCTTCCGAGACAGTCCGAGTCTATCCCGACAGTTTCCCAGTCCGGTTGACCGTTTTGCCCCTAAAGGCCTGGTCAACCTTTCCGACACATTTTGTCCTCACTTTTTAAGTCAAATACCTCCAGGACACTATTTTAAGTGTTCCTGCTCCTTTCCGGCCTTCCGGGTCATTCCCGGCTCCTTCAAATCATTCCTGGACTTTCCAGAGTCACTCCTAGTGAAGCCAGGCTAAAGATTGCATGGTAGTTACTAGTACAGGCGGCCAAATCTAGTCAAAGATACATTGCTTGCCGACCTTAATAATTTCCTAATTGGCTGGCGCCACTACAAAAGGAATTTTGGCTTGGAGCTACTGCAACAGGCGCCACTGCATTCCTCCCTCTATAAATACAGAGCCTCATTTAGCGTGAAAGGGGTCAGCAAACTTAACCTAAGAATCATATAATTCGATATACAGAAGTCGAGCACCTCCTAAACCCTAGCTTCCCTAGGTTTTCCAAACCCTAGCCACCCTACACAAACCCTAGCCTCCTATACCCTCATACACACCCCCATACACTCATACCCTAGCCTTCAACCATCCTTTGAAGACTTGAAGAGCTGCCATCTAAAGCTTAAAGAAATACCTTGAAGGTTGAAGAAAAAGATCAAGACGAAGATCGAAGACCGAAGACAAGCGAGGCGCGCAAATTAAAGAAGATACAAGGTAGGCTTTCTCTTTAAATTTCCGCATTCCCCCCTCTCTCCTCTCTCTCCTAACCCACTTGGGTTTTCTCTATTTTAATCCCCATCTCTTTCCCCCCCTTCTTTGCATGCTTGAAACAAGGGGACTCCCGGTCCATGTGTAGGATTAGACTTTTGGAGAGTCACCGTGTCGGGGGCTTTCTTCTAGTCTAACCAGAGACCACGTGGGTCCGGCCCCCTTGATTACGTGGTGAAGCCTTAGCCTTGCATGTTCACGACCCCAAATTGCATTGTGCATATCATAGTCTTGCATCTTCCAAAAACCATTTTCAAAGTTGTTTTGCAAATCGTTTTGAAACTTGTTTTCAAAATTGCATCAAAATCTCTTTTCTGAAAACTTGTTTTCAAAACCACAATCCTAGGGTGATTCTAGCCTTTCCATGGCTAGGGTTGCTTTAGGAAAGTGTTACATTAAAAGTAACCCTTTTGGTCTATATTTTCAAACCTTATTGTTTTCAAAACCACTTTCTTAAAGTGGTTTTAACCCTCTTATGGCTAGAATCGCTTTAGAAAAGTGAGACGTTTTCATACTTTCCAAAATTTCTCTCTTCAAAAATCTCTTCCTAGAAATCTCTTTTTCAACATACTTTCCTATAACTCTCCTCTTCAAAATTGTTTTCAAAAACTCCCTTCCAAAATCTATTTTCCAAAACTCCCTTTTTCAACTCCTTTCCAAAATCCTCTCCCCAAAATCCAATTTCTAAAAACGTTCCCCAAAAACCTTTACAAAAACTCTCTCCAACAATTGTCAACCAAAAACCTTTCCAAAAACTCTCTTTCCAAAATCTTCCTTCTAGAAGTTCCCCTCTAGGATTTTCCTTCTAAAATTTACGTTTCTAAAAACACACTTTCCAAAACTCCTTCTCTTTAAAATCTTGTTTTCAAAATCTCCCTCTTCAAACACACTTTTCAAAAACTCCTTCCTAGGATTCCCTTCTAGAAAACCTTCGTTTCTAAAAACACACTTTCTAAAAACTCTTGTCTTAGAGCCCCAAATCAAGCCCTAGCACCCACAATTAGGAAACCCTAATTTTCCTCCCAAAAACATGATTTTCAAACTTTGCCCCAAACCTAGATTTCCAAAATTTCTTGTTTTCACATCCAAACTATACATGTTTCCAAAACCTCTTTTCTGCGTCAAAACTATAATTTTTCAAATCTAGGGTTTCTAGAATCTCCTTTTCCAAATCCTTGCCAAATCCTATCTTCCCTTTACGAAACCGAATCAAATCTCCCCGTTTAGGAAACTAGATCCCGTCCTCCGTTTTTGGAAACAAAATTAAATCTTTTCTTTTAGAAACCAAATCCAATCCCTTCCAAATCCAAATCTTTCCTAAATTTTAAAACTCAACTTTCAAATCTTTCCTAATTCAACCCTTTCCTAATCCTACCCCTTTTCCAAATCTCAACTTTCCAAATCTAATTTTTGAAACTTCTTCTAAACTCAAACCTTTCCTAATCTCAAGATTTCCTAAAACCCTAAAACTTTTTAAATCTTAAACTTTCTAAATTTCAAATCTTTCCAAATTCAAAACTTTCTAAATTTGAAACCTTCTTAAGTTAAATCTTTCTAAACCTAAAAACTTTCTAAATTCTAAACTTTCTTAAACCTCAAATCTTTCCAAATCTAAGACTTTTCTAAACTCAAAACTTTCTTAATTTAAGACTTTCTTAAGTTGAAACTTTCTTAATTCAAACATTTCCTAAATTGAAAACTTTCCTTTTTCAAACCTTTCCTAAAACGAAACTTTCCTACTTTCAAAACTTCCCTATTTCAAAACTTTCTAAATTCAAAACTTTCCAATTTTCAAAACTTTCCAATTTCCAAACTTTCTTAAATTCAAAACTTTCCTAAACCTAAAACTTTCCTAAATTCAAAACTTTCCAAAAATGAAATTTTCCTAATTCGAAAACTTTCCAAAAATGAAATTTTCCTAATTCAAAACTTTCCTAAATCGGACATTTCCTAATTCGAACATCTCCTAAAATCCAATCTTTCCAAATCTTCCAAGCCAAGTCAAATATTTCCTAGGTCTCTTTTCTTTCCTAAGTCTAGGTTTTCTTAAACTTTCTCTTTTCCAAAACAAGTCCAAATCTATCTTTTCAAATCAAAGTCCAATCTTTTCCAAAATTTCAATTTTCAATATCCTCTTCTAATCTCAAATCAAATCCAATTTTCAATTCAATCTCTTTCTTCCAATCCAATCCCTCTCTTCAAATCAATCTATCGGACACTTGTCCGAACTACGACAGACCTGATTCCCCCAAAGGGATACGTAGGCAACCTTCATAGGTGCGGTCACAATACTTTTCAAACATTCAATTCCACCCTCCTGGGTGTGGTCTCCATATTTTCAAATCTCGAATTCCAATCTATTTTCAAAATTCCAATTTCAAATTTTCTATGTTGAAATTCCTATTTCCAAATTTTCAAACTTTCCGATTTCAATTCCATCTCTTCAAATCTATTTTCAAATCAAATTAATTTCAAATCAATCTCTTTCCAAATCTATTTTTCAATTCTCTTCTGTTGCACTTGCATATCATACATCATGTTAGTTTCTTTTCAAACATTCTTTTTCAAAGTGAATAGGGTTGAACTATAGTTAGTCGAAGACTCTCATAGGTGAATCTAGGGTAGATTGACATGTAGGTACTGAAAGGGCGGGGTAGGGTGATAGCTTAGTGTGTCTTCCCTACACGTAACCAACCTCCGAACCTAGAATCACTGATTTCAAAGACCAAAAAGGAGTTATTTTTCAAAAAGGGCTAAATATTTTCCAAAGGTTGCCAAATAACCTGTTTTTCTTAAAAACCCTCTCTTGAGGAGATATTTTCAAATCATTTTCCAAAACCCTTAGTGTAGTCTTCGGATTATGCTTAGTTTTTAGGTGACCTAACTCACCTTAATCAAGTTAGGTGGCGACTCCGAATATTTTTCCAAAAGCCCTTTATTCAGATTAATTTTCAATTCAAACCTAGTCGCACTCATTCTTCTAGGAGGGTGAGTTCTAACGAGAGAGTACAACATTTTTCCCGCTTGTGTGAGTAATTTTCGAGTGCGAAAAATCTGGGCGCTACAGCTGGCGAATCCACTGGGGTGACTTAGAGGTTAGGCCGTAGTCGTGTCTCTTTACCCTTCACCCATGTAGAGTCTTCATTAACTTGTTCAATCCTATTCACTTTAAATTTTCAAATTTGTTTAAAAAAAAAAAATGCATTCATTCATATTATCTTGTATTCTGTTTGTCATCCACATACTAATACTTGTAACTTTGTTTTGTAGGTGCGCTTTTTGTTTAAGGTTTATTAACTGCTTTACATGAATGTGATGTACAGGATGAATGGGAGTTGTTGGGCCCTTTCCTCCACTTTTAAAAATCACACACACACTGCATGTGCACTTGCATTCTGCATACTTGCATACCCTGATATGTCCTTTCTAGTTAGAAAGGGGGAACGGTATATTGGTTGTGGGCAAGATGTTGTGTCAGTTTCTTCGCCTACGGCCTCTTGAAGGTTCCCCCGCTCGGATCACCAACCGATCATGGCACCACCTCGGGGAGTGGGCCTAGGTTTGAAGATCCGAGGACCGAGCCTTTTTAGGATGCATTAGTCAACCCTCAACCTCATACTCATATAGACACCATGCATAGCCGAACCTCTGTCGGATTTAAGACACGAGCACCGTTTTCAAAATCACGGAGGAAAGGGCGACTGCTCTTACTTTCATTCATACTTGTCTATTTCTGCTATTATACTGACTGTATTTATACTGTTATAATGCCTGTCTAACTGTTCATGCATGCATGTTTACTTCAATTGTACCTTCTCTCCTTATACTTTTTGCATATTCATGTTCATGCATTTAATATCCCATGACAAGACAAGAGTTCCAAGTAACTCAAGTCATTATATTTTCATGCATATGATCAACCCGTTGAGAGTGATACCAAGGTTACTCTCCTTTGCATTAAGCCCACCTAAACCCTAAGGGTTCCCACGTAATCCTAAGGACTCATTGTATGCATCTCAATTCATTCCATAAGAGGGGCCCCAATCCCTCTATGCTCACGGAGATAGGGTTGCCAAGAAGACAAGGGGCAACCAATCAGCAAGGTCTTTCAGCGACCTCCTCGACATCAAATCCAAGGAAGGCGAATCCGAAGACTCAAGAGTAGTTTAAGGTCTCCCTTTGTAAAAGTAGATAGGTGGAAGTCCAAAGGAAAATGTTCCCCCTCCCCCTATTAAAATGTATTTCAATTCTTTTGTATCTTAAACCCAAAATTTAATGTATTGTTTTTATTTTTGAGAACGAATGCATGGATGGTTGAAGGTTCCTACTTGATGGTAAGGTATCTACATACAGGGGCAAATCCCCTATCTCCAAAAGTGAGTCAATGTATCATGTATAGTCTTCCCTTTAAGTAGGGGCATCCTTAGGACGTGCATTACATAAAAATTTTCAAATCAAGGCACTGACTTCTTTTTTGTTTTTGTCTTCTATCCTCCCCCTCCTCATCTCCAAACACCAAGAGAACCGAAGGCAGAAGCAAGACAAGAAGGGGGTTTTTCTAAACCATTTATTCATTGTTATCATATTGCTCACACATTCACTTCTTTTATGCTCATGCACCCATATCCATTGCAAGACAAGAGTTCCAAGAAACTCGAGTCATTTCGTTCTCATGCATCTAATCAACCATAGAGAGAAAGGAGCAATCCGATCTCATGTTAATCGAACCTACCAAGCTTCCTACAGGTTCTTAAACCCTAAGGATTCATGGCATGCATAGAACCATATCTCGAGAGAGGCCCAAATCTCTCTCAGTCCATGGAGGCAGGATTGCCCACATAGGAAATCATTAACCAGTCCACGCCGAAGAGGTATTGTATTGCATAATAGGGGCAAAACCCTACCTCCAAAATGGACTTGTCATCATTCCTGGACCCCCTCAAAGAAGGGACCTCCATAGGACATGCATTGCATAGAACCCCGAACTCCACATGCTAACTATATTTTGTTTTTCTTTTCTTTTTCAGGTCAAAGAGCACAACCGAACACATGGAAACCCCTTTAGTATCATGCCCAATTCAAACTCATGCAAGGATGAGCCAGGCTATTGAAGGAGGCCGAACCTATGTGAAGGAATAATTAACCATCAATCTGCAAGACATTACCTCTATGCAACTACCCTCGCGCCATGCCAAGACAATCACTATCCATGCAGAAGAGGACCTCACCATTTGCGAAGTCTTGTCAGACCGTGCATTGCAACAACACATCCTCTAACTTGCAAATGCATGACAAATATCGTGAACTAGCCCTCCATTGATACACCTGATGAATGAAGCACCAAGAGGTTGATGTAGTCCCAAAACCCTATTAAGGATTCTCACCAAAAGGCCCACAAGAAAAGGGAGATTTTCATAAAATTCATCCGTTTCCTTTTTGTCTGTCTATTTTCTTGCATATATTATTCAAATAAATACCCATGCCGTGCATTCATGATTTGAAATTAAAAAGATGAAGTTTCCAGTTTATCCCCTTTTGTCTCGTACTCTTGTGAAGGATTGTTGCGTTTAAGGATTCTTTCCCATTTAGTGATGACTCGACTTGAAGGATGGGATAGCATAGGCCACCCATTTAAAAGGGGTTAAGACCTTTGAGAGATAATGCGAGAGTGAGAGGAAGGTAATCTCAACAAAGAAGTGCGAATTTTATTGAAAAGGCGACACTTGCATGATATCCTAGCTAAGCGATGGGTAGTCGAGTTTTCAAAATGATGAGGAGTCATTGTTCTATTTATCCCAAATAAACATTATCCTTTGCTTAGCCCATTAGAGCCGACAGTGATCTTTTTTTCAAGTATCCCCAAACCTATAACCATCCCCCACACTAGGGTAAGCACAAAGTAGTTGATTCGGCATAAACACATCATTTTTAGAAACATTGTCTAAATTTTGTATAAAGGCTTTATGGACTAAGCAATTTAATTTGAAGTGATGAAAGGCCCTCATTTCTTCTACCATACACAAAAATAATCCCTTTGCTTAACCCATTAGTGCCTCATAGAAAGCAGAAGATTTTTCTTGTCAACCCTGATCCAAGACCATCCCCCCACACTGGGGCAGACATGTAGCAGAAGATCTGGCAGATAATATCATCGACCATCACGCTGAAGTAACGTGAAGGCTTTATGGATCAAGCAATCTTGTTGAAAATGAAGAGAGGCCCTCATTTCACTTCCCATATAGTTAAAAGCAATCCTTGTTGAACCTATTGAGTCGGTTATCTTTCTCTTCCAAAACACACCCCAACCTAGGGATCACCATCCACAATCGGTTAAATGAAAATGTTAAGGAAGGGATTTGAGAGAAAGAAGTTGTAAAAATGTTCTTCTTGTCAAAGGCAACAAGAAAAAAAAAAAGAGAAAAAAAAAGCGAAGCATATCAGTAGAAAGACCGAAAAAGAGTCATATTGTTCTATCTTTAAAAAGCATATAAAGCCAAAAGTCGAGAAAAATGGGCAAATGTCAAACTAAGAAGGTCAAAAGTTACAAGAAAGATTAACTCCTCTTGTAAAAGAGAAAATTCGAAGGTGATCCTAGGTAACAAAGCCACCAAGTAGAAGCTATAGGTTTGAGCCTTTACCCTCTCTTGTTAAACCCCAAACCATGGCCTACATTACAACCCTACTAAAGTCCACTCTGATTGAGAAGGATTGCTTGATCTAAACGAGCCAAATATGTTTCTGAAGCTAGAGAAGGATATCAGGGGATGAAACCCCACTGGAAGACCAACCAAGGATGGTGCGGATCTAACCCTACTGGAAGCAACATCAAATTTGAGCTTACATATCTCGTTTATTCATAAACCCCTTAACCTAGCCTACGTTACAGTCCGAATTAAAGTCCTCCCTGATCAAAGAAAATTGCTTAGTCCAAATAAGCCTGAACAATACCAAGACAACTAGGCTGAGAAAGGAGAACTGTAAGGGAATGCAAGGGGCAATCTCATGCTCCAAGGTGTGCACAGATGGTTTTGGTCTAAACAACCCACTAAAAGAAGATCTTTGAGCCTAAATATCCCTTCTTTTCGTACAACCTCTAAACCCAGCCTACATTACGGTCCTAAAAGAAGTCTTCTCGGATTGAGGGCTTAGCTGTTTATTGCTTTGCAAAGGGCATGCGAGCTGTCACTCAAGCCATGGTGGCATTTTGGAGGTCTGAGAGAAAAGCCAAAGTGAGCTCAAAAACACCCCAAACAGTAACCTTGTAGAAAGTAGGGATAAGTTAGCAAACCAAAAAGTCAAGATCCCTGGAGAATGGAGCAAATGCTATCACACCCCGATGAGAATGGGACAAAACTAAATGGGACAGAATCCTAGAAAGGAACAGAATCCTGAGAGTATGGGCCCAAGGGGCAATCCTGGGGTTTTCTTTGTAAATAGTTTATATACATGTAGTACTGATGCATCCATGACATGTATAATCTCTAAATCCATTTAGATTCCTACGAAATTTGTATCTATTCATTCATTCAACTGCATTCCTGTACGAATCTGTTCATTTGTAAGAAAGTAGGTCATGCATTTAATTCAATTTTTACATAAATCTGTGCATTTATCACAAAAATGGGGGACATTGCATTTAATTCTATTCCTGTATGTGCATTGTCCAAAAATATAACATGCATTCAATTCTAATTATGTGTGAACCTGTGCATTCATAAAAAGTAGGACACACATTCAATTCATAAAAAAAAAAAAAGTATGACACGCATTCACCTTGTACCGGGGCATTCTTAAACTGTTTTTGTACAAAACTCACTCTATGTCTTTCTCTTTCTCTCCAATTGGAAATAGGGAACAAAGAAAAACATAAAAAGGCGCTAAAGCCACCCCACAGATATCTCCAGTACCAGCTCACACCTCAGAAAGCTCAGATTTCTGGCACCAACAAAAAACAGAGAATGGGGCAATGACCCACCCTCGACCTCCCCAATCAAACGACTTTGAAAGAGGGGTAGTGAATAAGTGTCCGATCACCCAAAGCTGGAATAATAAAGCACATCCCCAACAATGAGCATTGCCCCCCCCTGAGGTTTGTCCCACAACCATAGGAGCATATGGGTGCCCCTTATGAATCTTGGCAAGCAGTACAAGTAATTGGCAGTCAACCACGTCATTCCCTCGAGGAGAAACACCCAAAATCTTAAGAAGAGCAAAGTTGGGGCCACCATGTGAGAGATTGACCAATCTTGAGAAGTATGTCAATCCCCTATCCGTCGCAAACTCAAAATGGGAGAAACAAGAACTTCATGGGGACATAAGGAAACTGGGGCCATGGATCAGAAGAAAAAGGCTGCAAAATGGAGCTCAAGCTGAAGAGCAACAATCGTGATGCAGCCACCACGAAAAGTAGGTCCCATAACGTTAGTTGAACCATTCCGAAGACCTAGGAGGAAGCTATACTCATGGGGAGTAGGGGCAGGCTCACATTCCCCAAAATAGGAGAAAGACAGGTCAGATGGGAACCACTGTCAGAAAGCAAGCTACACCAACAAGAGAGAAGCCATGCAACCAAAGGACCAGCAAAAATGTCTTGCTCATCTGAAGGATGCCCGTCATACCAAACCCGTAGTCAGCTCAAAATACCGTCGACCATCCGAAAAGTCAAAAGTGGAAAACCTCAATGTCCATCTCATCCTCGAGGGTTGGCTCAACTAGAGGGAAGGGGTCGACTGCAGGCCTACTCCCCCCTCCCACCCTGGCTAGAAGGTGCTCGATTAGCAGAGTGCTGACTACCCCAACAGCGGCTGGAGCTGTTGACAAGAATCTGTTCGGCTATCTTCCCGAAGCAGTGACTCTTCTCAGAACCCTCATCGCCTGCGCCCACCATCCTGAAAGGTAAGCCAAGGTAAGTGATGTTAAGATACCATCCATGCAGTTTAAATAACAGTAAAATAAAACAAACAAATAACACAAACAAAACAAATAAAGGATTTCGAATAACAAATCAAAAACAAAATTTTCACACTTCTTGATTTTTCCAATTCCAAATCGCATCTTAAGGGTTCTCTGCCTTTTTCCTTAGAAAATATTTTATTTCTAAAACTTTAACTAACTCTTTCCATAATTTTTAAAAATTTCGACAGAGTCCTGTTTAAGAATGGCCCCTACAACGCCCATGATATCAACACAAAATGCAAAATGTGCACTTTCCAATAATCACATGACAATGGCACCCGTGCACATTCTTCAATTTTTCAAGATTTTCAAGACGCACGTTTCATTTTTCAAATAAATCAATGGTTTTCAAAAGACTTCCGAAATTTTTCAAAATCATCTCAAATGTTTTCTAAAATATTCCAATCTTTTTCCAAATTTCAAACTTTAAAAATTTCATCAATTTCTTGAATTTTTTAATTTTTTCTAATTTTCTAAATATTTTTCTATTTTTCAAAAAATCAAAAATTCACCGAGTTTTCAAAAAATCACGAAACTTCATACGGTTGTTAAATACATTTTTCTAAGGCACATTGCAGAAAAACATAGCCAGAAAACCTAATACCCATGCCTGTAGGAACAAATCCCCTATTCTTGCAGAAAGCCCTCTTCGCATAATCATGAAAAATCATTCAAATTCAATCAAACAACCATCAAAATGCAAAAACAACATCACCAAAGTGTTCAAAGCATATCAAAACATCCATTTTCCACAATTCACATGATTCAAACGAAGTTCTACACATCAAAATCAACAAAATTTGAAAAACTCACCTTTTGAAAGTTCTCTGACGAAATCTTCTCTTCCGGCGACTTTTCCGGCGACGTGGTCTCCTTCCGGCAATCATCCGTGGTCCCCAAGGAGTGCTCCTTCAATTTCCAAGATGGATTCCTCACAATGTCTCACGAGTTTGCGAAATTTCTTCAAAGTGCCGCGGCTGTTTGAACCAGAAATTTTCTGGTTTTAACTTTAAGCCTGGCGCCACTAGCAAAGGCGCTAGTTCATTTTTGCCAAAGGCGCCACTACTAGTGGCGCCAATTATAAATTCTGGGCAGTTTTGCCCTTTTTCCTGCCAAAACTCGTTTTCGAAGGCCTTTTTGGCCCGTTATCCGTTTTCAACCCCCGTTGTCAAAAGATTTCCAGTGTCCGTCCCTCCAACTGTCTCGCGGTTAACATGGGACCCTTACTCTTATCGTTTTTTGTCTTTGACAAGCAAAGACAGAAAAAGAGGGGCAGCTGTAAGCACCACATTTTTTATCGCTCGGCAGTCTACACTCCGTCCAGACTTGTTTTCAAGTCATTGTGGGTATATTCCAATCGAAACCAATCCTCTAGGTCCAAATTCCATCATTCCATCACTTCGCGGGCCTGTCAAGCCCAAATAGAGGCAAAATGACCAAAATACCCTTAGGGGGCATTGTCCTTTCCTTTCCAATTCCAATCCCTCTCTCGAGACAGTTTATTCCTCGAGATGGTCCGAGTAGCGAAACTACTCACAAAACCGTTAGAATAGCGGAAATACTCACAAAACCGTTAGAGTAGCGGAAATACTCACAAATAGGTCGATATAGGGAATTGGCAATAAACCGCTGTGACATGACGACCGCCGTTAGAGTGGCGGAAACACTCAAAACGCAGGCGCGTCTCCTCGGAGACGGTAAGACCCATTTTCAATCCCACTCTCGAGACAGTTTATTCCTCGAGACGGTTCCAATCCAGGCGCGTCTCTTCGGAGACGGTAAGACCCCTTTCCAATCCGTCTCTCGAGACAGTTTATTCCTCGAGACGGTCCGAGTAGCGAAATTACTCACAAAACCGTTAGAGTAGCGAAAATACTCACACAATCGTTAGAGTAGCGGAAATACTCACACAACCGTTAGAGTAGCGAAAATACTCACAAAACCGTTAGAATAGCGGAAATACTTACAAATAGGTCGATATAGGGAATTGGCAACAAATCCCTGTGTCACGACGACCGCCGTTAGAGTGGCGGAAACACTCAAAACCCAGGTCAACACCAGTGTCTGTTAGTCCACTTCAGTGAAAAATGACCAAACTACCCTTTGGACCTTTTCCAGTCAAAATGACCGTTTTGCGCCTAGTGGGCCGGTTTCCTTTTTTGACCACACCAGCTCTGGGTATCAAACCGGTAACCTCTTGAGACTACTTTTTATAGTGTTCTCAACCTCCTTTTACCGTTCCGCATCATTCCGAGTCAGTTCCGGCCAACCCGGTGCGAAATGACCGTTTTGCCCCTGGTGGGCCGGTCTCCCTTTCCGACCACGCTGGCTCTGGAAATCAAACCGGCAACCTCTGGGAATATTCTAAATAATGTTTCCAAATCCCCAGTCTTCTTCCGAGACAGTCCGAGTCTATCCCGACAGTTTCCCAGTCCGGTTGACCGTTTTGCCCCTAAAGGCCTGGTCAACCTTTCCGACACATTTTGTCCTCACTTTTTAAGTCAAATACCTCCAGGACACTATTTTAAGTGTTCCTGCTCCTTTCCGGCCTTCCGGGTCATTCCCGGCTCCTTCAAATCATTCCTGGACTTTCCAGAGTCACTCTTAGTGAAGCCAGGCTAAAGATTGCATGGTAGTTACTAGTACAGGCGGCCAAATCTAGTCAAAGATACATTGCTTGCCGACCTTAATAATTTCCTAATTGGCTGGCGCCACTACAAAAGGAATTTTGGCTTGGAGCTACTGCAACAGGCGCCACTGCATTCCTCCCTCTATAAATACAGAGCCTCATTTAGCGTGAAAGGGGTCAGCAAACTTAACCTAAGAATCATATAATTCGATATACAGAAGTCGAGCACCTCCTAAACCCTAGCTTCCCTAGGTTTTCCAAACCCTAGCCACCCTACACAAACCCTAGCCTCCTATACCCTCATACACACCCCCATACACTCATACCCTAGCCTTCAACCATCCTTTGAAGACTTGAAGAGCTGCCATCTAAAGCTTAAAGAAATCCCTTGAAGGTTGAAGAAAAAGATCAAGACGAAGATCGAAGACCGAAGACAAGCGAGGCGCGCAAATTAAAGAAGATACAAGGTAGGCTTTCTCTTTAAATTTCTGTATTCCCCCCTCTCTCTTCTCTCTCCTAACCCACTTAGGTTTTCTCTAGTTTAATCCCCCATCTCTTTCCCCCCATTTGTTTGCATGCTTGAAACAAGGGGACTCCCGATCCATGTGTAGGATTAGACTTTTGGAGAGTCATCGTGTCGAGGGCTTTCTTCTAGTCTAACCAGAGACCACGTGGGTCCGGCCCCTTTGATTATGTGGTGAAGCCTTAGCCTTGTATGTTCACGACCCCAAATTGCATTGTGCATATCATAGTCTTGCATATTCCAAAAACCGTTTTCAAAGTTGTTTTTCAAATCGTTTTCAAACTTGTTTTCAAAATTGCATCAAAATCTCTTTTTCGAAAACTTGTTTTCAAAACCACAATCCTAGGGTGATTCTAGCCTTTCCATGGCTAGGGTTGCTTTAGGAAAGTGTTACATTAAAAGTGACCCTTTTGGTGTATATTTTCAAACCTTATTGTTTTCAAAACCACTTTCTTAAAGTGGTTCTAACCCTCTTATGGCTAGAATCGCTTTAGGAAAGTGAGACTTTTTCATACTTTCCAAAAATTCTCTCTTCAAAAATCTCTTCCTAGAAATCTCTTTTGCAATATACTTTCCTAAAACTCTCCTCTTCAAAATTGTTTTCAAAAACTCCCTTCCAAAATCTATTTTCCAAAACTCCCTTTTTCAACTCCTTTACAAAATCCTCTCCCCAAAATCCACTTTCTAAAAACGTTCCCCAAAAACCTTTCCAAAAACTCTCTCCAACAATCTTCAACCAAAAACCTTCCTCAAAGAACTCTCTCCAAAAACCTTTCCAAAAACTCTCTTTCCAAAATCTTCCTTCTAGAAGTTCCCCTCTAGGATTTTCCTTCTAGAATTTACGTTTCTAAAAACACACTTTCCAAAACTCCTTTTTAAAATCTTTTTTTCAAAAACTCGCTCTTCAAACACACTTTTCAAAAACTCCTTTCTAGTATTCCCTTCTAGAAAACCTTCGTTTCTAAAAACACACTTTCTAAAAACTCTTTTCTCAGAGCCCCAAATCAAGCCCTAGAATCCACAATTAGGAAACCCTAATTTTCCTCCCAAAAACATGATTTTCAAACCTTGCCCCAAACCTAGGTTTCCAAAATTTCTTGTTTTCACATCGAAACTATACATGTTTCCAAAACCTCTTTTCTACGTCAAAACTATAATTTTCCAAATCTAGTGTTTCTAGAATCTCCTTTTTCAAATCCTTGCCAAATCTTATCTTCTCTTTAGGAAACCGAATCAAATCTCCCCATTTAGGAAACTAGATCCCGTCCTCCGTTTTTGGAAACAAAATCAAATCTTTTCTTTTAGAAACCAAATCCAATCCCTTCCAAATCCAAATCTTTCCTAAATTTTAAAACTCAACTTTCAAATCTTTCTTAATTCGACCCTTTCCTAATCCTACCCCTTTTCCAAATCTCAACTTTCCAAATCTAATTTTTCAAACTTTTTCTAAACTCAAACCTTTCCTAATCTCAAGATTTCCTAAAACCCTAAAACTTTCTAAATCTTAAACTTTCTAAATTTCAAATCTTTCCAAATTCAAAACTTTCTGAATTTGAAACCTTCTTAAGTTAAATCTTTCTAAACCTAAGAACTTTCTAAATTCTAAACTTTCTTAAACCTCAAATCTTTCCAAATCTAAGACTTTTCTAAACTCAAAACTTTCTTAATTTAAAACTTTCTTAAGTTGAAACTTTCTTAATTCAAACATTTCCTAAATTGAAAACTTTCCTTTTTCAAACCTTTCCTAAAACGAAACTTTCCTACTTTCAAAACTTCCCTATTTCAAAACTTTCTAAATTCAAAACTTTCCAATTTTCAAAACTTTCCAATTTCCAAACTTTCTTAAATTCAAAACTTTCCTAAACCTAAAACTTTCCTAAATTCAAAACTTTTCTAATTCGAAAACTTTCCAAAAATGAAACTTTCCTAATTTGAAAACTTTCCAAAAATGAAATTTTCCTAATTCAAAACTTTCCTAAATCGGACCTTTCCTAATTCGAACATCTCCTAAAATCCAATCTTTCCAAATCTTCTAAGCCAAGTCAAATCTTTCCTAGGTCTCTTTTCTTTCCTAAGTCTAGGTTTTCTTAAACTTTCTCTTTTCCAAATCAAGTCCAAATCTATCTTTTCAAATCAAAGTCCAATCTTTTCCAAAATTTCAATTTCTAATCTCCTCTTCTAATCTCAAATCAAATCCAATTTTCAATTCAGTCTCTTTCTTCCAATCCAATCCCTCTCTTCAAATCAATCTATCGGACACTTGTCTGAATTACGACTGACCTGATTCCCCCAAAGGGATACGTAGGCAACCTTCATAGGTGCGGTCACAATGCTTTTCAAACTTTCAATTCTACCCTCATGGGTGTGGTCTCCATCGTTTTCAAATTTCAAATTCCAATCTATTTTCAAAATTCCAATTTCAAATTTTCTATTTTCCAATTCCTATTTCCAAGTTTTCAAACTTTCCAATTTCAATTCCATCTCTTCAAATCTATTTTCAAATCAAATTAATTTCAAATCAATCTCTTTCCAAATTTATTTTTCAATTCTCTTCTATTGCAGTTGCATATCATACATCATGTTAGTTTCTTTTCAAACATTCTTTTTCAAAGTGAATAGGGTTGAACTATAGTTAGTCGAAGACTCTCATAGGTGAATCTAGGATAGA
This sequence comes from Euryodendron excelsum, assembly GCA_033060915.1. Taxonomy (NCBI): domain Eukaryota; kingdom Viridiplantae; phylum Streptophyta; class Magnoliopsida; order Ericales; family Pentaphylacaceae; genus Euryodendron; species Euryodendron excelsum. The sequence continues at coordinate 16,995,742 of CM065391.1, forward strand.
TTGACATGTAGGTACCGAAAGGGCAGGGTGGGGTGATAGCTTAGTGCGTCTTCCCTACACGTAACCAACCTCCGAACCTAGAATCACTGATTTCAAAGACCAAAAAGGAGTTATTTTTTAAAAAGGGTTAAATATTTTCCAAAGGTTGCCAAACAATCTATTTTCTTAAAAACCCTCTCTTGAGGAGATATTTTCAAATCATTTTCCAAAACCCTAAGTGTAGTATTCGGATTATGCTTAGTTTTTAGGTGACCTAACTCACCTTAATCAAGTTAGGTGGTGACTCCGAATCTTTTTTCAAAAGCCCTTTATTCAAATTAATTTTCAATTCAAACCTAGTCGCACTCATTCTTCTAGGAGGGTGAGTTCTAACGAGAGAGTACAACATTTTTCCCGCTTGTGTGAATATTCCTCGAGTGCGAAAAATCTGGGCGTGACAATGTTCATGACCCCAAATTTGCATTGTGCATATCATGATCTTGCATCTCTTCAAAATCGTTTTCAAACTCGTTTTCAAAATTTTCATTAAAATTTTTTTCAAAATTGCATCAAAATCTCTTTTTTCAAAACTTGTTTCCAAAATCACAATCCTAGGGTGATTCTAGCCTTTCCATGGCCAGGGTTACTTTAGGAAAGTGTTATACTTAAAGTGACTTTTATGGTTAATATTTTCAAATCTTGTTTTTTTCGAAACCACTTTCTTAAAGTGGTTCTAACCTTCTTCTGGTTAGAATCGTTTTAGGAAAGTGAGACGTTTTTATACTTTCCAAAAAACTCTCCTTTCAAAAGTCTCTCTTTCTAAAACCCTCTTTTCAATATGATTTCTAAAAACTCTTCTTTCCAAAGTTGTTTTCGAAAACACCCTTCAAAAATCTATTTTTCAAAACTTCTCTTTTCAAACTCCTTTCCAAAACACTCTCCTCAAAATTCACTTTCTTAAAAACTCTTTCCTAAAAGCTTCTTCCAAAGTCTTCTTTCTAAAACTCTTTCTAAAAACTCCTCACTTGGATTTCATTCCAAAACTCTCTCTTCAAAACTCACCTTCTAAAAATTCCTTCCTAGGATTTCCTTTCCAAAACCCCCTTTCCAAAAACTCACTTTCCAAAAATTCCTTTTCTTGGTGCCCAAGTTAGGCCCTAGAGCCCATAATTAGGAAACCCTAATTTTCCTTCCCAAAAAATATGATTTTCAACCTTGCCCCAAACCTTGGTTTCCAAAACCTCCCTTTCAACATCAAAACTATATATTTCCAAAACCTATTTTCCACGTCAAAACTATAGTCTTCCAAATCTAGGGTTTCTCAAAATTTTCCTTTCCAAATCCTTGTCAAATCCAATCTTTCCGTTTAGGAAATTAGATCCAATCCTCTGTTTTTTGAAACAAAATCAAACATTCCCTTTTAGAAACAAAATCCAATCATTTGTTTTAGGAAATAGGAATCTTAACCCTTCCTAATCCAAATCTTTCCTAATTCAACTCCTTCCTAATCTTCTACTTTCCTAAATCTTAAGTTTCCAAAACTCAAACATAACAATCTTTCCTAAATTTTAAAACTCAAAATCTAAATCTTTCCTAATTCAACTCTCTCCTAATTTCCTACCTTCCTAAACCATAAGTTTCCTAAAACTTCAAATCTTTCCAACTCTAAAACTTTCTAAACTCAAAACTTTCTTACTTTCAAAACATACCTATTTCAAAACATTCTAAATTCAAAACTTTCCTATTTTGAAAATTTTCCTAAGTAAAAACCTTCCTAAGATGAAACTTTTCCTTTTTCGAAACCTTTCCTATTTCCAAACCTTTCTTAAAATGAAACTTTCTTAATTCAAATATTTCCTAAATCAAAATTTTCCTAAAGTGAAATATTTTCTTTTTCAAAACTTTCCTAATTCGAAACTTTCCGAAACCGAAACTTTCCTAAAATAAAACTTTCCTAAAATGACACTTTCCTAAAACGAAACTTTCCTAATTTGAATCATTCCTAAATCGGATCTTTCCTAGTCGTCCAAACCCTTCCAAGTCGAGTCAAATCTTTCTTAAACCTTCAGTCTTTCCTAAGTCTAGGTTTCCTAAACCTCAATATTTTCAAAACAAGTCTAAATCTTTCTTCCAAGTTCTATTTTTCCAAATCAAAATCCAACCTTTTCAATTGCAAAATTCTAAATTCTAAATTCCAATCTTCAATCTTTTATTTTAAATTCAAATCAAATAATTTTTCCAATCAAAATCTCTTTCTTCTAATCCAACCTTCTATTTTCTATCGGACTCTTGTCCGAACTACGACTGACCTAATTTCTCCAAAAGAATATGTAGGCAACCTTCATGGGTGCGGTCACAATATTTTTTAAATTTTTATTTCTACAATCTTCTTCAAATTTCCAATTCTACAATTTTCTTCAAATCTCCAATACAACATTTTTCAAGTTTCTATTTCCACAAAATCTTTCCAAATCTTCAATCTATTTTCAAAATTCCAATTCCAAATTTCTATTTCCAAATTTCTATTTTTAATTTCCAAAACCTTCTTTTCAAATTCAAACTTCTATCTCTTTTTTTTTCAAATCAAATCAATTTCTTTCCAAATCTATTTTTCAATTATCTTTTCTCGCATTTGCATATCATGCATCATTTTTTTTTAAACATTCATTTTTTCTAAAGTGGATAGGATTGAACATTATTTAGTTGAAGACTCTCATAGGTAAATCTAGGGTAGATTGACATGTAGGTACCAAAAGGGCGAGGTAGGGTGATGGCTTAGTGCGTCTTCCTTACACGTAACCAACCTCCAAACCTAGAATCACTGTTTTCATAGACCAAAATGGAGTTATTTTCAAAAAAGGGCTAAATGTTTTCCAAAGGTTGCCAAATAACCTGTTTTCTAAAAAACCCTCTCTTGAGGAGATCTTTTCAAAACCTTTTTCAAAAAACTCTAAGTGTAGTCTTCTGATGGCGCTTAGTTTTTAGGTGACCTAACTCACCTTAATCAAGTTAGGTGGCGACTCCAAATCTTTTCCAAAAGCCCTTTATTCAAACCTATTTTCAATTCAAACCTAGTCGCACTCATTCTTCAAGAAGGGTGAGTTCTAACAAGAGAGTACAGTGTTTTTTCCACTTGTGTGTGTATTCCTCGAGTGCAAAAAATGTGGGCACGACAGCTGGCGACTCCACTGGGGACACTTAGAGGGTTAGACCGTAGTCATATTTCTTTACCCTTCACCCATGTAGAGTCTTCAATTAACTTGGTTCAATCCTATTCACTTTAAACTTTCAAAACCAATTTTCAAAATTGTTTTCAAATAAAACATGCATTTATTCATATTATCTTGTATTAAGTTTGCCATCCACATACTGACTCTTGCATCTTTTGTTTTGTAGGTGTACTTTGGTTTGCAATTTTATGTTATTAACTATTATGCATGAATGTGATGAACAGGATGGAAGAGAGTTGTTGGGCTCGTTCCTTCACTTTTAAAAAATCACACACACACTACATCTGCACTTGCATTCTGCATACTTGCATTATTACCCTGATGTGACCTTTCTAGTTAGAAAGGGGGAACGGTATATTGGTTGTGGGGCAAGATGCTGTGTCAGTTTCTTCGCTTGTGGCCTCTTGATGGTTCCCCCGCTCGGATCACCAACCGATCATGGCACCACCTCGGGGAGTGGGCCTAGGTTTGAAGATTTGGGGACCGAGCCTTTATAGGACGCATTAGTCAACCCTCAACCTCATGCTCATATAGACACTGTAAGCACCCCATTTTTTGACCGCTCGGCAGTCTACGCTCCCTCCAGACTTGTACTCAAGTCAATATGGTTGTATTCCAATCGAAACCAACTCTCTAAGTTGTCGCGCACAGATTTTTCGCACTTGAGGAATACTCACACAAGCAGGAAAAATGTTGTACTCTCTCGTTAGAACTCACCCTCCAAGAAGAATGAGTGCGACTAGGTTTGAATTGAAAGCAGGTTTGAATAAAGGGCTTTTGAAAAAGATTCGGAGTCGCCACCTAACTTAATTAAGGTGAGTTAGGTCACCTAAAAACTAAGCATAATCCGAAGACTACACTTAGGGTTTTTGGAAAAAGGTTTTGAAAATATCTCCTCAAGAGGGGGTTTTAAAAAAAACAGGTTGTTTGGCAATCTTTGGAAAACATTTAGTCCTTTTTGAAAAATAACTCCGTTTGGTCTTTGAAATCAGTGATCCTAGGTTCGGAGGTTGGTTACGCGTAGGGATGATGCACTAAGCTATCACCCTACCCTGCCCTTTCGGTACCTACATGTCAATCTACCCTAGATTCACCTATGAGAGTCTTTAACTAATTATTGGCCAATTGTGAAACCCTAATCTCATATTTTTATAATTAGTTGAATTGCATCGTAAACGTAGTTAAATTAGTTTATTTAATTTAATTTACATATATTGCATGGTTAATTATAAATTGTGTGTGCCACTTGTATCATTTTATTAGTGGTAAGTTAAATGGTTAAATGGTGAAACATTGGTGAGTGAGTATAATAAGTAGATGTATAAAATACCTAAAATATAATAAGTGGGTGTATAAAATACCTAAGGGGGGGGGGGTGAGATATATATTATTATGTTATATTGAAGTTAATTGAGAGGAGGGGAGGGTGTCGGTGGAGAGAAAGAGAGGAAGATGACAAAGGGGGACAAGGAGGCAAATGAAGAAAGAAAAGGAAGAAAAAGAAGGAAAAAAACAAGAATGGTGGGGGGTGAGTGGTTAGCATGATGGGAGGGAGAAGAGAGGAAAGATAGCTGCCATTATAGAGAGAGAGAGAGAGAGAGAAGCTTGAAGAGAGAAGGAGCAATCGGTGGAAAAGAGGAAGAAGAAGAAAAGAGGGGAAAAATCTAAGGAAGCTTTCTTACACTTTGTTTTCCTCATCTAAGGTGAGTATTATGCTTGTTTCATCTTATTTTCTCTAATTATTACATGTTGTATGAGTCATGCCATGGAAGGAAGAGGATGGAGGTGAGATCTTCCATGGTAAAAACTTAGAATCACCCATGACAGCCCTAACAGAGTATTCTCTATGAAAATGCTACTGTTTAGAGACATTTCGACCTAGCTAAAAATTTTATTTGTGGCTGAATTTTTGAACACTGTAATTTAGAGTTATGAGGATCATTTGGGCTTTGGATTCACTTAAAAATGTTGTAATTTCGAATTATGGTGGATTTTTGAAATGGGACTGTCCCTGCAGATTTTTGATGCCCAGATCTGTAACCTCTGGTTTAACAGAGAATTCGACCAAGTTAGAGTAGCCCAAAAATTATGAAATTTTTACTGTATCTAGGGTAAAGGTTGATGATAATCTGTACCAAATTTCAGATCATTTAGATATCGTTTACCTATGTTATTAATTTATCAAAGATAGACTATTTACTGCTGAATTCGAGTTTCTGCAGCACTGCCCTGTATTTGCAAATACCAAATAAATACTTAGGCATGTTCAAAAAATGTACAATTTCGTCTGGATACTCTTTGATATGTCTAGTTGGTATTTCTAAAGTTTTAGAATTTTTGGGCATGAGCCCACGAAGTTATGTCCAGATTATGAAGCCTGTGTCAGTTTTGGCAGATTAGAGGACTTGATGTATTTTGGTATTTTTCAACTCTAGCTTTACATTGGGAGTGTGATTGAGATTAGCATATAGTAGTTCTAATGTATAATTTCAGTGTTATAACTTGTTTGTGTAGACATTATAGCTATGATTATCGGAGTATACATTGAGTTTCCTAAACTAATACGGTTGTGGTGATAGGAGCTAACGGAGAGCAAGATCCTTCAACGTCAACCCCGAAGTGATCTTTGACATAGTGTGTGTGCGGTGACAGGTGGGATCATAGGATAATCTTATTCATATAGAAGTGAATATATATTGCTTGTATTATTATCTGTGTTGGTGTTAATTGTGGGATTGTGGGATTTTGAGATAATCTTATTCATGTTAAATGCATTGTTATTTTCATATAATGGTGGTGAATGCATATGAGATGTTGAAGGTGTTTATATATGAGGTGGAAGTGATATTATATGAGAAGCTCTGTGGAGACATTGATGATTTTTATATATATGGTGGCATTGCATACCATTCATATTGTATGCCTTGCATTGCACTGGAGAGAGTTAACCACGGTGGGTTAACCAAGGCTTAGTCACGGTGGACTAGCCTAGGGGTGCCACGGTGGGCATTCCTTGATAACGCGCCATCAATATATTGGGCCAACGTTATCTAAAATTGCGCGCACATGTGGGTGATACATGCATTGCATTGAGACATCCATGAGATAGATATATATTAATCATTTCTACCTGTATGCATTTGAGTGCTTATTATCATTCTTTATGAGTTTGATTATCTGTCGTGAGTATGTTGACAATTAGCTCACACCCACACAGACTGTCTTGACAGGTAACTTGGAGATGACTGTTTGGTTCACTGCAGTCTTGGTTCTTGCCGTGGTGGCAATCATGTCGATGTCAGGATGTCTAGTCACGGGGCTTGGGACAGCTCCATTGTCTTACTTTCAGTTTCATGGTTGTAATTTTATATAGACGTTGGGTTTGGTATTATGTTTTAACTTTGTATAATGGTAAAGAATTTTGTGAAAGGATGTTGATTATTTTCCAGTGGTAATGTATTCCTTTGGAGAGTTTATTATATTTTTTCTCATTGTATTATTTATTCCGCTGCGTTCTTTTATTTTTTTGAGTATGGGTTAAGGTGTCGTTCGCAGGTACGGTGACCTGTGCGATCACGTCTCACCTAATGTGACATAATTAATGTCTAATTGGGTTAGGGGTGTGACAGCTTGGTATCAGAGCTATGGTTTGTATTAGACAGACATGTGTTTCATAGCCTATACTAAAGCTATAGTATAGAGTTGGTGTCTAGAGTGCAGTGAACTGTAGGGTGTTGTCGGTGTTGGTTAGGTCGTTAAGAAATGTGCGGTTTATATATTATATATGTTGTACTTATCCTGATTTGGTGACAGAAAGAATGGCACAAAGGGATTCAGCTAGAGCAATGGAAGGGGATGATTCAGCAGCGTCAGTCAGGGGTGTGGAGCAAGGAGAGCATGGACCCCATATTCAGAATCAACTTGATGCAACCGACCGACTTGCAAATTTAATGGCACAATATATGGAAGCTCAGGTGGCAAGATCGGCGCCAAGGAGTACAACTTTACATGAGCAATTTATGAAGCTAAGTCCACCAGAATTTATGGGAGCGACTGATCCATTAATAGCTGAGGAATGGTTAAGGAAGCTGGAAACTATATTTGAAGTGATGGGGATTGCTGATGAACAAAAGCTATCCTTATCCACATTCATGCTAAGAGGTGAGGCACGGAACTGGTGGGAAGCCACGAGACGAATGGAAAATGCTCAACCTGGAGGACTACTGATCACGTGGCAACGCTTTGTGGATGTATTTAATGATCAGTACTTTCCCCTTATTTACCGTTATCAGAAAGAGCAAGAATTCATTCTTCTAAAGCAAGGCAAAATGTCAGTGGGAGAATATGAAGAGCAGTTCACAGCTTTGTCTCGATTTGCACCTGACTTGGTGCGTACTGAAGGTGCTAAGTGTAGGAGGTTTCAACAGGGACTAGAGTTGTCAATCCGGTCCGGGTTTCTGCATTTGAAATCACTAGATATGGGGACCTAGTGAACAAAGCCAAGATTGTAGAATTGGATGTGAAAGAGATGACTGGGCGACGAGAACAATTTAAGAAGGGGAGATTTGATTCCGGATCTGGTACTTCACGACAGAGACCTTCAGAATCTGCTCCAACTGTGGACCAAGGACGGGTACAATTTAATCTTGGATCGGGTGGTTCACGATTTAATAATGCGAGAAGTACAAGAAGTTCTAGGGGCCGAGCAGCTTCGAGACCACCAGGAAGGTCTACCAGTTCAAGACCTTTGGGGAGTAGCACTGGGGGCATCATTTGCTACCGATGTGGGACTGAGGGGCATATTGTGAGAGATTGTCCAGTGCCATGGAGCGATAAGTGCTATCAGTGTGGACAGTCGGGTCACATAGCACGAAATTGTCCTCGGAATCTTGCGGCAGCATCATCAGTGGGTAATGTGGCGAGCGGAGACAGGGGAACAATGGGGGTTGCTCAACAGGGGCCAGCTATGACACCAGAACCTCACACTCAGGCACGGGTTTATGCCATGACGATGAGAGATGTGCAGGCTACTCCTAATGTTGTGACAGGTATGTTATTTATACTTGATAAAGAGGCATATGTGTTGTTAGATCCGGGTTCTACACATTCATTTGTTTCTATTGCATTTAGTATGCATTTGGATCGACCATGTAGTTCATTGTCACAACCTTTACTTGTGTCTACACCGGTGGGAGATGTGATAGTAGTAGACAGGGTATATAAAGATTGTGTGGTGAAGATTGGGGGTAATGAGTTGGCAGTTGACCTGATTCCATTAGCTATTCATGACTTTGATTTGATATTGGGGATGGATTGGTTATCTTCGTATCATGCATCTATTGATTGCTTTAAGAAAGAAGTTGTTTTTAGACTGCCGAATGAAGTAGAATTTCAATTCCAAGGGGAAAGAGATGTAGTTTCAACTTGTTTGATATCAGCTTTAAAAGCTAAGAAGTTGTTGCAAAAAGGATGTAAAGGGTATCTTGCACATATAGTTGACACTACCAAATCAGAACTAAAGTTATCTGATATTCCTGTGGCTCGAGACTTTTTGGATGTTTTTCCAGATGAGCTTCCAGGGGTGGTACTAGACAGAGAGGTGGAGTTTTCTATTGACTTGTTACCAGGAACAACACCAATTTCAATTTCACCGTATAGAATGGCACCATCCGAATTGCGGGAGTTGAAACTTCAATTGCAAGACTTGTGTGATAAGGGATTCATTCAGCCAAGTGTATCGCCATGGGGAGCACCAGTGTTGTTTGTGAAGAAAAAGGATGGCACCATGAGATTGTGTATTGATTACCGACAATTGAATCAGGTTACTGTAAAGAACAGATATCCTTTGCCTCGGATTGATGATTTGTTTGATCAATTACAAGGAGCTGCAGTGTTTTCAAAGATTGATTTGAGATCTGGATATCATCAATTGAAAGTAAAAGACAGTGATGTACCAAAAACCGCATTTCGTACTCGATATGGTCATTATGAATTTTTGGTGATGCCATTCGGAGTGACTAATGCACCTGCTATCTTCATGGATTTAATGAACCGGGTATTTCGATCTTTTCTTGATTCTTTTGTGATTGTCTTTATTGATGATATATTGATATATTCTCGTAGTCAAGAAGAGCATGAGAATCATTTGAGACTTGTATTGCAAACTTTGCGGAATAAGCAATTATATGCTAAGTTCAGCAAGTGTGAATTTTGGCTTAATGAGGTAGTGTTTTTGGGGCATGTGATATCTGCTCAGGGCATTAATGTTGATCCACGAAAAATTGAGGCTATTATGAATTGGGAACAACCAAAGAATGTCTCTGAGGTTAGAAGTTTTCTGGGATTGGCAGGTTACTATCGGAGATTTATACAGGGTTTTTCATCGATTGCCGTTCCTTTGACACAATTGACTCGCAAGAATGTGGCATTCGTGTGGACAGTTGATTGTGAACGTAGTTTCAAGGAGTTGAAGACCAAGCTGACTTCAGCACCGGTATTAACAATTCCTTTCCGGAAGGGAGACTTTGTGGTGTATAGCGATGCTTCACATCAAGGGTTGGGGTGTGTTCTAATGCAGCGAGGAAGGGTGGTCGCTTATGCATCAAGACAGTTGAAGACACATGAAAGGAACTATCCTATTCATGACTTGGAGTTGGCAGCTGTAGTATTTGCATTGAAGATATGGAGGCATTATTTGTATGGGGAACCTTGTGAAATTTATACAGATCACCAAAGCTTGAAGTATCTATTTACTCAACGAGATTTGAATGCACGACAGAGAAGATGGATGGAACTAATTAAAGACTACGAATGTGTGATTCATTACCATCCGGGAAGAGCCAATGTAGTGGCTGATGCCTTAAGTCGGAAGTCTTCAAGTAGACTGGCTTGCATGCGATGTTATCGGGCAGAATTGTATGCGGAAATGACTTCCTTGGGAGTGGAGTTTGAACAGAAAAGTATGGGTGTCATGTTAGCTCATTTTCGGGTGAGACCATTATTACTTGATCGAATTCGGGAACTTCAAATGCAGGATGAGCAATTGATGAAGATTAGACAAGAAGTGATGGAGAAGGTGAGCACCAATTTCTCTATTCTTGATGATGGTACTTTGAAGTTGGGAAATCGCTTTTGTATACCTAATCATCCAGCTTTAAAGAATGAAATTCTGGAGGAGGCGCATCACTCACTATATGCTATGCATCCGGGAAGCACCAAGATGTACAGAGATCTTCGGGAGATATACTGGTGGTCAGGTATGAAGAGGGATATTGCTGAATTTGTGGCAAAATGTTTAACTTGCCAACAGGTAAAAGCTGAGCATCAAAGACCGGCGGGATTATTGCAACCTCTCTCGATACCCCAATGGAAATGGGAGCATATCACTATGGATTTTGTGGTGGGATTACCGAAAACTCCTAGTGGGCATGATTCTGTATGGGTTATTGTGGACAGATTGACCAAGTCAGCTCATTTTCTTCCAGTAAAAGTTACGTATACATTGGATCAATATGCCAAGTTATATGTGAAAGAGATTGTCAGACTGCATGGAACACCAGTATCGATAGTTTCGGACAGAGATCCAAGGTTTACGTCGAGATTTTGGTTGAGTCTTCAGCAAGCTATGGGTACATCATTGAAGTTTAGTACGGCCTTTCATCCTCAAACAGACGGACAATCTGAAAGAACTATCCAGACTTTGGAAGATATGTTGCGAGCTTGTATGCTTGATTTCAAAGGTAGTTGGGGAGATTACATTACTTTGATGGAATTTGCATATAACAATAGTTATCAATCTAGCATTGGTATGGCACCGTTTGAAGCATTGTATGGTAGAAGATGTAGAACTCCGGTATGTTGGACTGAAGTAGGTGAAAGACAGTTGCTGGGCCCAGAGATGATCCAAGACACAACTGAGAAAATCAAAACAGTTCAAGAGCATTTGAAGGCGGCACAGAGCAGACAGAAAAGTTATGCGGATAACCGACGGCGTGAACTTGAGTTCAAGGTGGAAGACCAAGTGTTTCTTAAAGTTTCTCCATGGAAAGGTGTTCTGAGATTTGGAAGGAAAGGTAAATTGAATCCAAGATACATTGGACCATATACTATTGTGGAAAGAGTTGGTGTTGTGGCTTACAGGTTGGATTTACCTCCAGAAATGGCCAAGCTACATAATGTTTTCCATGTATCTATGTTAAGGAAGTATGTGTCAGATCCGTCACATGTATTGGTTCACCAACCAGTTGAGTTAGCAGATGATTTGAGTTATGTTGAGGAGCCGGTTCAGATATTAGATCGAAGGAATCAAGTACTTCGCAACAAGGTAATTCCGTTGGTGAAAGTACTGTGGAGAAGCCATACAGTGGAAGAAGCTACATGGGAGAGTGAAGAGAAAATGCAAAAACAATATCCATATCTATTTGCATGAGGTAAGGGAATTTCGGGACGAAATTCTTTAAGGGGGGAAGAGTTGTGAAACCCTAATCTCATATTTTTATAATTAGTTGAATTGCATCGTAAACGTAGTTAAATTAGTTTATTTAATTTAATTTACATATATTGCATGGTTAATTATAAATTGTGTGTGCCACTTGTATCATTTTATTAGTGGTAAGTTAAATGGTTAAATGGTGAAACATTGGTGAGTGAGTATAATAAGTAGATGTATAAAATACCTAAAATATAATAAGTGGGTGTATAAAATACCTAAGGGGGGGGGGGGGGGGTGAGATATATATTATTATGTTATATTGAAGTTAATTGAGAGGAGGGGAGGGTGTCGGTGGAGAGAAAGAGAGGAAGATGACAAAGGGGGACAAGGAGGCAAATGAAGAAAGAAAAGGAAGAAAAAGAAGGAAAAAAACAAGAATGGTGGGGGGTGAGTGGTTAGCATGATGGGAGGGAGAAGAGAGGAAAGATAGCTGCCATTATAGAGAGAGAGAGAGATATATATATATATAGAGTTATAGAGAGAGAGAGAGAGAGAAGCTTGAAGAGAGAAGGAGCAATCGGTGGAAAAGAGGAAGAAGAAGAAAAGAGGGGAAAAATCTAAGGAAGCTTTCTTACACTTTGTTTTCCTCATCTAAGGTGAGTATCATGCTTGTTTCATCTTATTTTCTCTAATTATTACATGTTGTATGAGTCATGCCATGGAAGGAAGAGGATGGAGGTGAGATCTTCCATGGTAAAAACTTAGAATCACCCATGACAGCCCTAACAGAGTATTCTCTATGAAAATGCTACTGTTTAGAGACATTTCGACCTAGCTAAAAATTTTATTTGTGGCTGAATTTTTGAACACTGTAATTTAGAGTTATGAGGATCATTTGGGCTTTGGATTCACTTAAAAATGTTGTAATTTCGAATTATGGTGGATTTTTGAAATGGGACTGTCCCTGCAGATTTTTGATGCCCAGATCTGTAACCTCTGGTTTAACAGAGAATTCGACCAAGTTAGAGTAGCCCAAAAATTATGAAATTTTTACTGTATCTAGGGTAAAGGTTGATGATAATCTGTACCAAATTTCAGATCATTTAGATGTCGTTTACCTATGTTATTAATTTATCAAAGATAGACTATTTACTGCTGAATTCGAGTTTCTGCAGCACTGCCCTGTATTTACAAATACCAAATAAATACTTAGGCATGTTCAAAAAATGTACAATTTGGTCTGGATACTCTTTGATATGTCTAGTTGGTATTTCTAAAGTTTTAGAATTTTTGGGCATGAGCCCACGAAGTTATGTCCAGATTATGAAGCCTGTGTCAGTTTTGGCAGATTAGAGGACTTGATGTATTTTGGTATTTTTCAACTCTAGCTTTACATTGGGAGTGTGATTGAGATTAGCATATAGTAGTTCTAATGTATAATTTCAGTGTTATAACTTGTTTGTGTAGACATTATAGCTATGATTATCGGAGTATACATTGAGTTTCCTAAACTAATACGGTTGTGGTGATAGGAGCTAACGGAGAGCAAGATCCTTCAACGTCAACCCCGAAGTGATCTTTGACATAGTGTGTGTGCGGTGACAGGTGGGATCATAGGATAATCTTATTCATATAGAAGTGAATATATATTGCTTGTATTATTATCTGTGTTGGTGTTAATTGTGGGATTGTGGGATTTTGAGATAATCTTATTCATGTTAAATGCATTGTTATTTTCATATAATGGTGGTGAATGCATATGAGATGTTGAAGGTGTTTATATATGAGGTGGAAGTGATATTATATGAGAAGCTCTGTGGAGACATTGATGATTTTATATATATGGTGGCATTGCATACCATTCATATTGTATGCCTTGCATTGCACTGGAGAAAGTTAACCACGGTGGGTTAACCAAGGCTTAGTCACGGTGGACTAGCCTAGGGGTGCCACGGTGGGCATTCCTTGATAACGCGCCATCAATATATTAGGCCAACGTTATCTAAAATTGCGCGCACATGTGGGTGATACATGCATTGCATTGAGACATCCATGAGATAGATATATATTAATCATTTCTACCTGTATGCATTTGAGTGCTTATTGTCATTCTTTATGAGTTTGATTATCTGTCGTGAGTATGTTGACAATTAGCTCACACCCACACAGACTGTCTTGACAGGTAACTTGGAGATGACGGTTTGGTTCACTGCAGTCTTGGTTCTTGTCGTGGTGGCAATCATGTCGATGTCAGGATGTCTAGTCACGGGGCTTGGGACAGCTCCATTGTCTTACTTTCAGTTTCATGGTTGTAATTTTATATAGACGTTGGGTTTGGTATTATGTTTTAACTTTGTATAATGGTAAAGAATTTTGTGAAAGGATGTTGATTATTTTCCAGTGGTAATGTATTCCTTTGGAGAGTTTATTATATTTTTCTCATTGTATTATTTATTCCGCTGCGTTCTTTTATTTTTTTGAGTATGGGTTAAGGTGTCGTTCGCAGGTACGGTGACCTGTGCGATCACGTCTCACCTAATGTGACATAATTAATGTCTAATTGGGTTAGGGGTGTGACACCAATCCTATCCACTTTGAAAAACAATGCTTGAAAACTAACATGATGTATGATATGCAAGTGCAAAATAAGAGAATGGAAAAATAGATTTAGAAAGAGATTGATTTGATTTGAAAATTGAAATTGGAAAGTTTGAAAATAGAAATTTTAAAATTGGAATTTTGAAAATAGATTGGAATTTGAGATTTGAAAAGATTTTGGAAACCGCACCCATGAGGGTGGAATTGAAAGTTTGAAAAGTATTGTGACCGCACCTATGAAGGTTGCCTACGTATCCCTTTGGGGGAATCAGGTCAGTCGTAGTTCGGACCGGAGTCCGATTGAAAATAGAAGAGTGGATTTGAAGAAGGAGATTGAATTGGAAATTGAATTTGATTTAAAATTAGAAGAGGAGATTGGAAATTGAAATTGAGAAGATTGGACTTTGATTTGAAAAGATAGATTTGGACTTGTTTTGGAAAGAGAAGGTTTAAGAATCCTAGACTTAAGAAAGATGAGACTTAGGAAAGACTCAAGAGTTTAAGAAAGATTAGATTTAGGAAAGGTTCAAATTAGGAAAGGTCCGATTTCGGAAAATTCCGAATTAGGAAAGTTTCATTTTTGGAAAGTTTCAAATTAAGAAAGTTTTGAATTTAGGAAAGTTTTAGGTTTACGAAAGTTTTCACTTTAGGAAAGTTTGGAATTTAAGAAAGTTTGGAAATTGGAATGTTTTGAAAATTGGAAAGTTTGGAATTTAGAAAGTTTTGAAATAGGAAAGTATTAAATTTAGAAATGTTTTGAATTAGGAAAAGTTTAGTTTAGGAAAGACTTAGAATTTAGAAAGTTTCAAGTTAAGAAAGTTTTGAATTTTGGAATGTTTTGAAAAAGGGAAGTTTTGAATTTGGAAAGTTTTGAAAACAAGGAAGTTTTGAAAATAAGAATGTTTCGTTTTGGGAAAGGTTTGAAAAAGGAAAGTTTTTAGTTTAGGAAATGTTTGAATTAAGAAAGTTTTGAGTTTAGAAAATCTTAGATTTGGAAAGATGTTGAAGTTTTGGAAAATTTAAAATTTTGGAGAGATTTAGGTTTAGAAAGATTTAACTTAAGAAAGTTTTGAACTTAGAAAGTTTTGAAATTTAGAAAGTTTAAGGTTTAGAAAGTTTTAGAATTTTAGAACATCTTGAGATTAGGAAAGGTTTGAGTTTAGCAAAATGTTTGAAAACTTAGGTTTAACAAGTTAAGGTTTGAAAAGAAAGTAGAATTAGGAAAGGGTCGAATTAGGAAAGATTTGAAAGTTGAGTTTTAAAATTTAGAAAAGATTTTTATGTTCAAGTTTTGGAAACTTAAGGTTTAGGAAAGTGGAGGACTAGGAAGGATTTGAATTAGGAAATATTTGGATTTGGAAGGGATTGGATTTGGTTTCTAAAAGAAAAGATTTGATTTTGTTTCAAAAAACGGAGGGCGGGATCTAGTTTCCTAAACGGGGAGATTTGATTCGGTTTCCTAAAGGGAAGATAGGATACGGCAAGGATTTGGAAAAGGAGATTCTAGAAACCCTAGATTTGGAAAATTTTTGTTTTGACGTAGAAAAGAGGTTTTGGAAACATGTATAGTTTGGATGTGAAAACAAGGGGTTTTGGAAAACTAGGTTTGGGGCAAAGTTTGGAAACCATATTTTTGGGAAGAAAATTAGGGTTTCCTAATTGCGAGTTCTAGGGCTTACTTGGGCTCTAAGGAAAGAGTTTTTGGAAAGTGCGTTTTTAGAAATGAAGGTTTTCTAGAAGGGAATCCTAGAGAGGAACTTTTGGAAAGTGAATTTGAAGAGGGAGTTTTTGGAAAAATATTTTAAAGAGAAGGAGTTTTGGAAAGTGTGTTTTTAGAAATGTAGATTTTAGAAGGAAAATCCTAGAGAAGAAATTTCTAGATGGAAGATTTTGGAAAGTGAGTTTTTTTAGAAAGGTTTTTGGAGAGAGTTTTTAGGAAGGTGAATACAGGGAGTGTTTTTAGAAAGTGAATTTTGAGGAAAAGATTTTAGAGAGGAGTTGAAAAAGAGAGTTTTGAAAAATAGATTTTGGAAAGGAGTTTTTGAAAACAATTTTGGAGAGGAAAGCTTTAGGAAAGTATGTTGAAAAAGAAGATTTTTAGGAAGAGATTTATGAAGAGAGAGTTTTTGGAAAGTATGAAAACGTCTCACTTTCCTAAAGCGATTCTAACCATAAGAGGGCTAGAACCACTTTGAGAAAGTGGTTTTGGAAAACAATAAGATTTGAAAATATAGACCAAAAAGGTCGCTTTTAATGTAACACTTTCCTAAAGCAAGCCTAGCCATGGAAAGGCTAAAATCACCCTAGAATTGTGGTTTTGAAAACATGTTTTTGAAAAAGATATTTTGTTGCAATTTTGAAAACAAGTTTGAAAACGTTTTGAAAAACAACTTTGAAAACGGTTTTTGGAAGATGCAAGACTATGATATGCACAATGCAATTTGGGGTCGTGAACATACAAGGTTAAGGCTTCACCACATAATCAAGGGGGCCGGACCCACGTGGTCTTTGGTTAGACTAGAAGAAAGCCTCGACACGGTGACTCTTCAATAGCCCAATCTTACACATGGACCGGGAGTCCCCTTGTTTCAAGCATGCAAAGAAAGGGGGGAAAGAGATGGGGGATTAAAATAGAGAAAACCCAAGTGGGTTGGAAAGATAAGAGAGAGGGGGAAGTACAGAAAATTAAAGACAAAGCCTACCGTATGTTTTCTTTATTTTGCGCGCCGCACTGTCTTCGGTCTTCGATCTTTGTCTTGATCTTCACCTTCAGTCTTCAAGAGTTGTCTTCAAGCTTTGGATGGCAGCTCTTCAAGTCTTCAAAGAATGGTTGAAGGCTAGTGTATGAGTGTATGGGGGAGTGTATGAGTGTATAGTGGCTAGGGTTTGGGAAAACCTAGGGAGGCTAGGGTTTTGGAGGTGCTCGGGCTCTGTATATCAAAATATAGGATTTCTAGGTTAAGTTTGCAGACCCTTTTCACGTTGAATGTGGCTCTGTATTTATAGAAATTGGACAAACCTGGCGCCTATTGCAGTGGCGCCAAGGCAAAATTGCTCTTAGCGCCACTCCTAGTGGCACCAGGCCAATTCTTGGCTTGGCGCCACTACTAGTGGCGCCAGCCACTTAGGAAACTTTATAAGTCGGCAAGCAACGTATCTTTAACTAGATTTGGGCGCCTGTACTAGTGACTACCATGCAATTTTTAGCCTGGCTTCACTAGGAGTAACTCCGAAAAGTCCGAGAATGATTTGGAGGAGTCGGGAATGACCCGGAAGGCCAGAAAGGAGCAGGAACACTTAAAATAGTGTCCTGGAGGTATTTGACTTGAAAAGTGAGGATAAGATGTGTCGGAAAGGTTGACCGGGCCTTTAGGGGCAAAACGATCACTCGGACCGGAAAACTGCCAGGACAGACTCGGATTGTCCCGGAAGAAGACTTGGGATCTGGAAACATTATTCAAAATGTTCCCCGAGGTTGCCGGTTTGATTCCCAGAGCCGGCGTGGTCGGAAAAGGAGACCAGCCCACCAAGGGCAAAATGGTCATTTTGTACCGGGTTTGCCGAAACTGACTCGGAATGGTCCGGAAAGGTAAAGGAAGGTTGAGAACACTATAAAAAGTATTCTCGGGACATTACCGGTTTGATACCCAGAGCCGGTGTGGTCGAAGAAGGAGGCCGGCCCTCCAAGGGCAAAACGGTCATTTTGTATCGAGTTGGCCGGAACTGACTTGGAATGGTCCCGAAAGGTAAAGGAAGGTTGAGAACACTATAAAAAGTATTATCGAGACATTATCGGTTTGATACCCAGAGCCGGTGTGGTTCCCGGGGCATTCGGATGCTTAGTGGCAAAATGGTCATCTTGACCGGAAAGTCTCAGAAAAGGTCCTAAAGGCAGTCTGGTCATTTTTCACCAAAGTGGGCTAACAGACACTGGTGTTGACCTGAGTTTTGAGTGTTTCCGCCACTCTAACGGTGGTCGTCGTGACACAGGGGTTTGTTGCCAATTCCCTATATCGACCAATTTGTGAATATTTCCGTTACTCTAACGGTTTTGTGAGTATTTCCGCTACTCTAACGGTTTTGTGAGTAGTTTCGCTACTCGGACCGTCTCGAGGAATAAACTGCCTCGAGAGAGGGTTTGGAAAGGGGTCTTGCCGTCTTCGAGGAGGCGTGCCTAGATTGGTACCGTCTCGAGGAAGTTTGAGTGTTTCTGCCACTCTAACGGCGGTCGTTGTGACACAGGGGTTTGTTGCCAATTCCCTATATCGACCTATTTGTGAGTATTTCCACTACTCTAACGGTTTCGTGAGTAGTTTTGCTACTCGGACCGTCTCGAGGAATAAGCTGTCTCGAGAGAGGGATTGGAATTGGAATAAGAAAGGAAAATGCCCCTAAGGGCATTTTGGTCATTTTGCCTCTATTTGGGCCTGACAGGCCCGCGAAGCTATGGAAAGACGGAATTTGGACCTAGAGAATTGGTTTCGATTGGGATATGCGCTCAATGACTTGAAAAGAAGTATGGGCGGAGTGTAGACTGCCGACCGGTCAAAAATGGGGTGCTTACAGCTGCCCCTCTTTTTCTGTCTTTGCTTGTCAAAGACAGAAAACGATAAGAGTAAGAGTCCCATGTTGACCGCGAGGCAGTCGGAGGGACGGACACTGGAAATCTTCCGACAACGAGGGTCGAAAACGGATAACGGGTGAAAAAGGCCTTCGAAAACGAGTTTTGGCGGGAAAAAGGGCAAAACTGCCCAGAATTTATAATTGGCTCCACTAGCAGTGGCGCCTTTGGCAAAAAGGCGCCTCTGCTAGTGGCGCTAGGCTTAAAGTTAAAACCAGAAAATTTCTGGTTCGAACACCCATGGGATTTGAAGAGTTTTTTGCAAATTTGTGAGGCATTGCGAGGAATCCATCTTGGACATTGAAGGAGCACTCCTTGGGGACCACGGGTGATTGCTGGAAGGAGACCACGTTGCCGGAAAAGTCGCCGGAGGAGAATATTTTGCCAGAGAACTTTCAAAAGGTGAGTTTTCAAATTTTGTTGATTTTAATGTGTAGAACTTCGTTTGAATCATGTGAATAGTAGAAATTAATGCTTTGATATGTTTCGAACACTTTGGTGATGTTGTTTTTGCATTTTGATGGTTGTTTTATTGAATTTGAATGATTTTTCATGATTATGCAAAGAGGGCTTTTTGCAGAACTAGGAGATTTATTCCTACAAGCATGGGTATTGGGTTTTCTGGCTATGTTTTTGTGCAATGTGCCTTAGAAAAATGTGTTTAACAACCGTATGAAGTTTCGTGATTTTTTAAAAACTCGATGAATTTTTGATTTTTTGAAAAATAGAAAAATATTTAGAAAATTAGAAAAAATTAGAAAATTCAAGAAATTGATGAAATTTTTAAAGTTTGAAATTTGAAAAAAGATTAGGATATTTTTGAAAACATTTGAGGTGATTTTGAAAAATTTTGGGAGATGTTTGAAAACCGTTGATTTATTTGAAAAATAAAACATGTATTTTGAAAATTTTGAAAAATTGAAAAGTGTGCACGGGTGCCATTGTCATGTGATTGTGGCTTTGGAAGGTGCATATTTCATGTTTTGTGTTGATGTCATGGGTGTTGTAGGGGCCATTTTTAAACAGGACTCTGCCGAAATTTTTAGAAATTATGGAAAGAGTTGGTTAAAGTTTTTAGAAATAAAATCTTTTTGAAGGGAAAAGGCAGAGAACCCTTGAGATGTGATTTGGAGTTGGAAAATCAAGATGTGTGAAGATTTTGTTTTTTATTTGTTATTGCGAAATCCTTTATTTGTTTTGTGTTATTTGTTTGTTTTATTTTACTGTTATTTAAACTGCATGGATGGTATATTAACATCACTTACCTTGGCTTACCTTTTCAGGATGGCAGATGCAGGTGATGACGGTTTTGAGAGGAGGCGCCGCTTGGGGAAGGCGGCCCGGACAGATTCTGCTGGCGGCTCTAGCCGATCTAGAGGTAGTCGACGATCTACTGGACGATCTTCATCCAGCCAGAGCGGGCAGGGGAGTAGACCACCTGTCAACCCTTTTCCTCTGGTTGAGTAGGCTTTTGCCGAGGAGATTGACGCCGAGGAGGAGGTACCGGGCCTTGGGGATCAGGTGACCGGCTATGGGAGAGCTTCTTCCAAGCATAGGTAGACAGACGCCGACTTGGGAGATTTGCAGATACCAGATGTCCCACCTCTCGGGGATTTAGCCTATCATCCTAGTGTATATTCCAGACAGCATTTGCACCTCCACAGGTATATACAGCTTTCCGAGGGGCTGTTCATCACGTTTTTGTGACTATGCAGTAGGCTGTCCCATCATACCGTGCCTTCTTGGCAGAGATCGGGTTTGGAGCCTTTATGGGATTATAGGCTAACCGCCTGAACCGGCATTTGGTACTAGCACTTGTTGAGAGGTGGTTCGGGGAGACTGGGACCTTCCATTTTGTCGGCTTCGAGTTAGGCCCCACTCCTTTAGATTGGGCGATTATTACAGGACTCTCCTTTGTCAACCGGCGGATCACCCTGCACCCGGTCAGTAAGGACGAGGCTTGTTTACTGTTGGACTTGCCTCAGCCTAAGCGTTCTACCTTCCCAGTCTCTTGGATTAGTCAGGGTGAGCGTACTTTTGCTACTGAGCCATCGCCTGCCAGGCGGGATATCATGAGACGGTGACTTGTGTTGTACATCATCTTTAGCTACTTCTGCAACAACAACAAGTCATTCGTGTCGTGCCGTTTGGTGAGTATAGTAGCCGATCTGAGAGCTTTGTCTAAGTTGGACTAGGGGTCCTTTTCTTTTGGCTGCTTTCTTCGATCGATGCGGGTTCGGACTTCTTCTCGTTGGGGCAGCATGACCAGCTTTTGGCCCTTCCTTGTCTGGTGGAGTTACGAGTACCTACCGGTGCGTCACCCTGCCGTTGTTGAGGATGATCTCTATCCTCGTGCTTTGAGGTGGGCTCGTGACCGGGTAGCCCAGCGATCGGAGATTATTGACTTTGTGACGCTCCGGGCTAACCTGGAGTTGATTGAGGAGAGGGATGTGACTTGGCGGCCTTTCATTGGATCAGTCCATTACGAGACAGTCCCGTACCTTGTCCCGTTGTCCTTGTCGAGAGCTGCTTTTCTCAGTGATGACACCTGGGAGTCCGACCTTGGAGAGCGGCACTGGAGGCAGTTTCATGAGGAGTTTCGATCAGCAGGAGCTCCGCCAAAGTATATGTTTGGAGCCCTGGTGGCGAGAGTGCCTATCCCCTACCAGGAGCGCTAGCCAGGTGCCGAGTTCTTGCTTCCTTCGGATACAGATTATGCTGCGCACTTTGGGGCTTATTCGGTTGGTGCCTTCACCCGGTTTGAGGTAGTAGTCGGCGGGTATGCTGTTGGCCAGCAGGTGGTTGACTTGTGGCGCCGTGTTGGAGGATATGTGCCCCAGGCCGAGTTTACTGCTGTGAGAGACCAGAGAGACCAGTACCAAATGGAGCGGGACCAGTACCAGGCCGAGGTAGCTTCCCTGACGGCTTGATTATCACAGATGGGTGGTGGGGGGATAAGTTATTCTCTATTTGCTCCTTATTGCTCTGTTGTTGCTTAGTTCCTTTTGTATGCAGCTGATTTCAGTTCTATCTTCCTTACAGGATGGTGGTGCTTCGAGTAGTTATCCACCTCCTCCGATGCCAGGCTTCGGGGATTTTGATCCATATGACATCGACTTCGACCTGTGATTGATGCCCTTTGTGGAGACTCTGATCCTCTTTTGCCCTTGGTCCCTGAGTTGTATTTATGTTAGACAGTTTTATTCTGATATTTTGTACAAAAATGAATATTTATGGTACTTAGATGCATGGATAGACAGATACATTCATGATCTTTACAGTTAGGCATATGACCAGATGCATGTGATATTTATTCCATGAGTTGATGCTGATGACTTCCATTTCTACAGGGAGTTATATCATATGTGTACAAAGACCATGCTGATTTTTTTTTCCTTTTTTTTTTTTTTAGACATATGTACAGGTTAAAAATATGTTAATAGAATGACACAGGATTCTGTTAGACTTGTAGTCCTGTGAATGGTAACTCCCTCCTCTTTAGGGATTTAGCCTCTCCTTTGGCTCAACCCTATATTGATTAGATGATAGCACTTCGAACCTTTCTTAACCTCTTGACCGCCTCCCACTTTCTATCTTAAGGTTAGTGTATAGGGTTATTGGGCTGAGACTCTCGACTCTCGAGGTTTTAGCAACAGCTTACCTGACCTTTGGCAAAGCGATAAGTGGCCAGTCATTTCAATCCGAGAAGACTTTGTTTCGGACCGTAATGTAGGCTAGGTTATGGGGTTTTAGAAACAATGGGATATGTAGGCTCAAATTCAATGTTGTTTTCAGCAAGGTTTAGATCTAAACTATCCTTAACCGTTTTTCAGTAGGACTAGCATCTTTTTTTTTCCAGCTTTGGCAGCGTATCTAACTCATTTAGATCAAGCAATCTGCTTTCAATCAGAGGGGACTTTACTAGGATTGTAATGTAGGCCATGGTTTCGGGGTTTTGCAAGGAAGGGTAAAGGCTCAAACCTATTGTTTCTATTGGGTTTCCTTGTAACCTAGGATCACCTTTAAATTTCCTTCTTGCTTTTGACCATATATTTCTCAGGGTGAAAATAACCTTGTTCTTTCACCCTTTCTATATACCTTTCTGAGATAGATATAACTTTCTTTTCATTTGATATTCTTATATGCTTTTGAAGATAACTTAATCATAATTTTCTTCAGGCCTTTCCTTAAAGGATTTTTTTCTTTTTTTTTTGGTGGGCTCTTGCCCCTTGGCAACTTCTTTCTTTTGCTTTTTCTTTCTATTTCTTTTCTTTTCTTTTATGAAACGAAACAATTGTTTAACCCTTTTCACTTAAACCTTTTCCTTGGTAGTTCAAAATACCCAGTGTGGGCGGTGATCCTTAGGTTGGGGTTTTGTTAAGAAAGGATAAGTGGCTCAACGAGTTTGGCAAGGGGTTGTTTTTGACTGTATGGGAAATGAAATGAAGGCCTCTCTTCACTTTGAATTAGATTGCTTGATCCATAGAGCTTTCAACACTATCCTAGCATAATAGAGGTGGACACTACTACTAGAGTTCTCAACTATTGTCTGCCCCAGCGTGGGGAGAGCAGTCTTGGATCAAGATTAACAAAGAAAATTTTTGCTTTCCGCGAGGCACTAGGGGTTAAGCAAAGGGAATATGAGCACATTTGTTCATTTATTTAGTTATTTATTCTTTATATGTGGGGGAATGAAAGATGGCTCTTCTTCCTCTTGATAAACTGGCCACACATCGCTTAGCCTCAGAGTCTTGCAAGTGCTGCCTTTGGGTAGTATCCTCACTCATCCTTATTCTCTCTCTCTGTGGATGACTGATCACTTGGCGAGTGGTTAACTCATGCTATCATCCCTTCAAGTTGGATCATTCCATAAGACAAACCATGCCTCTTGCGTAGAAAGTAGTCACTATTTCCTAGAGACGACAAGACAACCATAATGGAATAAAAGACTATTATTTGATCATTATTATTACAAAAAACATCAAGTTCTTAAGCAATAAGAAAATGTAGACATTAATTTAAAGCTAGAAAGTGAAGAGATAGAAAGAAAGTGGATGAAAACACCCCTCTCCTGTATGCTTGTGCAAAGAACCCCTTTTTAGTACGGCTTTGGGATAATTCCCACATTTTTTATGCTCCATTCGCGACCCGGATCCTCTGCCAAGGCGAGGCAAGCAAAGGTTTCCCTTAGAGCTCCAAAGATGTTGGTACTGTTGATGCGGTTGTTAGCCTCCTTCTTGTTCTGTGTAGCGGGTTCTTCTATAAACAGGGTAACCAGCTCACCCCCTTCCAATTCGAATGGCTCTGCTTGTGCTCTTGGCTTCTTTATCCTCCAGCTCATTTCTTCATAGTTGTACTCATTTGTGGGCCAATGACGTTTGGCCACGGCATATTTTGGATGCAGAAACTCAGCACCCCATCCATCAGTAACTATGTTTTCAGTAGTCTCATCTCCCAGGAACATTGGCTCCTCAATGGGCCAGTCGGAAGCATCAGGCACTTCATCAGGATTATGGAGATAGATTGGGCATAATGGGAGATCCTCCTCCCAGTCATCTTCTTCCTCGATCTCCCAATTGTCCTCATAGTCCTCGGCCTCAGGCTCGTCAAACACTCCCTCGCCCTCCATTTCTACTAGTATTATATTGACGGTGTGATCTGGCAGAGGGTTAGCAGTCACATTGGGAGTGGGAGCAGGTTTTATCGGCTGCAGATCAATGGTCTTATTGTCGATCAGGTCTTGGATCTTGTGCTTGAGAGCAAAGCAGCTTTCGGTGTCATGCCCCTGGCCACCTAAATGATATGCACATGTAAGAGCGGCATTAAAGGTCGGGGGCAAAGGGCTTGGCAACGGGCAAGTAGGGATGAGCTTCAAAATGTTGTTCTTTAGAAGGCTATGGTACGCCTCGGTTTGGGTGCAGGCTAAGGCGTCGAAGGTGCGGATACGTCGAGCAGGTCTATTGAAGTTGGGTCGCGCCCCAGCGGGACCATAGTTTGGGGTTGGAGTAGGCATGGTCAAGGTGGGTAAGGGCAGGACCTGGGATGATTGGAGCAGAGGTCGATATTAAGGTGGTTGGCTAGGCAGAATAGCAGACACTTCATTTTCCTTCCTGATCGTGCCCCTTGTAGTAGCCACCTTCTTGGCTATGTTGGTGGTATTTTCTCCGGCCTTGGCATAGGGATCTGTAATTCTTCCTGTCTTGAGGCCATTTTCTATCATCTCTCCCTGCATGATGAGCTCAGAAAAGCTTTTCCCCATGCTTGTGCAGAGTTTCTCATAGAATATACCTTGAAAAGTATGTACAAACAGTTGTACATACTCCTTCTCTTCCAGCGGGGGGTTTACTTGTGCAGCGGCCTCCCTCCATCTTAGGGCATAGGCTTTAAAGCTCTCCTTCTCACCCTTGCTCATTGTCATCAAGGACCATCGATCAGAAGTGAGGTCGATGTTGTGATGGTATTGGGCTTTGAACGCGTTGATTAGCTCCATCCACGTTGTGATCTTCCTTAAGTCCAGACGAGCGAACCATTGCAGAGCCGACCCCGTGAGGCTGTGTTGGAATAACTGCATGAGGAGCTTTGGGTCGTTGCCATGTCCACTTAGTGCTCCCACATATAGGCGAAGATGAGTAACGGGGTTACCGGTACTGTCGTACTTCTGAAAGTCAGGCATTTTAAACTTAGCAGGTCTCGGGTGGTCGGGGAAAAAACAAAGTTCATCATAAGAAGTGAACCCGTAAGCATCATGGCCATGGAAACTTCGCAACGAATCTTCCAATCCTTGGATTTTCAGACTAAGAGGATCTAGAGAGGCCTTCTTTGTGACGGGCGAAAGCAATATGGTCTCTTCTTCATTGGCATCTTCTTTAGTTTTCCCAGCACTGTCGGACTGAAGCGTGATCCTTGTATTAGCAGGTTCAAGGTCTTTAGATGAATTCATTGATGATGACGGGAGCGCAGTAGCATCCTTCATGGCTAGAGTTTGAATGAGTTTAAGCATCTCATCCATCTTAGTCCTCATTTTGTTAACTTCCTCTCGAGAGACTTGAGAGGATTCTTCAGGATTAGCGGCCATCAGTGATGCTTTGTGCCGAGTGATAATAGGATCCCTAGGTGGATGTTGCACTTTCTTGGGAGCAATGTTGACTCAGTGCAAGGTGACTTCTGTAAATAGAGATAAAAAGAAAAAAAAAGAAAAAGACAAAAACACAAGTCACAAGTTAGTTTTTGGTTTTTGGTTTTTGGAGAACTTTATGCAATGCATGTCCTAGGGTGCCCCTCTTTAGGAGGGGAACTTAACCATGATGTGTTGGCTCACTTTTGGAGATAGGGGATTTGCCCCTGTATGCAGACATCTTACCGTCAGGTAGGAACCTTCAACGATCTATGCATTCATTCATAAAAATAAAGAAGTACATTAAATTTTGTGTTTGAGATACAAAATAATTGAAATACATTTTAATAGGGGGAGGGGGAACATTTTCCTTTGGACTTCCACCTATCTACTTTTACAAAGGGAAACCCTAAACTACTCTTGAGTCTTCGGATTCGCTTTCCTTGGATTTGATGTCGAGGAGGTCGCTGAGAGACCTTGTTGATTGATTGCCCCTTGTCTTCTTGGCAATTCTATCTCCGTGAGTATAGAGGGATTGGGGCCCCTCTTATGGAATGAATCGAGATACATGCAATGAGTCCTTAGGATTACGTGGGAACCCTTAGGGTTTGGGTAGGTTCAATGCAAGGGAGAGTGACATTAGTGTCACTCTCAATGGGTTGATCATATGCATGAGAATGCAGTGACTTGAGTTACTTGGAACTCTTGTCTTGACATGGAATATTAAATGCATGAACATGAATATGCAAAAAGTATAAGGAGAGAAAGTACAATTGAAGTAAACATGCATGCATGAATAGTTAGACAGGCATTATAACAGTATAAATACAACCATTATAACAGCAGGTATAGACAAGTATAAATGAAAGTAAGAGCAGTCGCCCTTTCCTCCGTGATTTTGAAAACGGTGCTCGTGTCCTAAATCCGGCAGAGGTTCGGCTATGCATGGTGTCTATATGAGTATGAGGTTGAGGGTTGACTAATGCGTCCTAAAAAGGCTCGGTCCCCGGATCTTCAAACCTAGGCCCACTCCCCGAGGTGGTGCCATGATCGGTTGGTGATCCGAGTGGGGGAACCATCAAGAGGCCGTAGGCGAAGAAACTGACACAGCATCTTGCCCACAACCAATATATCGTTCCCCCTTTCTAACTAGAAAGGACATATCAGGGTATGCAAGTATGCAGAATGCAAGGGCACATGCAGTGTGTGTATGATTTTTAAAAGTGGAGGAAAGGGCCCAACAACTCCCATTCATCCTGTACATCACATTCATGCAATGCAGTTAATAAAATTTAAACAAAATGTGTACCTACAAAACAAAGATGCAAGTGTTAGTATGTGAATGACAAACATGATACAAGATAATATGAATAAATGCATATTTTTTTTTTGAAAACAATTTTGAAAATTTAGTTTTGAAAATTTAAAGTGAATAGGATTGAACCAAGTTAATTGAAGACTCTACATGGGTAAAGGGCAAAGAGACATGACTAACGGTCTAACCCTCGAAGTCTCCCCAGCGGAGTCACCAGCTATCGTGCCCAGATTTTTCGCACTCGAGGAATACTCACAGAAGCGGGAAAAATGTTGTACTCTCTCGTTAGAAGTCACCCTCCTAGAAGAATGAGTGCGACTAGGTTTGAATTGAAAGCAGGTTTGAATAAAGGGCTTTTGAAAAAGATTCAGAGTCGCCACCTAACTTAATTAAGGTGAGTTAGGTCACCTAAAAACTAAGCATAATCCGAATACTACACTTAGGGTTTCTGGGAAAAGGTTTTGAAAATATCTCCTCAAGAGGGGGTTTAAAGAAAACAGGTTGTTTGGCAACCTTTGGAAAACATTTAGCCCATTTTGAAAAATAACTCCGTTTGGTCTTTGAAATCAGTGATCCTAGGTTCAGAGGTTGGTTACGTGTAGCGAAGACGCACTAAGCTATCACCCTACCCTGCCCTTTTGGTACCTACATGTCAATTTACCCTAGATTTACCTATGAAAGTCTTTAACTAATTATTGGCCAATCCTATCCACTTTTAAAAACAATGCTTGAAAACTAACATGATGCATGATATGCAAGTGCAAAATAAGAGAATGGAAAAATAGATTTAGAAAGAGATTGATTTGATTTGAAAATTGAAATTGGAAAGTTTGAAAATTGAAAGTAAAAATTTGAAAATAGAAATTTTAAAATTGGAATTTTGAAAATAGATTGGAATTTGAGATTTGAAAAGATTTTGGAAACCGCACCCATGAGGGTGGAATTGAAAGTTTGAAAAGTATTGTGACCGCACCTATGAAGGTTGCCTACGTATCCCTTTGGGGGAATCAGGTTAGTCGTAGTTCGGACCGGAGTCCGATTCAAAATAGAAGAGTGGATTTGCAGAAGGAGATTGAATTGGAAACTGAATTTGATTTGAAATTGGAAGAGGAGATTGGAAATTGAAATTGAGAAGATTGGACTTTGATTTGAAAAGATAGATTTGGACTTGTTTTGGAAAGAGAAGGTTTAAGAATCCTAGACTTAAGAAAGATGAGACTTAGGAAAGACTCAAGAGTTTAAGAAAGATTAGATTTAGGAAAGGTTCAAATTAGGAAAGGTCCGATTTAGGAAAATTCCGAATTAAGAAAGTTTCATTTTTGGAAAGTTTCAAATTAAGAAAGTTTTAGGTTTACGAAAGTTTTCACTTTAGGAAAGTTTGGAATTTAAGAAAGTTTGGAAATTGGAAAGTTTTGAAAATTGAAAAGTTTGGAATTTAGAAAGTTTTGAAATAGGAAAGTATTAAATTTAGAAATGTTTTGAATTAGGAAAAGTTTAGTTTAGGAAAGACTTAGAATTTAGAAAGTTTAAAGTTAAGAAAGTTTTGAATTTTGGAATGTTTTGAAAAATGGAAGTTTTGAATTTGAAAAGTTTTGAAAACAAGGAAGTTTTGAAACTAAGAATGTTTCGTTTTGGGAAAGGTTTGAAAAAGGAAAGTTTTTAGTATAGGAAATGTTTGAATTAAGAAAGTTTTGAGTTTAGAAAAGTCTTAGATTTGGAAAGATGTTGAAGTTTTGGAAAATTTAAAATTTTGAAGAGATTTAGGTTTAGAAAGATTTAACTTAAGAAAGTTTTGAACTTAGAAAGTTTTGAAATTTAGAAAGTTTAAGATTTAAAAAGTTTTAGAATTTTAGAAAATCTTGAGATTAGGAAAGGTTCGAGTTTAGGAAAATGTTTGAAAACTTAGGTTTAACAAGTTAAGGTTTGAAAAGAAGGTAGAATTAGGAAAGGGTCGAATTAGGAAAGATTTGAAAGTTGAGTTTTAAAATTTAGGAAAGATTTTTATGTTCAAGTTTTGGAAACTTAAGGTTTAGGAAAGTGGAGGACTATGAAGGATTTGAATTAGGAAAGATTTGGATTTGGAAGGGATTGGATTTGGTTTCTAAAAGAAAAGATTTGATTTTGTTTCCAAAAACGGAGGGCGGGATCTAGTTTCCTAAACGGGGAGATTTGATTCGGTTTCCTAAAGGGAAGATAGGATACGGCAAGGATTTGGAAAAGGAGATTCTAGAAACCCTAGATTTGGAAAATTTTTGTTTTGACGTAGAAAAGAGGTTTTGGAAACATGTATAGTTTGGATGTAAAAACAAGGGGTTTTGGAAACCTAGGTTTGTGGCAAAGTTTGGAAACCATATTTTTGGGAAGAAAATTAGGGTTTCCTAATTGCGAGTTCTAGGACTTACTTGGGCTCCAAGGAAAGAATTTTTGGAAAGTGCGTTTTTAGAAACGAATATTTTCTAGAAGGGAATCCTAGGGAGGAACTTTTGGAAAGTGAATTTGAAGAGGGAGTTTTTGGAAAAAGATTTTAAAGAGAAGGAGTTTTGGAAAGTGTATTTTTAGAAATATAGATTTTAGAAGGAAAATCCTAGAGAATAAATTTCTAGAAGGAAGATTTTGGAAAGTGAGTTTTTTTAGAAAGGTTTTTGGAGAGAGTTTTTAAGAAGGTGAATCCAGGGAGTGTTTTTAGAAAGTGTATTTTGAGGAAAAGATTTTAGAGAGGAGTTGAAAAAGAGAGTTTTGAAAAATAGATTTTGGAAGGGAGTTTTTGAAAACAATTTTGGAGAGGAAAGCTTTAGGAAAGTATGTTGAAAAAGAAGATTTTTAGGAAGAGATTTATGAAGAGAGGGTTTTTGGAAAGTATGAAAATGTCTCACTTTCCTAAAGCGATTCTAACCATAAGAGGGCTAGAACCACTTTAAGAAAGTGGTTTTGGAAAACAATAAGATTTGAAAATATAGACCAAAAAGGTCACTTTTAATGTAACACTTTCCTAAAGCAAGCCTAGCCATGGAAAGGCTAAAATCACCCTAGAATTGTGGTTTTAAAAACATGTTTTTGGAAAATAGATTTTGTTGCAATTTTGAAAACAAGTTTGAAAACGTTTTGAAAAACAACTTTGAAAACGGTTTTTGGAAGATGCAAGACTATGATATGCACAATGCAATTTGGGGTCATGAACATACAAGGTTAAGGCTTCACCACATAATCAAGGGGGCCAGACCTACGTGGTCTTTGGTTAGACTAGAAGAAAGCCCCTGACACGGTGACTCTTCAATAGCCCAATCCTACACATGGACCGGGAGTCCCCTTGTTTCAAGCACACAAAGAAAGGGGGGGAAAGAGATGGGGGATTAAAATAGAGAAAACCCAAGTGGGTTGGAGAGAGAAGAGAGAGGGGGAAGTATAGAAAATTAAAGAGAAAGCCTACCGTATGTCTTCTTTATTTTGCGCGTCGCGCCGTCTTCGGTCTTTAGTCTTTGTCTTGATCTTCACCTTCAGTCTTCAAGAGTTGTCTTCAAGCTTTGGATGGCAGCTCTTCAAGTCTTCAAAGGATGGTTGAAGGCTAATGTATGAGTGTATGGGGGAGTGTATGAGTGTATAGGAGGCTAGGGTTTGTGTATAGTGGCTAGGGTTTGGGAAAACATAGGGAGGCTAGGGTTTTGGAGGTGCTCGGACTCTGTATATCGAAATATAGGATTTTTAGGTTAAGTTTGCAGACCCTTTTCACGTTGAATAAGGCTCTGTATTTATAGAAGTTGGACAAACCTGGCGCCTATTGCAGTGGCGCCAGGGCAAAATTGCTCTTGGCCCCACTAGGAGTGGCGCCAGGCCAATTCTTGGCTTGGCGCCACTACTAGTGGCGCCAGCCACTTAGGAAACTTTATAATTCGGCAAGCAACGTATCTTTGACTAGATTTGGGCACCTATACTAGTAACTACCATGCAATGTTTTGCCTGGCTTCACTAGGAGTAACTCCGAAAAGTCCGGGAATGATTTGGAGGAGCCAGGAATGACCCGGAAGGCCAGAAAGGAGCAGGAACACTTAAAATAGTGTCCTGGAGGTATTTGACTTGAAAAGTGAGGACAAGATGTGTCGGAAAGGTTGACCGGGCCTTTAGGGGCAAAACGGTCACTCGGACCGGGAAACTGCCGGGACAGACTCGGATTGTCCCGGAAGAAGACTTGGGATCTGGAAACATTATTCAGAATGTTCCCGAAGGTTGCCGGTTTGATTCCCAGAGCCGGCGTGGTCGGAAAAGGAGATCGGCCCACCCAGGGCAAAATGGTCATTTTGTACTGGGTTTGCCAAAACTGACTCGGAATGGTCTGGAAAGGTAAAGGAAGGTTGAGAACACTATAAAAAGTATTCTCGGGACATTACCGGTTTGATACCTAGAGCCGGTGTGGTCGAAGAAGGAGGCCGACACTCAAATGGCAAAACGGTCATTTTGTACCGGGTTGGCCGGAACTAACTCGGAATGATCCGGAAAGGTAAAGGAAGGTTGAGAATACTATAAAAAGTATTCTCGGGACATTACCGGTTTGATACCCAGAGCCGGTGTGGTTCCCGGGCCATTCGGATGCTTAGGGGCAAAATGGTCATCTTGACCGGAAAGTCTCAGAAAAGGTCCTAAAGGCAGTCTGGTCATTTTTGACCGAACTGGGCTAACAGACACTGGTCTTGACCTGAGTTTTGAGTGTTTCCGCCACTCTAACGGTAGTCGTCGTGACACAGGGGTTTGTTATCAATTCCCTATATCAACCTATTTGTGAATATTTCCGCTACTCTAACGGTTTTGTGAGTATTTTCGCTACTCTAACGGTTTTGTGAGTAGTTTCGCTACTCGGACCGTCTCGAGGAATATATTGTCTCGAGAGAGGGATTGGAAAGGGGTTTTACCGTCTCCGAGGGGGCGTGCCTAGATTGGAACCGTCTCGAGGAAGTTTTGAGTGTTTCCACCACTCTAACGGCGGTCGTGGTGACACAGGGGTTTGTTGCCAATTCCCTATATTGACCTATTTGTGAGTATTTCCGCTACTCTAACGGTTTTGTGAGTAGTTTTGCTACTCGGACCATCTCGAGGAATAAACTGTCTCGAGAGAGGGATTGGAAAGGGGTCTTACCGTCTCGAAGGAGGCGTGCCTAGATTGGAACCGTCTCGAGGAATAAACTGTCTCGAGAGTGGGATTGGAAATGGGTCTTACCGTCTCTGAAGAGACGTCCCTGGATTGGAACCGTGTCGAGGAATAAACTGTCTCGAGAGTGGGATTGGAAAGGGGTCTTACCATCTCCGAAGAGCCGTGCCTGGATTGGAACCGTCTCGAGGAATAAACTATCTCGAGAGTGGGATTGGAAAGGGGTCTTACCGTCTCCGAAGAGACGTGCCTGGGTTTTGAGTGTTTCCGCCACTCTAACGGCAGTCGTGGTGACACAGGGGTTTGTTGCCAATTCCCTATATCGACCTATTTGTGAGTATTTCCGCTACTCTAACGGTTTTGTGATTAGTTTCGCTACTCGGACCGTCTCGAGGAATAAACTGTCTCGAGAGAGAGATTGGAATTGGAATAAGAAAGGACAATGCCCCTAAGGGCATTTTGGTCATTTTGCCTCTATTTGGGCCTGACAGGCCGGCGAAGCGATGGAAAGATGGAATTTGGACCTAGAGAATTGGTTTCGATTGGGATATGCCCATAATGACTTGAAAACAAGTCTGGACGGAGTGTAGACTACCAAGCGGTCAAAAATGGGGTGCTTACATAAGTCTAAGTCCCATTTCTCCATCGTTTTGTGGGCCCCACCAGGCCCAAATAGAGGCAAAATGCCTAAAATGCCCTTAGGTGAATTGTCCAATCCAATTCCAATCCCTCTCTCGAGACAGTTGATTTCTCGAGACGGTAAATCTATTCCAAATCAAGCATGTCTTTTCGAATATGGTAAGTCCCCTTTCCAATTCCAAATTAGCCACATCTTTCCGAAGACGATAAGACCCCTTTCCAATTCCAATCCCTCTCTCGAAACAGTTGATTCCTCAAGACGGTAAATCTACTCCAATCGGCACGTCTGTCCGAAGACGATAAGACCCCTTTCCAATTCCATTCCCTCTCTCGAGACAGTTTATTCCTCGAGACGGTCCGACATATTTTTCAAAGAAAATCTCTTCGAAACGGTAAGTCCCTTTAAACCTGTCGACCGGGACGAGACCCCAAGTCCCCTAGATGGTAGAACGGTCCACCTTTGGCGCCTGCTAGCTCGCCAATGTACAAATGTCCGTTTAGGCACGCATTTCGAGAAAGCTGACTTCTCAGGCGCTAAGTCTCTTTAGTAGCTTCCCGAGATCAAGCAGTCTCGAGAATGATCGCGAACCGTTAGAGTAGCGAAAATACTCGTAAACATCGCAACTGTCAGAGTAACGGAAATACTCGTAAATAGGTCGATATAGGGAATTGCCAACAAACCCCTATATCACATGACTGCCATCAGAGTGGCGGAAACACTCAAAACCCAGATCAACACCAATGCTTGCTAGCCCATTTCGGTGAAAAATGACCAAACAGCCCCTTGGGCCTTTTCCAACACGTTTCTCAAGACCATACCTGAGTCTTCAAGAACGGTGAGTCCGACCGTCTAAGATTGTCTTAAAAGCAATCCGGCATGATTAGGTGCCTTCTAGTCTGTTTCGGGCCAACTCCGAGACTTTCCGGTTAAGATGACCATTTTGCCGCTAGGCATTCGAATGCCCCGGGAACCATACCGGCTTTGGGTATCAAATCGGTAACCTCCTGAGAATGCTTTTTATAGTATTCTCAACCTTTCTTTATTCTTTCGGATTGTTCCGAGTCAATTCCGGCAAACCTGGTAAAAAATAACTGTTTTGCCCCTAGAGGGCCGGTCGCCTTTTCCGACCACACCAACTCTGGGTATCAAACTGGAAACCTTTGGGAACATTCTGAATAATGTTTTCAAATTTTAAGTCTTCTTCCGGGACAGTCCGAGTCCGTCCCGGCAGCTTTTCGACCCGATTGACTGTTTTGCCCCTAATGGCGCGGCCAAATCCTTCCAATACATCCTATCTTCATTTTTCAAGTCAAATACCTCTGGGATACTATTCTAAGTCTTCCTTCTTTTTTCCAGCCTTCCGGGCCATTCCCGGTCCCTTAAATCATTCCCGGACTTTCCGGAGTCACTCCTACTGAAGCTAAGCTAAAAATTGCATGGTCGCCACTGGTACAGGCGCCCAAATCTAGTCAAAGATACGTTGCTTGCCGACTTACAAACTTTCCTAACTTGCTGGCGCCACTTGTAGTCGCGCCAAGCCAAAAAATGGCCTGGCACCACTCTTGGCAGCGCTAAGAGGAATTTTGCCCTAGCGCCACTACAACAAGTGCTAGGTCTATCTCATCTCTATAAATACAGAGCCTCCTCCAGCGTGAAAGAGGTCCGCAAACTCAGTCGAAAATCCTATATTTTGATATACAGAGCTCGCACACTCGGAAAACCCTAGCTCCTCTAGGTTTTCCAAACCCTAGCCACCATACACAAACCCTAGCCTCATATACACTCATACACACCCTTATATACTTATACAGTAGCCTCCAACCCTCTATTGAAGACTTGGATTGCTACAACTACGAAGATTTGAAGACCAAAGACGAGCGCCCTCGAAGATTAAGACTGAAGTGAAGCAAAGACCGAAGAAAAGCAAGGCGCACAAAATAAACAAGACACAAGGTAGGCTTTCTATTTAAATTTCTGCACTTCTCCCCTCTCTCTTCTCTCTCCTAACCCACTTAGGTTTTCTCTATTTTAATCCCTCATCTCTTCCCCCCCCCCCCCCCCCACCCCTCATTTATTTGCATGCTTGAAACAAGGGGACTCTCGGTCCATGTGTAGGATTAGACTATTGGAGGGTCACCGTGTCGGGGGCTTTCCTTTAGGCTAACCAGAGACCACGTGGGTTCGGCCCCCTTGATTAAGTGGTGAAGCCTTAGCCTTGTATGTTCACGACCCCAAATTTACATTGTGCATACCATCATCTTGCATTCTTCTAAAATCCATTTTCAAACTCGTTTTCAGAGCTTGCATTAAACTTGTTTTCAAAATTACATCAAAATCTCCTTTTTCGAAACATGTCTTCAAAATCACAACCCTAGGATGATTCTAGCCTCTCCATAGCTAGGATTGCTTTAGGAAAGTGTTATATTTAAAGTGAGTTTCATGGTCTATATTTTCAAACCTTTGTTATTTTCAAAACCACTCTTCTAAAGTGGTTCTAGACTTCTTATGGTTAGAATCGCTTTATGAAAGTGAGACACTTTTATACCTTCTAAAACTCTCTTTTCAAAAGTCTCTCTTCCTAAAAATCTCTTTTTCAACATACTTTCCTAAAAGTCTCCTTTCCAAAGTTGTTTTCAAAAACTCCCTCCAAATATCTATTTTTCAAAACTCCCTTTTTCAACTCATTTCCAAAATCCTCTCCCCAAAATCCACTTTCTAAAAACGCTCCCTCAAAATCTTTCCAAAGACTTTCTCCAATAATGTTCTACCAAAAATCTTTCTAAAAAACTCTCTTTCTAAAATCCTCCTTCTACAACTCCTCTCTAGGGTTTTCCTTCCAAAACACTTGTTTCCAAAAACACACTTTCCAAGAACTCTTTCCTTAGAGCCCAAGTCAAGCCCTAGAACTCACGATTAGGAAACCCTAATTTTCTTTCCAAAAACATGGTTTTCAAACTTGCCTTAAAACCTAGGTTTCCAAAACCTCTTGTTTTCACATCAAAACTATACATATTTCCAAAACCTATTTTCTATGTCAAAACTATACACTTCCAAATCTAGGGTTTTTAAAACTTCCCCTTTCCAAACCCTTGTCAAATCAAATCTTTCCTTTTGGAAACCAAATCAAATCTTCTTGTTTAGGAAACTAGATCGTACCCTCCGTTTTTGGAAACAAAATCAAACCTTCTCTTTTAGAAACAAAATCCAATCCCTTCCTAATTCAAATCTTTCCTAATTCAAATCCTTCCTAGTCCTCTACTTTCCTAAATCTTAAGTTTCCAAAACTTGACCATAAAAATCTTTCCTAAATTCTAAAATTCAACTTTCAAATCTTTCCTAATTCATCCCTTTCCTAATTTTACCCCTTTTCAAATCTTAACTTTCCAAATCTAAGTTTTCAAACCTTTCCTAATCTCAAAACTTTCAAAATCCTAAACTTTCCAAATCTTAAACTTTCTAAATGTCAAACCTTTCTAAATCCAAAACTTTCTAAACTCAAAACTTTCTTAAGTTGAAACTTTCCTAATTCAAACATTTTCTAAATCTTTCCTAATTTAAAATCATTCTAAATTCTAAGTTTTCCAAATTCAAAACTTTCTTAACTTGCAACTTTCTAAATTCTAAATGTTTCTTAAACTAAACTTTCCTAATTCAAAACATTTCTAAATTCAACAGTTTTCTATCTCAAAACCTTTCTCAAAATAAAACTTTCTAAATTCGAACTTTTCCTAATTCAAAACTTTCCTAAACGAAACTTTCCTAAAATGACACTTTCCTAATTTGAACCTTTTCTAATTTGAACATTTCCTAAATCCAATCCTTTCAAATCTTCCAAGTCCAACATTTGTGTCAATTCTTTTTCAAAATCTTTCCAAGTCAAATCCAATTTTTCTTTTCTAAGTCCTTAAGTCTAGGTTTCCTAAGACCAAGTTTTCCAAAGTCAAGTCTTTTCAAATCTTCCAATCAAAGTTCATTCTCTCAATCTTCCAATCCAATTTCCAATTCAATCTCTTTCCTACAAATCAACTATTCTATTTTTAATTGGACTCTTGTCCGAACTACGACTGATATGATTCCTCCAAAAGGATACGTAGGTAACCCTCATGGGTGCGGTCACAACTTCTTTCAAATTCCTCAACATTTTTCAAATCTCAAATTCTATAACATTTTTCAAGTTTCTATTTTTACGACTTCTTGCCAATTTCCAATCCTACAATTTTTTTCAAGTTTTCAATTCCATGATCTATTTCTATTTTTAATCTTCAATTTCAATTTCAAAAATCTTTTTTTCAAATTCAAACTTCTATCTCTTTCTTTTTCAAATCAAATCAAATCAAATTCTTTTCAAATCTATTTCCAAATCAAGTTTCTTTCCTTGCACTTGCATATCATGCATCATGATAGTTTTTAAACATTATTTTTCTAAAGTAAATAGGATTGGTCAATAGTTAGTTGAAGACTATCATAGGTGAATCCAGGGTAGATTGACATGTAGGTACTGAAAGGGCGGGGTAGGGTGATGGCTTAGTGCGTCTTCCCTACACGTAACCAACCTTCGTACGTAGATCACTAATTTCATAGACCAAAAACGGAGTTATTTTAAAAAAAGGGCTAAATATTTTTCAAAGGTTGCCAAACAACCTGTTTTCTTAAAAACACTCTCTTGAGGATGTTTTCCAAAATCGTTTTCCAAAATCCTAAGTGTAGTTTTCGGATTATGCTTAATTTTTAGGTGACCTAACTCACCTTAATCAAGTTAGGTGGCAGCTCCAAATCTTTTTCAAAAGCCCTTTATTCAAACCTATTTTCAATTCAAACCTGGTCGCACTCATTCTTCTAGGATGGTGAGTTCTAACGAGAGAGTACAATGTTTTTCCAACTTGTGTGTGTATTCCTCGAGTGCGAAAAATGTGGGCGCGACAGCTGACGACTCCACTGGGGACACTTAGAGGGTTAGGCAATAGTCATGTCTTTTTACCCTTCACCCATGTAGAGTCTTCAATTAACTTAGTTCAATCGTATTCACTTTAAATTTACAAAACCAAATTTTCAAAATTGTTTTAAAAAAAAAAACATGCATTTATTCATATTATATTGTATTAAGTTTGCTATCCACATACTGACTCTTGCATCTTTTGTTTTGTAGGTGCACTTTTGTTTGCAATTTTATGTTATTAACTATTATGCATGAATGTGATGAACAGTATGGATGGGAGTTGTTGGGCTCTTTCCTCCACTTTTAAAAATCACACACACTTCATGTACACCTGCATTCTGCATACTTGCATTATTACCCTGATGTGACCTTTCTAGTTAGAAAGGGAGAACGATATATTGGTTGTGGGCAAGATGCTGTGTCAGTTTCTTGCCTACGGCCTCTTAATGGTTCGCCCACTCGGATCACCAACCGATCATGGCACCACCTCAGGGAGTGGGCCTAGGTTTGAAGATCCTGGGACCGAGCCTTTTTAGGATGCATTAGTCAACCCTCAACCTCATACTCATATAGATACCATGCATAGCCGAACCTCTGCCGGATTTAAGACACGAGCACTGTTTTCAAAACCACAGAGGAAAGGGCGACTGCTTTTACTTTCATTTATACCTGCTTATGCCTGCTGTTATATTGACTGTATTCATATTGTTATATTGCCTGTCTAACTGCTCATGCCTGCATGTTTACTTCAATTGTATTTTCTCTCCTTATACTCTTTGCATACCCATATTCATGCATTCAATATTCCATGTCAAGACAAGAGTTCCAAGTAACTCAAGTCACTGCATTCTCATGCATATGATCAACCCATTGAGAGTGACACCAAGATCACTCTCCCTTGCATTAAACCTGCCTAAACCCTAAGGGTTCTCATATAACCCTAAGGATTCATTGCATGCATCTCAATTCATTCCATAGGAGGGGCCCCAATCCCTCTATACTCACGGAGATAGGATTGCCATGAAGATAAGGGGCAACCAATCAGTAAGGTCTCTCAGCGACCTCCTCGACATCAAATCCAAGGAAGGCAAATCCGAAGACTCAATAGTAGTTTAGGGTTTTCCTTTGTAAAACTAGATAGGTGGAAGTCTGAAGGAAAATGTTCCCTCTCCCCCTGTTTAAATGTATTTCAATTCTCTTGTATCTTAAAACCAAAGTTCAATGTACTTCTTTATTTTTGTGAATGAATTAAGGGATGATTGTAGGAATGGATGAAGGTTCCCACTCGACAGTAAGGTATCTGCATACAGGGGCAAATCCCCTATCTCCAAAAGTGAGCCGAACACATCATGTTTAGTTTCTCTCTCATGTAGGGGCACCCCTAGGAGATGCATTGCATACAAATTTTCAAATCAAGGCACTGACTTCTCTTTTGTTTCTTATCTTATATCTTCCCCCTCCTCATCTCCAAGTACTAAGAGAACCGAAGACAGAAGCAAGACAAGAAGGGGGTTTCCTCAACCATCCATTTATTATTATCCTACTGCTCACATGTGCACTTTTATTATGTTCATGCATCTACATCCATTCAGAGACAAGAGTTCCAAGGAACTCAAGTCATTTCATTCTCATGCATCTAATCAACCGTAGAGAGAAAGGAGCAATCCAATCTCATGTTAATCGAACCTACCAAAACTTCTACAGTTTCTTAAACCCTAAGGATTCATGGCATGCATAGAACCATATCTCAAGAGAGGCCCAAATCTCTCTCAGTCCATAGAGGCGGGATTGCCCAAATAAGGAAACATCACTCGACCCACAGCGAAAAGGTATTATATTGCATAATAGGGGCAAAACCCCGCCTCCAAAATGGACTTGCCATCATGCCTAGATTCCCTCAAATAAGGGACCTTCATAGGGCATGCATCGCATAGAGCCTCCAACTCCATATGCTGATTGTATTCTGTTTTTCTTTTTCTTTTGTAGGTCAGAGAGCACAATTGAATTCATGGAATCCCTCTAGTACCCCACCAAGTTCAAACTCATGGAAGAATGAACCTAGTTGTTAGAAGAGGCTGAACCTACATCAGGGAGTAAGAAGAACTAATCATCCATCAACAAGACATTACTTCCACACCATACCGCGACGATCACCGTCCCTGCAAAGTTTTGTCAGACCCATGCATTACTACTAAAGAATCTCCTAACTTCCAAATGCATGCTAAACACTGCAGAAGATATGTCAATCCTTCCTCCATCGTTGGCGATACACCCGGAGCATGAAATGCCAAAGAAGCTGACAATTTCAAAACCTGTCAAGGGTTCTCACCAAGAGATCCACATGAAAAGGGAGATTTCTAAAAAATTCGTCTATTTTCTTTTCTTCTTTCTATTTCTTGCCTATCTTCTTTAAATAAACATTGCATGCCATGTAATCATGTTTTTAAATGAAAATAGGTAGTTCCCAGTTTATCTCCTTTGTTTCATACTCTTGTGGACGATTGTCACATTTAGGGATTCTCCCCCATTTGGTAAATGACTCGACTTGAAGGATGGGATAGCATGGGCAACCCATTCTAAAGGGAGTTAAAACCTTTGAGAGACAAAGAGAGAGTGAGAGATAGGAGGAAGGTAGTGGTGTGAATTTCATTGAAAAGACGACTCTTGCGTGATATCCTGGCTAAGCGATGGGCAACCGAGTCCTCAAAATGATGAGAAGCCATTGTTCTATTTATCCTAAATAAACACTACACCTTGCTCAGCCCACTAGAGCCGTAACTAATTTTTATCCAAATGTCCCCAAACCAATAA
Source organism: Euryodendron excelsum (assembly GCA_033060915.1). Classification (NCBI taxonomy): domain Eukaryota; kingdom Viridiplantae; phylum Streptophyta; class Magnoliopsida; order Ericales; family Pentaphylacaceae; genus Euryodendron; species Euryodendron excelsum. The sequence goes on from CM065391.1 coordinate 17,036,554, forward strand.
CCATCCCCGACACTGGGTTAAGCACAGAGTAGTTGATTCGATAAAATATATAGGGGTTATTGGCATAAACACATTATCTCTAGGAATATTGTCTAAATTTTGTACAAAGGCTTTATGAACTAAGCAATTCAATTTGAAATGATTAGAGGCCATCAATTCTGCTATCATACATAAAAATATCCCATTTTGCTTAACTCGCTAGTGCCTCGCAGAAAGCGGAAATTTTTTTTCAACCCTGATCCGAAACCATCCCCCCACACCAGGACAGACAGGCAATAGAAGATCTGGTAGATAATATCATCGACTATCAAGCTGAAGTAACGTGGAAGCTCTATGGATCAAGCAATCTTGTTCAAAATGAAGAGAGGCCCTCATTTCACTTCCCATACAGTTAAAAGCAGCCCTTGTTGAACCTATTGAGACAGTTATCTTTCTTTTCCAAAACACACCCCAACCTAGGGATCACCGTCCACAACCGGTTAAATGAAAATGTTAAGGAAAGGATCCGAGAGAAAGAAGTTGTAGAAATGTTCTTCTTGTCAAAGGCACCAAGAAAGGGAAGAAAAAAAGAAACATATCAGAGGAAAGACCGAAAAAGAATCATGTTGTGCTATATTTGGAAAGCATATAAAGCCAGAAGTTAGGAAAAAGGGGGCAAACGTCAGACTTAGAAGGTCAAAAAGTTGCAAGAAAGTTCAACTCCTTTTGTAAAAGAGGAAATTCAAAGGTGATCCTAGGTAACGAAGCTACCAAGTAGAAATAATAGGTTTGAGCCTTTACCCTTTCTTGTAAAAACCCAAAAACCATGGCCTAACATTACAACTTTACTAAAGTCCTCTCTGATTGGAAAAAAGGATTGCTTGATCTAGATGAGCCAGACGTGTTGCCGAAGCTGAAGGGGGAAATTAGGGGACCAAACCTTAGGGGAAGACAAACCAAGGATGGTGCGGATCTAAACCCTACTGGAGACAACATCAAATTTGAGCCTACATATCCCATTCATTCATAAACCCCTTAACCTAGCCTACATTACAGTCCAAGTTAAAGTCCTCTCTGATCAAAGAAAATTGATTAGTCCAAGTAAGCCTGAGCAATACCATGACAACTAGGCTAAGAAAGGAGAACTGGAAGGGAATGTAAGGGGCAATCTCATCCTTCAAGATGTGCTCAGATGGTTTTAGTTTAAACAACCCACTAAAAGAAGATCTTTGAGCCTAAATATCCTTTCCTTTCTTACAACCTCTAAACCCAGCCTACATTACGGTCCTAAAAGAAGTCTTCTCAGATCGAGGGCTTAGCTGTTTATCACTCTACAAAGGGCATGCGAGTTGTCGCTCGAGCCATAGTGGCATTTTGGAGATCCGAGAGAGAAAACCAAGTGAGATCAGAAAAACCCCAAACAACAACTCTGTAGAAAGTAGGGATAGGATAGTAAACCAAAAGGTCAAGATCCTTGGAGAATGGTGCAAATGCTATCATACCCCGACATGAATGGGACAAAACTGAATGGGGCAAGTCCTGGAAAGGAAACAAAATCTTAAGAGTATGGGCCCTGGGGCAATCTTGGGGCATTCTTTGTAAATAGCTTATATACATGTAGTACTAATGCATACATGACATGTATAACCTGTACGTCCATTTAGATTCTTATATAGTTTATTCATGCATTCAATTGCATTCTTATATAAACCTATTCATTCGTAAGGAAGTAAGTCATGCATTTAATTCAATTCTTACATAAATCTGTGCATTTATCACAAAAAAATGGGGGACATTGCATTCAATTCCATTCCTATATGTGCATTATCCAAAAGTATAACATGCATTCAATTCCACTTCTATGTGAACTTGTGCATTCATAAAAAATAAATCATGCATTTAATCCCATGTGCAATCATCATAAAAAATAAAAAATGATGCCCTTTACTAGGGCATTTTTAAAATTGTTTTTGTACAAAACTAACTCTGTGTCTTTCCCTCTCTCTCAAATAAGAAATAGGGAACAAGATAAAACGCAAAAAGGAGCTAAAGCCACCACTCAAACATCTACAGCACCGTTACACACCTCAGAAAGCTTAGATTTCCATGGCCGACAAGAAACAGAGAATGGGGCAATGACCCACCCTCGACCTCCCCAATCAAAATAGCATCGGCCATCCTAAAGGTCAAAAGGTGGGAAACTTTAACATCCATTTTCTCTTCAAAGGCAGGCTTGACTAAAAGGAAGGGGTCGACTGGAGATCTACTCCCCCCTCCCACTCTGGCTAGAAGATGCTCGATTGGCAGAGTGCTAACTACCCCTAGAGCGGCTGGAGCTGCCGACAGAATCTATCCGAGTGGCCTTCCCTGAGCGGCGTCTCCTCTCAAAGCCGTCATCACCCGCATCTGCCATCCTGAAAAGGTAAGCCAAGGTGAGAAGTGTTAATATATCAAGCACATAATGGACATAACAAAGTAAAATGAAATAATCAACTAACACAAACAAAACAAATAAAAGAGTTCAAATGATAAGTTAAAACAATTTTCCTATGTACACATTTTGATTTACAACTTCAAATCAAATCTTAAGGGTCTTCTGTCTTTTCCCTTCAAAAAGATTTTATTTCTAAAAACTTTTTCTAACTCTTTCCCTAATTTCTAAAAATTTCGGCAGAATTTCGTTTGAAAATGACCCCTACAACACCCATGACATCAACACAAAACACAAAACGTGCACTTCACGTTGTCACAATCACATAACATCAGCACCCATGCGTACTTTTCAATTTTTCAAAATTTTCAAAACACATGTTTTATTTTTCCAATTAATCAATGGTTTTCAAAAATGCCTTAAATTTCTTCAAAGTCATTTCAAATGTTTTTCAAAAATATTCCTACATTTTTCGAATTTTAAACTGTAAGGAATTTCATCAATTTCTTTAGTTTTCTCATTTTCCTAAATTTTTTAAGTATTTTCCTATTTTTTAAAAAATCAACAAATCACCGAGTTTTGAAAAAATCACGAAACTTCACACAATTGTTAAACACATTTTTCTAAGGCACATTACACAAAAATCCAGCCAGAAAACCCAATGCCCAAGTCTGTAGGAACAAATTCACTATTCTAACAGAAAACCCTCTTCGTAATCATGAAAAATCACTCAAATTCAATCAAACAAGCACCAAAATGCAAAAATAATATCACCATCATGTTAAAAACATGTCAAAACATCAATTTCCAATATTCACATGATTCAAATGAAATTCTACACATTAAAATCAACGAAAATTTGAAAACTCACTTTTTGAAAGTTCTCCGGAGAAATTTTCTCTTTCGACGACTTTTTCGGTGACGTGGTCTCCTTCCAGCAATCACCCGTGGTCTCCAAGAAGTGCCCCTTCAAGGTTTAATTCGATTTTCACACAAAGTCTCTCGGATTTGACAAAACTCTCCAAAATGCCGCAAGTGTTCAAACCAGAAAATTTTCTGGTTTTGTTCCTAAGCCTGGCGCCACTAGCAGAGGCGCCAAGCCTTCTTTGCCAAAGGCACCACTCCTAGTGGCGCCAGTGTCCAATTCTGGGTAGCTTTACCCCCTTTACTGCCAAATCTCATTTTAGAATGCCTTTTTGGCCTGATCTCCATTTTCGACCCCCATTGTCGAAAGATTCCCAATGTCCATCCCTCCGACTGCCTCGCGGTCAACATGTAACTCTTACTTTTATCGTTGTCTGTCTTTGACAAGCAAAGACAGAAAAAGAGGGGCAGCTGTAAGCACCCCATTTTTGACCACTCAACAGTCTGCGCTCCGTCCAGACTTGTACTCAAGTCAATATGGACGTATTCCAATCGAAACCAATTCTCTAAGTCTAAATCACGTCTGCCCATCACTTTACGGGCCCCACCAGGCCCAAATAGAGGCAAAATGCCCAAAATGCCCTTAGGAGCATTGTCCATTCTAATTCCAATCCCTCTCTTGAGACAGTTGATTCCTCGAGATGGTAAATCTATTCCAAATCAGGCACGTCTTTTCGAAGACGGTAAGTCCCCTTTCCAATTCCAAATCAGGCACGTCTTTCTGAAGACGATAAAACCCCTTTCCAATTCCAATCCCTCTCTCGAGACAGTTGATTCCTCGAGATGGTAAATCTACTCCAATCAGGAACGTCTTTCTGAAGACGCTAAGATGCCTTTTCAAATCCAATCCCTCTCTCGAGACAGTTTATTCCTCGAGACAGTCCGGCACGGTTTTTGAAGAAAATCTCTTCGAAATGGTAAGTCCCTTTAAACCTGTCGCCTGGGACGAGACCCCAAGTCCCCTATATGGTAGAACGGTCCACCTTTGGTGCCTGCTAGCCTGCCAATGTAGAAATGTCCATTTAGACACGCCTTTCGAGAAAGTTGACTTCTCAAGCGCTAAGTCCCTTTAGCAGCTTCCCGAGATCAGACAGTCTCGGGAATGACCGCGAACCGTCAGAGTAGCGGAAATACTCGCAAACATCATAATCGTCAGAGTAACGAAAATACTCGCAAATAGGTCGATATGGGGAATTGCCAACAAACCTCTGTATCACACGACCGCCGTTAGAGTGGCAGAAGCACTCAAGACCCAGGTCAACACCAGTGCTTACTAGTCCATTTCGGTGAAAAATGACCAAACTGCCCCTTGGGCCTTTTCCAACACGTTTCTCGAGACCATACCTGAGTCTTTAAGAACGGTGAGTCCGACCGTCTAAGATTGTCTTAAAAGTAATCCGGCATGATTAGGTGCCTTTTAGTCAGTTTTGGGCCAATTTCGAGACTTTTCGGTCAAGATGACCATTTTGCCCCTAGGCATTCGAATGCCCCGGGAACCACACTGGCTGTGGGTATCAAACCGGTAACCTCCCGAGAATGCTTCTTATAGTATTCTCAACTTTCCTCTATCTTTTCAGATCATTCCAAGTCAGTTCTGGCAAACCCGGTACAAAATTACTATTTTGCCCCTAGTAGCCTGGTCTCCTTCCGACCACACCGGCTCTAGGTATCAAACCGGTAACCTCCCGAGATTGCTTCATATAGTATTCTCAATCTTCCTATATCTTTTCGGATCATTTCGAGTCAGTTCCGGCAAACCCGGTACAAAATGACCGTTTTGCCCCTAGTGGGCCGGTCTCCTTGTCCGACCACTCCGGCACTGGGTATCAAACCGGAAACCTTTGGGAACATTCTGAATAATGTTTTCAATTCTCGAGTCTTCTTCCAGGACAGTCAGAGTCCGTCCCGGCAGCTTTTCGACCCAATTGACCGTTTTGCCCCTGATAGCCCGATCAAATCCTTCCAATACATTCTATCTTCATTTTTCAAGTCAAATACCTTTGGGACACTATTCTAAGTGTTCCTGCTCTTTTCCAGCCTTTCGGGCCATACCCAGTCCCTTAAATTATTTCCGGACTTTCCGGAGTCACTCCTAGTGAAGCTAGGCTAAAAATTGCATGGTAGTCACTAGTACAGGCGCCCAAATCTAGTCAAAGATATGTTGCTTGCCGACTTACAAACTTTCCTAACTTACTGGCGCCACTAGTAGTGTCACCAAGCAAAAAAATGGCATGGCACCACTACAACAAACGCTAGGTCTATCTCATCTTTATAAATATAGAGCCTCCTCTAGCATGAAAGAGGTCCGCAAACTCAGTTTGAAAATCCTATATTTCAATATACAAAGCTCGCACACTCCCAAAACCCTAGCTCCTCTAGGTTTTCCAAACCCTAGCCACCATACACAAACCCTAGCCTCATATACACTCATACACACCCTTATATACTTATACACTAGCCTCCAACCCTCCATTGAAGACTTGGATCGCTGCAACTATGAAGATTTGAAAACCAAAGACGAGCCCTCGAAGATCAAGACTGAAGTGAAGTAAAGACCGAAGAAAAGCAAGGTGCGCAAAATAAACAAGACACAAGGTAGGCTTTCTATTTAAATTTCTGTACTTGCCCCCTCTCTCTTATCTCTCCTAACCCACTTGGGTTTTCTCTATTTTAATCCCCCATCTCTATCCCCCCCCCCCCCTAATTTGCATGCTTGAAACAAGGGGACTCCCGGTCCATGTGTAGGATTAGACTATTGGAGGGTCACCGTGTTGGGGGCTTTCCTTTAGGCTAACAGGAGACCACGTGGGTTCAGCCCCCTTGATTATGTGGTGAAGCCTTAGCGTTGTATGTTCACGACCCCAAATTTGCATTGTGCATATCATCATCTTGCATTATTCCAAAAATCATTTTCAAACTCGTTTTCAAAGCTTGCATTAAACTTGTTTTCAAAATTACATCAAAATCTCCTTTTTCAAAACATGTTTTCAAAATCACAACCCTAGGGTGATTCTAGCCTCTCCATGGCTAGGATAGCTTTAGGAACATGTTACATTTAAAATGAGTTTCATAGTCTATATTTTCAAACCTTTGTTATTTTCAAAACCACTTTCCTAAAGTGGTTCTAGCCTTCTTATGGTTAGAATCGCTTTAAGAAAGTGAGACATTTTTATACCTTCTAAAAACTCTATTTTCAAAAGTCTCTCTTCCTAAAAATCTCTTTTTCAACATACTTTCCTAAAACTCTCCTTTCCAAAGTTGTTTTCAAAAACTCCCTCCAAAGATCTATTTTTCAAAACTCCATTTTTCAACTCCTTTCCAAATTTCTCTCCCCAAAATCCACTTTCTAAAAACGCTCCCTAAAAAACTTTCCAAAAACTCTCTCAAATAATCTTCTACCAAAAATCTTTCTAAAAAACTCTCTTTCCAAAATCTTCCTTCTAGAAACTCCCCTCTAGGGTTTTCCTTCCCAAAAACTTGTTTCCAAAAACACACTTTCCAAAATCTCTTTCCTTAGAGCCCAAGTCAAGCCCTAGAACTCATGATTAGGAAACCCTAATTGTCTTTCAAAAAACATGGTTTTCAAACTTGCCTTAAAACCTAGGTTTTCAAAACCTCTTGTTTTCACATGAAAACTATGCATATTTTCAAAACCTATTTTCTACGTCAAAACTATACACTTCCAAATCTAGGGTTTTTGAAACTTCCCCTTTCCCAATCCTTGTCAAATCAAATCTTTCCTTTAGGAAACCAAATCAAATCTTCTCGTTTAGAAAACTAGATCCTATCCTCCGTTTTTGGAAACAAAATCAAACATTCCCTTTTAGAAACAAAATCCAATCCCTTCCTAATCCAAATCTTTCCTAGTTCAAATCCTTCCTAATCCTCTACTTTCCTACATCTTAAGTTTCCAAAACATGACCATAAAAATCTTTCCTAAATTCTAAAATTCAACTTTCAAATCTTTCCTAACTCACCCCTTTCCTAATTTTACCCCCTTTCAAATCTTAACTTTCCAAATCTAAGTTTTCAAACCTTTTCTAATCTCAAAACTTTCTAAATCTTAAACTTTTTAAATTTCAAACCTTTCTAAATCCAAAGCTTTCTAAATTCAAGACTTTCTTAATTCAAAACTTTCTTAAGTTGAAACTTTTCCTAATTCAAACTTTTTCTAAATCTTTCCTAATTTAAAATTTTTCTAAATTCTAAGCTTTCCAAATTCAAAACTATCTTAACTTGAAACTTTCCAGATTCTAAACCTTTCTTAAACTAAACTTTCCTAATTCAAAACATTTTTAAATTCAACACTTTTCTATTTCGAAACCTTTCTCAAAATAAAACTTTCTTAATTCGTACTTTTCCTAATTCAAAACTTTCCTAAACGTAACTTTCCTAAATTGACACTTTTCTGATTTGAACCTTTCCTAATTTGAACATTTCCTAAATCCAATCCTTTCAAATCTTCCAAGTCCAACATTTGAGTCAATTCTTTTTCAAAATCTTTCCAAGTCAAATCCAATTTTTCTTTTTTAAGTCCTTAAGTCTAGGTTTCCTAAGACCAAGTTTTCCAAAGTCAAGTCTTTTCAAATCTTCCAATCAAAGTTCATTCTCTCAATCTTCCAATCCAATTTCCAATTCAATCTCTTTCCTACAAATCAACTATTCTATTTTTAATTGGACTCTTGTCCGAACTACGAAGGAAAGGGCAACTACTCTTACTTTCATTTTTACCTGCTTATTCCTATTGTTATAATGATAGTTTTCATACTATTATAATGCCTGTTTAACTACTCGTGCACGCACGTTACTTTGCTCTTGCATTTTCTCTCCTTATACTCTTCGCATATCCATGTTCATGCATTCAACATCCCATGTCAAGACAAGAGTTCCAAGTAACTCAAGTCACTGCATTCTCATGCATATGATCAACCCAAAAAGAGTGACACCTAGTTCGCTCTGCTTTGCATTAAACCTACCCAAACCCTAAGGGTTCCCACGTAACCCTAGGGACTCATAGCATGCATCTCAATTCATTCCATAAGAGGGGCTGCAATCCCTCTATGCTCACGGAGATAGGATTGCCATAAAGACCAGGGGCAATCGATCAACAAGGTCTCTCAACGACCTCCCCGACATCAAACCAAAGGAAGGCGAATCCAAAGACTCAAGAGTAGTTTAGGGTTTTCCTTTGTAAAAGTAGATAGGTGAAAGTCCAAAGGAAAATGTTCCCCCTCCCCCTAGTAAACTGTATTTCAATTTTTTTGTACCATAAATAAAAAATTCAATGTGCTTTTTTTGCTTTTACGAATGTGTATGAATGGTTAACGGTTCCCGCTCGACAGTAAGGTATCTGCATACAGGGGCAAATCCCCTATCTCTAAAAGTGAGCCAATGCATCATGTATAGTCTCCCCTCTGAGTAGGGGCATAAAAATTTTCAAATCAAGACACTAACTTCTCTTTTTATTTTTGTCTTCTATCCTCCCCCCTCCTCATCTCCAAGTACCCAGAGAACCAAAGACAAAAGCAAGACAAGAAAGGGGGTTTTCTCAATCACTCACTCATTATCATCATATTGCTTACATGTTCACTTCTTTTATTGCTCATGCATCCACATCCATTCCAAGACAAGAGTTCCAAGAAACTCAAGTCATTTCAGTCTCATGCATCTAATCAACCGTAGAGAGAAAGGAGCAATCCAATCTCATGTTAATCGAACCTACCAAAACTTCTAAGGGTTCCTCAACCCTAAGGATTCATGGCATGCATAGAATCATATCTTGAGAGAGGCACAAATCTCTCTCGGTCCATAGAGGTGGGATTGCCCAAATAAGGAAACATCAACCGGCCCACGCCGAAGAGGTATTGTATTACATAATACGAGCAAAACCTTACCTCCTAAATGGACTTGTCATCATGCCTATATTCCCTCAAATAAGGGACCTTCATAGGGCACGCATCGCATAGAACTTCCAATTCCACATGCTAATTACATTTCATTTTTCTTTACCTTTTCCATGTCAAAGAGCACAACCGAATGCATGAAAACCCCTCTAGCATTATGCCCAATTCAAACTCACGGAAGGATAAGCAAAGGCCAAACCCACATTAAGGAGTAAGAAGAACTGGTCATCCACCTACAAAACGTTACCTCCATGCCATGCTGTGACAAGCACCATCCAAGCAGAGGAGGACTTCAAGCAGAAGAGGATTTCACTATTTGTGAAGTCTTGTTAGACCCGTGCATTGCAACAACATAATCCTTTAACTTCCAAATGTAGGCCAAATGTCGTGAACTCACCGTTCGTTGATACACCCGGTGAATGAAGCACCAAAGAGCTTAGCATAGTCCTAGAACCCTATTAAGGGTTAAGGGTTCTCACCAAAAGGTCCACTAGAAAAAGGAGGTTTTCATGAAATTCGTCTATTTTCTTTTTTCTTTCTAGTTCTCGTATATCTTCTTTAAATAAACATTGCATGCCATGTAATCATGTTTTTAAATGAAAATAGGTACTTCTAGTTTATCTCCTTTGTCTGATACTCTTGTGGACGATGGTCACATTTAAGGATTCTTTTCCATTCAGTAATGACTCGATTTAAAGGATGGGATAGCATGGGCAACCCACTCAAAGGGGGTTAAAACCTTTGAGAGACTAAGAGATAGGAGGAAGGCAATCTCAATAAAGAAGCGTGAATTTTATTGAAAAGGCGACACTTGCATGATATCGTAGCTAAGTGATGGCAGTCGAGTGCTCAAAATGATGAGGGGCCATTGTTCTATTTATCCCAAATAAACACTATCCTTTGCTCAACCCACTAGAGCCATCAGTGATCTCTTTTCAGATATCCCCAAACCTATAACCATCCCCCACATTGGGGTAAGCACAGAATAGTTGATTCAGTAGAATATGTAGGGGTTCACGGGCAGAAGCGCACTATCTATAGGAACATTGTCTAAATTTTGTATAAAGGCTTTATGGACTAAACAATTTAATTTGAAGTGATGTAAGGCCCTCATTTCTTCTACCATGCACAAATAAATCCCTTTGTAAAGCCCACTTAAGCCGGTTACTTTCCTCAAGAAAACCGACCAGATGATCACCGCCCACATTGGGTTAAGGCAAAAGTCATAAGTAAGAATTAATGAGCGATGATGAAAGGGTTGAGTTTCAAGAAGATATAATGAGCAATGATGAAAAGAGTGATTTCCAAGAAGATATATTGAGCAATGATGAAAGGGTTGATTTCCAAGAAGATGTAATGAACAACGACGAAAATGGTGATCTTCAAGAAGTTATGGCGTCAAAGGCATCTCTAAAGAAGATATTATGTTCGTGGGGATCTTCAAAAGAAGATACTGTCATCCCAAAATATAAATGAAAAAGTTGGCATCTCCAAAAGTTACTTAGCAACAAATTTCTTGATGAAAAAAAAGAATCTTAAATTAGAAGGCAAAAAGCGGTCCAGAAGAACAACAAGAGTATGAAGGAAAGAAGAAAGCAGTGAATGGAAGTTAAGTTGCCAAAGGTGATCATTGGTCTTTTAAAAACCCCACAAGTGATAATGTTTGAGCTTTCTACCCTTTTCATTCATAAACCCCGTAACCTAGCTTACGTTACAGTCCAAATTAAAGTCTTCTCTGATCAAAGAAAATTGCTTAGTCCAAATAAGCCTGAACAATACCAAGACAAGTAGGGTAAGAAAGGAGAATTGGAAGGGAATGCAAGGGGCAATCTCATGCTCCAAGATGTGCTCAGATGGTTTCGATTTAAACAACCCACTAAAAGAAGATCTTCGAGCCTAAATATCCCTTTATTTCTTACAACCCCTAAACCCAGCCTACATTACGGTCCTAAAAGAAGTCTTCTCAGATTGAGGGCTTAGCTGTTTATCGCTCTGCAAAGGGCATGCGAGTTGTCGCTCGAGCCATGGTGGCATTTTGGAGATTTGAGATAGAAACCCAAGTGAGCTCAGAAACACCCCAAATAGTAACCCTGTAGAAAGTAGGGATAGGATGGCAAACCAAAAGATCAAGATCCCTGGAGAATAGAGCAAATGCTATCACACCCCGATGAGAATGGGACAAAACTGAATGGGGCAGAGTCCTGGAAAGGAAACAGAATCTTGAGAGAATGGGCCCTAGGGCAATCCTGGGGCATTCTTTGTAAATAGCTTATACACATGTAGTACTGATGCATCCATGACATGTATAACCTGTACATCTATTTAGATTCTTATGTAGTTTATTCAAGCATTCAATTGCATTCTTGTATAAACCTGTTCATTCGTAAGGAAGTAGGTCATGCATTTCATTCAATTCTTATATAAATCTGTGCATTTATCACAAAAAAAAAAATTGGGGGACATTGCATTCAATTCCATTCCTATATCTGCATTATCCAAAAGTATAACATGCATTCAATTCCACTTCTGTGTGAACCTGTGCATTCATAAAAAAATAAATCATGCACTTAATCCCATGTGCAATCATCATAAACTATAAAAAATGACGCCCTTTACCAGGGCATTTTTGAAATTATTTTTTGTACAAAACTAACTCTATGTCTTTCCCTCTCTCTCAAATAAGAAACAGGGAACAAGGTAAAACGCAAAAAGGAGCTAAAGCCACCACTCAGACATCTACAGCACCGTTACACACCTCAGAAAGCTTAGATTTCCATGATCGACAAGAAACAGAGAATGGGGCAATGGCCCACCCTCGACCTCCCTAATCAAATGACTCCTGACTCAAGATACCATGTATGCTGAAAAAGGGGAGTAACGAATAAGTGTCTGATCGCTCAAAGCTGGAATAATGAAACATATCCCCGAAAATAAGCATTGACCCCCGACTGGAGTCTAGTAAGGCTCTCGAAGGTCTCTCCCACAACCAAAGGAGCATGGGAGTGCCCCTCACGAATCTTGACAAGCAATGCACATAACCAACAGTCGACCAAGTCATCCCCCTTGGTGGAAACATCAACAAGATTATGAGACGCAGAGCTAGGGCTACCTTCGAGAAATGGACCAATCTTGAGGAATATGCTAGTCCTCTATTTGTCGCAAACTCAAAATGAGAGAAACAAGAACTTCACTGGGACATAAGGAAACTGGGGCAGCAGATTAGAAGAAAAGGCCGCAAAATGGAGCCTAAGCTGAAAAGAGACAATCGTGATGCAGCCATCAGGAAAAGTAGGTCCCGTAATGTCAGCTGAACCAGCCCGAAGACCTAGGAGGAAGCCATACTCATGGGGAGTAAGGGCAGGCTCAGATCCCCCAAAATGGAAGAAAGACAAGTCAGGCAGCCAGAAGGTAACCACTGCCGAAAATGAGCTACATCGATAGGAGAGAAGCCGTACAATCACAGAACCACCGAAAGATGCCCCGCTCATATGGAAGATATTCATACCAAATCCATAGTCGGCTCAAAATAGCATCAGCCATCCTAAAGGTCAAAAGGTGGGAAACTTCAACATCTATTTTGTCTTCAAAGGCTGGCTTGACAAAAAGGAAGGGGTCGACTAGAGATTTACTCCCCCCTCCCACTCTGGCTAGAAGATGCTCGATTGGCAGAGTGCTAGCTACCCTTAGAGCGGTTGGAGCTGCAAACATAATCTGTCTGGCCCACCTTCCTGAAGTAGTGTCTCTCCTCGGAACTGTCATTACAGCGTATGCCGTCCTGAAAGGTGAGTCAAGGTAAGTGGTATTAATATATGATATATGCAGTTCAATAGATAAGAAATAAAAGCAAGAAAAAAATTAATAATAATAATAACCAAAGATAAAATATAAATGAAAATGAATGACACAACTTTTGTATAAATTCTACTCAAACCAACTTAAAGGGTTTCTTAAACTGTTCATTCAAAGGTTCTTTTCTAAAATCAATTCTCAAAGATTTCTTAAATAGTTATTTTTCCGAAAACAATTCTCGAAAAGTTTCTTAACTTCTTCCTTTCAAAAGTTTCTTTTTCAAAATCAGTTTCCCAAGGGTTTCCTATTATTTTCCTCCAAAAGTTTTCAAAAAATCTTTCTTTTAAAAGTTCCTTTCCAAAATCGATTTTCAAAAGGTTTTCTAATTTTCTCTTCTAAAAGTTCATCTTCAAAATCACTTCTTAAAATCAAATTCCAAGGTTGCTAAATGTTTCCTCCCTAAATCTACTTCAAAAATCAAGGTCAAAAATCATTTTTAAAATCAAATCTCAATTTTTTCAATCCATCTCTAAGCTTTTCTGATTCAGTTCTTTAAGAAAATTTCTTTTCCAATCAGGTTTAAGATTCTCCCAAACTCTTCAAATACCGCAGCAGTTCGAACTAGAATTTTTCTGGTTTTAACTCTAAGCCTAGCACCACTAGCAAAAGCGCTAAGCATTTTCTGCCAAAGGCGCCACTCCTAGTGGCTCCAGTGTCCAATTCTGGGCAGTTTTGCCCTCTTTTCCGCCAAATGTCATTTTCGAAGGCCCTTTTTGGCTTGATATCCATTTCTGACCCCCGTTGTCCAAAAATTCCTAATGTCCATCCCTCCGACTGCCTCGCAGTCAACATGGGACTTTTACTTTTATCGTTTTTTGTCTTTGACAAGTAAAGACAAAAAAAGAGGGGTAGTTGTAAGCACCCCAATTTTCACCGCTTGGCAGTCTACACTCCGCCCAGACTTGTACTCAAGTCAATATGGACGTATTCCAATTGAAATCAACTCTCTAAGTCTAATCCTGTCAATTCATCGCTTCACGGGCCCCACCGGGCTCGAAGAGAAGCAAAATGACCAAAATACCCTTAAGGGCATTATCCTTTCCATATTCCTAATCAGGCACGTCTTTTCGAAGACGATAAGACCTCTTTCCAATTCCAATCCCTCTCTCGAGACAGTTTATTCCTCAAGACGGTAAATCTATTCTAAATCAGACACATCTTTCCAAAGATGATAAGACCCCTTTCCAATTCCAATCCCTCTCTCGAGACAGTTTATTCCTCGAGACGGTCTGGCACATTTTTTGAAGAAAATCTCTTCGAAACAGTAAGTCCCTTTAAACCTGTCGACCGAAACGAGACCCCAAGTCCCATAGATGGTAGAACGATCCCCCTTTGGCGCATGCTAGCCTACAAATGCAGAAATGTCCATTTAGGCACACCTTTTGAGAAAGTTAATTCTCAGGCGCTAAGTCCCTTTAACAGTTTTCCGAGATCAGGCAGTCTCGAGAATGATCGCGAACCGTCAGAGTAGCGGAAATACTCGCAAACATGACAACCATCAGAGTAGCGGAAATACTTGTAAACAGGTCGATATAGAAAATTGCCAACAAACCCCTGTATCACGCGACTGCCATCAGAGTGATGGAAACACTCAAAACCCAGGTCAACATTGGTGCCTGCTAGCCCACTTCGGTGAAAAATGACCAAACTGCCCCTTAGGCCTTTTCCAATGCGTTTCTCGAGAACATACTTGAGTCTTCAGAACGATAAGTCCAACCTTCTAAAATTGTCTTAAAAGCAATCTGACATGATTAGGTGCCTTCTAGTCAATTTCGAGCCAATTCTGAGACCTTTCGGTCAAGATGACCATTTCGCCCCTAGGCATCCGAACGCTCCGGGAACCACACCGGCTCTGGGTATTAAACTGGTAACCTCTCAAGAATACTCCTTATAGTATTTTCAACCTCCCTTTATCTTTCCGAATCATTCCGAGTCAGTTCCGGCAAACCCAGTACAAAATGACTATTTTGCCCCTAGTGGGCCGGTCGCCTTTTCCAACCACACCGGGTCTGGGTATCAAGCCGATAACTTTTTGAGAATGCTTTTTATAGTATTCTCAACCTTTCTTTATCTTTTCGGATCATTCCGAGTCTGTTCCGGCAAACCCAATGCGAAATGACCGTTTTGCCCTTGGTGGGCCGGTCACCTTTTCCGACCACACCGGCTCTGGGAATCAAACCGGCAACCTTTGGGAACATTCTTAATAATGTTTCCAAATCTCGAGTCTTCTTCATGGATAGACTGAGTCCGTCCCGGCCGCTTCCCAATCCGATTGACCGTTTTGCCCCTAAAGGCTCGGTCAATCCTTCCGACGCATCTTATCCTCATTTTTCAAGTGAAATACCTTCGAGACACTATTCTAAGTGTTCCTACCCTTTTCTGGCCTTTTGGGTCATTCTTAGCCTCCTCAAATCATTCCTAGACTTTCGGAGTCACTCCTAGTGAAGTTAGGCTAAAAATTGAGTGGTAGTCACTAGTACAGGCGCCCAAATCTAGTCAAAGTGACGTTGCTTGCCAGCCTTAATAGTTTCTTAATTGGCTGGTGCCATTAGTAGTGGCACCAAAAGCATTTTTGGCCTGGCTCCACTGCAACAAGCGTTAGGTCTATCCCACCTCTATAAATGCATAGCCTCTTCTAGGGTGAAGGAGGTTGGAAAAATCATTCTAAAAACCCTAAAATTCGATATACAAAGCTCGAACACTTCTTTAGGTTCTCCAAACCCTAGCCACCATATGCTAAACCCTAGCCTTCTATACACTCATACACACCCCCATACACTTATACACTTGCCTCAAGCCTCCATTAAAGATTTAGATTGCTACAACTCGAAGCTCTCGAAGATTGAAGAAGAGTCCCTGAAGATCAAGACAAAGACTGACGTGAAGCAATGACCGAAGAAAAGCAAGGCGCTTAAAATAAACAAGACATGCGATAGGCTTTCTCTTTAAGTTTCTACACTTCCCTCTCTCTCTTCTCTTTCCTAACCCACTTGAGTTTTCTCTATTTTAATCCCCCATCTCTTTCCTCCCCCTTTCTTTGTATGCTTGAAACAAGGGGATTCTCGGTGCATGTGTAAGATTGGACTATTGGAGGGTCACCGTATCGGGGGCTTTCTTTTAGTCTAACTGGAGACCACGTGGGTTCGGCCCCCTTGATTATGTGGTGAAGCCTTAACCTTGTATGTTCACGACCCCAAATTTGATTGTGCATATCATGATCTTGCATCTCTGCAAAATCGTTTTCAAACTCGTTTTCAAAATTTCCATTAAACTTGTTTTCAAAATTGCATCAAAATCTCCTTTTTCAAAACTTGTTTTCAAAATCACAATCTTAGGGTGATTCTAGCCTTTCCATGGCCAGGGTTGCTTTAGGAAAGTGTTACATTTAAAGTGACTTTTATAGCCAATATTTTCAAATCTTGTTTTTTTCAAAATCACTTTCTTAAAGTGGTTCTAACCTTCTTATGGTTAGAATCGCTTTAGGAAAGTGACACATTTTTATACTTTCCAAAAAAACTCTCCTTTCAAAAGTCTCTCTTTCTAAAACCCTCATTTTCAATATGATTTCTAGAAACTCTTCTTTCCAAAGTTTTTTTTAAAAACTCCCTCCAAAAATCTATTTTCCAAAACTTCTCTTTTCAAACTCCTTTCCAAAACACTCTCTCCAAAATTCACTTTCCTAAAAACTCTTTCCTAAAAGCGTCTTTCAAAGTCTTCTTTCTAAAACTCGTTCTAAAAACTCCTCACTAGGATTTCTTTCCAAAAACTCTCTCTTCAAAACTCACCTTCTAGAAATTCCTTCCTAGGATTTCCTTCCCAAAACCCCCTTTCCAAAAACTCACTTTACAAAAATCCCTTTTCTTGGCGCCCAAGTTAGGCCCTAGAGCCCATAATTAGGAAACCCTAATTTTCCTTCCCAAAAAATATGATTTTCAACCTTGCCCCAAACCTTGGTTTCCAAAACCTCCCTTTCTACATCAAAACTATATATTTCCAAAACCTATTTTCTACGTCAAAACTATAGTCTTCCAAATCTAGGGTTTCTCAAAATTTCCCTTTCCAAATCCTTGTCAAATCCAATCTTCCCGTTTAGGAAATTAGATCCAATCATCCATTTTTTTAAACAAAATCAAACATTCCCTTTTAGAAACAAAATCCAATCATTTGTTTTAGGAAATAGGAATCTTAACCCTTCCTAATCCAAATATTTCCTAATTCAACTCCTTCCTAATCTTCTACTTTCCTAAATCTTAAGTTTCCAAAACTTGAACATAACAATCTTTCTTAAATTTTAAAACTCAAAATCTAAATCTTTCCTAATTCAACTCTCTCCTAATTTCCTACCTTCCTAAACCATAAGTTTCTTAAAACTTCAAATCTTTCCAATCTAAAACTTTCTAAACTCAAAACTTTTTTACTTTCAAAACTTCCCTATTTCAAAACATTCCAAATTCAAAACATTCCTATTTTGAAAACTTTCCTAGGTCAAAACCTTCCCAAGATGAAACCTTTCCTTTTTTGAAACCTTTCCTATTTCCAAACCTTTCTTAAAATAAAATTTTCTTCATTCAAATCTTTCCTAAATCAAAATTTTCCTAAAGTGAAATCTTTCCTTTTTCAAAACTTTCCTAATTCAAAACTTTCCTAAACCAAAACTTTCCTGAAATGAAACTTTCCTAAAATGACACTTTCCTAAAACAAAACTTTCATAATTTGAATCCTTCCTAAATCCGATCTTTCCTAGTCGTCCAAACCCTTCCAAGTCGAGTCAAATCTTTCTTAAACCTCTAGTCTTTCCTAAGTCTAGGTTTCCTAAACCTCAATCTTTTCAAAACAAGTCTAAATCTTTCTTCCCAGTTCTATTTTTCCAAATCAAAATCCAACCTTTCCAATTCCAAAATTCTAAATTCCAATCTTCAATCTTTTATTTTAAATTCAAATCAAATCATTTTTCCAATCAAAATCTCTTTCTTCCAATCCAACCTTCTATTTTCTATCGGACTCTTGTTCGAACTACGACTGACTTGATTCATCCAAAAGGATACGTAGGCAACCCTCATGGGTGCGGTTACAACATTTTTCAAATTTTTATTTCCACAATCTTCTTCAAATTTCCAAGTCTACAATTTTCTTCAAATTTCCAATACAACATTTTTCAAGTTTCTATTTCCACAAAATCTTTCCAAATCTCCAATCTATTTTCAAACTTCCAATTCTAAATTTTTATTTCCAAATTTATATTTTTAATTTCCAAAACCTTCTTTCCAAATTCAAACTTCTATCTCTTTCTTTTCAAATCAAATCAATTTTTTTCCAAATCTATTTTTCAATTCTCTTTTCTCACATTTGCATATCATGCATCATGTTTTTTTTAAACATTCATTTTTTCTAAAGTGGATAGGATTGAACATTGTTTAGTTGAAGACTCTCATAGGTGAATCTAGAGTAGATTGACATGTAGGTACCGAAAGGGCGAGGTAGGGTGATGGCCAAACCTAAAATCACTGTTTTCATAGACCAAAACGAAGTTATTTTAAAAAAATGGCTAAATTTTTTTCAAAGGTTGCCAAACAACCTGTTTTCTTAAAAATCCTCTCTTGAGGAGATCTTTCCAAAACCTTTTTCAAAAAACCCTAAGTGTAGTCTTCGGATTGCGCTTAGTTTTTAGGTGACCTAACTCACCTTAATCAAGTTAGGTGGTGACTCCAAATCTTTTCTAAAAGCCCTTTATTCAAAGCTATTTTCAATTCAAACTTAGTCACACTCATTCATCTAGGAGGGTGAGTTCTAACGAGAGAGTACAGTGTTTTTCCCACTTGTGTGTGTATTCCTCAAGTGCAAAAAATCTAGGCGCAACAATAACCCTTTGCATTGCTATAATTGTCATGTTTATACATTGGTTTGCTTTCAAACTCACAATCCTAGAGTAATTCTAACCTTTTCACGGTTAGGGTTTCCCGACAAAAGTGACATATTCAAAGAGGATACCAAAGTCCATGTTAGGGTTTCAAGCTCAATTTTTGCTTTCAAAATTATAACCCTGAAGTGATTCTAGAACTTTTATGGTTAGGGTTACTTTAGAAAAGTGGTATATTCAAGGAGGCCTCCAAAGGCCACATTAGGGTTTTGAACCCTAACAACCTCTTTCAAAACCTAGTTTTTAAACCTCTTTAAATTCATGCTGAAAGGTTTTTTAAAAAATTGGTCCAAGAGTTTTATTCTACAAGCCTTAGAAGGTCATATCTTAGGAAACCCTAGCATTGTCCCATAACCTTCATTGTTGCATCTTTGCATACATTGCATCAAAATGGTTTTCACAATCCTTATTGCATTATGTTTTCGAAAATTGCATAACTCTTTTGAGTTGTTTTCAAAAAGTATCATAAAAAATCTTAGATTCCTCAAACCCTTCCATTTTGAAAACCAAATCAAATCTTCCCATTTTAGAAACCAAATCAAAATTTTCCATTTTGAAAATCAAATCAACTCATACATTTTTGGAAACAAATCAAATCTTCCCATTTTGAAAAAACAATAAAGTCTTCTATTTTTTGAAATAAAATCAAATCTTCCCATTTATGAAACCAAATTAAATCTTTCTATTTTGGAAACAAAATCAAATCTTCAAATTTGTAAAACGAAATCAAATCTTCTATTTTTTGAAACTATATCAAATCTTTTCATTTTGGAATCAAAATCAAAATTTCTATTTTTGGAAACAAAATTGAGTTTTCCACCTTTGGAAACAAAAATCAAATCTTCTATAACAAAATCAAATATTTCCTTTTTAATTTCAAATCAAATCTTTCTTTTTTCAACATAAAATCATAACTTTTCTCACTTGAAATCATAGATTTTCCAAACTTTCTTTTCAAGTGCATGCATAAAGCCACCCTCCAAACCCTAGGTAGACAAACCCTAGGTCAACCAAACCCTTGGTGGTCCAGCCCTAGGTCAACCTAACCCTAGCTAGTCTAACCCTGGGTCAACCAAACCCTGAGTGGTCTAACCCTAGTTGGTCCAACCCTAATTCAACCAAACCCTAGGTGGTCCAACACTAAGTCAACCAAACCTTAATTGGTCTAACCCCTAGTCAACCTAACCCTAGGTGGTTCAATCCTAGGTCAACCTAACCTTAGTTGGGCTAACCCTAGGTCAACCTAACCTTAGTTGGTCCAACTCTAGGTCAACCTAACCTTAGGTTACCTTAACCCTAGTTTGCCCAACCAAGGTTATATGGTTTCAAGACTCTAACTCTAAACCTCTTTTACGACCATTTCAACGAAAATGATCATTTTTTAAATATATTTTCAAAAACCTTTTACCCCTTCGAGTTTTGAAAAACCCTAATCCAAAAGTCTTTTCAAAATACTCCTATTCCGCTAAAAAATGTTTTCAAAGCTCTCTCAAACTTGTCTTAAACCTCAAATGGCTAGAGACTTACAATTTTCAAAAAATAGCTTTCAAAAATGATTTCAAAAACTCATAACCCTAAGGTGATCCTAACTCTTTTCATGGTTAGGGTAGCCTAAGGAAAGTAATACATCAAATGAACCTGCATGGTTCATTAGAGGGTTTTTAATCCCTAAACATTTTTCAAAAACCTTATTCAAAACCAATGTAAAAACATCACATTCTTGAAACAACCCTAAGTTTTCTAAGGTTAGGGTTGTCCAAGATCAAATGAGATATTCAAACAAGGGAAGTTTATAGGCCTTTTTCTAAAAATATTTTTCAAAACTCAACCTTGAAGGAGTTTAGTTCCCACATAGCTAACCTCTTAAAGGCAATGAAACATCAACATACCTTAAGGTGTTCAAAAACTATTTCCAAAAACCTTTTCAAGACAAGTTCACAAGAGCTTTCATAAGTCCAAATCTCACTTCCAAATCCCTAATCAAGTTTCCTAAATTTCCAAAAATCTCTTGAGTCATGTTCAAAAACATTTCAAATCTCACTTCAAAAGCACTTCCAAAAACAACCCCTTGAAGTTCTATTTCAAAAACACTCCAACATCGAGTTTCAAATTAGAACTCTCATGAGTTCAAGTTCCAAAATATTCCAAGACTCCCACAAGTCTCTTTTCAATCGAGCCCTTGGTCTGAACTGTAACTGACCTAATTCTCATCAAACGAGATACGTAGAGAACCTTCATAGGTGCAGTCATAACCCTCTTTTCAATTTAAATCACCCTTTTTCAAAATCCAACCACCCCAAGGTTTTTTCAAATTCATACATCATAGCATCCCATAAGTGATGACAAAAACCCCTTTTCAAAATTTTTCAAGTGGACAGAGATGGACAATTAGGAACCGAAGATTCAAGTGTGTGAATATAGGGTGAATAGACATGTAGGTACCATAAGAGCGGGCTGGGGTGATGATTTTAGGATATCTTCCCTACACGTAACCAACCCCCGAACCATAGATTTCTGTTTCAAAGACTAAAACTAGAGTCATTTTCAAAAGGACTTAAAACATTTTTTAGGGTGGCCAAACAACCCTATTTTCCAATACACCTCTCAAGAGGGCATTTTTAAACCATTTTCCAAACCTAAGTTTGATATTCGGATTGCACCTAGTTTTAAGTGACCTAACAAACCTTTAACCATGTTAGGTGATGACTCCAAACATTTTTCCAAAAGCCCTTAATCAAATCAGTTTCAAGTTCAAACCCCATCGCACTCGTCCTCTTAAGAGGGTGAGTTCTAACAGAGAGAGTATAAGGTTTTGCTCGAGTCAAGACCCAGACTCGCGGCAAAAACCAGGGTGAGACAAGGGTCAAAGAAACCCCTCAAACCGTAGTGGTATGGGTGCTCTATGTAGGGTTTAAATACCGAATATACCCATAAAACTATAGTACAATGATAGGATATGCAGTGCCCCTAGACTAAAAAAGTCATGCCCAACCCCTATCAACAAAAAACCTATAGAAAAGAAGGTGTCAAATGAGATCAACATCAGTAGACCTCCCAACAAGGACTGGTCTGGACTTAAACCTAGTCATTAGATCAATATGACGAGAAGAAGATGCCTCATCATAGATAGTTGGGGTCTTAGTCCTAGCCATAGAGATCAATGTTAGCCAATTTTGTTGTTTTTTCTGCGGTATCAACTACAAAGAAGACTTAAAAATAGGGCATTGCAGGCAGTCAAGCTAATTTTTGAAGAACTCTTACAAAACACAATTTTACTAAAAAAAAAAAAACCTACTTTGAAAATATTGAAAATAGACCAAATAGCAATATATGACATGTAGAAAGTAGTCTTCATGATTTGAGCACAAACAAGAGCACAAAATAACTTAATAAATTGAAAATTCCAACATCTTTAAACACAAGGTGTATTTTGTCAACATAGTCAAGTGGGTGTTCTCGGTGAATTCGAAAGCTATAGAATTAAAATAAACACTAGCAAGGATCAATATTAATGAGTCTATTCAAATTTTTTAGAGAATAACACAACTACAACATATACTAAACATGCTTGTGCGATTCAAGTATGGAAATTCCCTCTTAATGATCATATTTAGTACCTTTGTAAGAGATAAAAAGAAATTCTTTTGTAAAGCTCAAGGATACATTCTTTTCCTTTGTGCAATCTGAATACTAAAAACATGGTAGCTCTTTCTACAATTTTACCCAAAGGGTGCATATTTTGATATACATTTATAATGGCTTTTGTCGCTCCTTAATATTTCCTTCGAGCCCTCTTGGGTCGGGAAAAAGCCCGATACTCTCTATACTAGAGCTCACTCTTCTGTGAAAGGACAAGTACGACAGGGGTTTAATTTTGAAAACTTGATTTGACTGAGGGCTTTTTGAAAAAATTTGGAGTCATCACCTAAAACTAAGTATAACTCGAAGACCAAACTTAGGTTTTCAAAAATGTTTTGAAAATGCCTTCATAAGAAGGTTTTCTATAAACAAGATTTTAAGCAACCTTTTGAAAAACATTTTAAAGCTCTTTTAAAAACATGACTTCGAGTTGGTCTTTGAAACTATAAATCTACGGTTTGGGGATTGGTTACGTGTAGAGAAGATATCCTAAGAAGATATCCTAAAATCATCACCCTACCCCGCCCTTTCAGTACCTAAATGTCTAATCTCCTTTAATTCACTCATTTAATCATCAATTACTTAATATCCACTGAAAAGTTTCGAAACGGGGTTTGGCCATGCTTTAGGGAAGTGTAAGCACCCCATTTTTCCCCGCTCAGCAATCTCCAGCCTGACCGCGACAACATTGAAACCGGCACATACACATTAAAGTCCAAACTGGCTTTGCAGACTCAATCCAGTCCATCATTCGCTTTACGGGCCTGCCAAGCCCAATAGAGGTGAAATGACCCAATGTCCTTGGGGCATTGCTCAGTCTAATTCTAATTGGCACGTCTTCCTAAAGACGGTAAGTCCGTATTTCAACCTCAATTCCAGTCACAAGAGATCAGGCAATCTCTGGAATGAACACATACTGTTAGAGTGATAAAAACACTCACAAATATCGCAACTGTTAGAGTGACGAAAACACTCGCAAACAGGTCGACATTAGGAATGCCAACAAACCCCCTATGTCACAAGACCGAACATGCCTCTTAGCCATGACACATTTACTAAAGGACGAGATAACTTTTTGAAGCCAACTCATCACACACTGTCAGAGTGACTGAAACACTTAAAACTCGATCAATAGTAGTGCTTACTAGCCCATTCTGGTGAAAAAATTGCTCCTTTGGCCCATCCCACATGGTTTTTGAGAAAGTACCTAAGACCTCAGAACAGTAAGTCCACCATTCCAAGATTGTCCCAAGGATAATCTAGCACGCTCTAGTGCCTTCCAATATCTTCCGGATCGATTTCGAGAGCATACGATTAAAATGACCATTTTGCCGCTAAGCTTCCCATTGCCTCCAAGAACCACACCGGCTCTAGGTATCAAACTGTTTACCTTCCAAGAATGCTTCTAATAGTATTCCCAACCTTTCAGCACCTTTTTGGATCATTCTGAGTTAATTTTGGTAAACCTAGTGCAAAATGACCGTTTTACCCATAGTGGGGCGGTTACCTTTTGTAACCACACTAACTCTGGGTATCCAAATCGAAAATCCCTCGGAACATTCTCAATAGCGCTTCCAACCTTCAAGTCTTCTCATGGATTACTTCGGGTCGATCTCGATGTTTTCTCGATTCAAATGACTGTTTTGCCCTGGTGGGCCGATCACCCTTTTCAACTATTCTGGTTCTAGTTCTCAAGCCAACTACCTTCGGGACACTCTTTCAAGGGTTCCCATCCATTCTCGGCCAAGTCTGGCTGCTCATAACCTTTTGGATCATTTTTGGACTTTTCAGAGTCACTCCTAGTGAAGCCAAGCCAAAAATTACATAGTAATCACTAGGACAGGTGCTTAGATTTTTTCCCTTGCGTCACAAGGGTCAAAGATCTATTTCTTGCCACCCTAAAAACTTTCCTCCAAAGTGGCTGTCACCACTGCAATAGGTGCCAGTCACTATTTCAGTGGCCTATAAATACAGGCTACCTGCATATTTTGGGTCCACAAAATCACTCTAAAAACTCTACCTCTGTGAAAACAGAGCTAAAATTTCCCCAAAGTCCTATTTCCATACAATCTATACATTCAAATCTTTGCCTCCAAGCAACCATTGAAAGTCAACTCTTGCCCTTGGAAGCTCTTGAAGATCAAGTCAAAGTCCAAGCAAAGTCCACCACCAATGCATCAAACCAAAGAGAAGACAAGTTATGGTTTCTCGTTAAATTATGCAATCCTCCTCTCTCTCTTCTCTTTCCTAACTCATTTGGATTTTCTTTTATTTTAATCCCCATCTTCTACCTCCTCTTCTTGCATGCTTGAAACAAGGGACCTCCCAGTTCATGCCCAGGAAGGCCTTAGAGGGAATTACAATGTCAAGGATTCTCATTGGGTACAGCTTAAGATGGTGTGGGTTTGGCCCCCTTGGTTATGTGATGAAGCCTAACCTTGTATGCCCATGTCCTTATTACATTGTTACTATCATGATCATGCATTTAAAGATGTTTTCAAACTTGCATTAAAAGTTGCTTTCAAAACTTGTATTCAAAACTTTTTCCTTCAAAATTGTTTTCAAAACCACAATCCTAAGATGATTTTAACAATTCTATGGTTAAACTTATTTTAGGAAAGCGTTATATTCAATATGACCATCAAGGTCTAAATTTGAGTTCAAGTCGTAAATTGTTTTTCAAAGAAATCACAACTTTAAAGTGATTCTATCCATTCCATGGTTAGGGTTGTTTTAGAAAAGTGTTACATTCAAAGAGTCCATCAAAGTCCAATTTTTTGTTACAAACCCTAGTTGTTTTCAAATCACAACCCTAGAATGGTTTTAATCTTTTCATAGTTACAATTGTTTTAGGAAAGAGCGATATTCAAGAGACTTGCAAAAGTCTATATTTAAATGTTTTTAAGATAGTTTTCTTAAATCCACTTCCTAAAAAAACTCTTTTTAAAGATTTACTTTCTAAAAACTCTGTCTTCAAGCCTAAGTTAAAACCCTAGAATCCATGCTTACGAAACCCTCGTTTTCTCACATAAAATCTTGGCTTCCATTTGCATCAAATCAAAGATTTCTAAAACTATTTTCTATGTAAAATCATGGATTTCCTAATTCAAAAGTCACACAAAATGATAGATTTCCAAAACTAAAACTTTCCAATTTCAAGTCAAATCTTGTTCAAATAGGAAAGCAAATCAAATTATCTATTTTTTAAAATAAAATTCAATATTCAATTTTAGGAAATAGAGATCAAACATTTTCTAATTTCAAACTTTCAAATCTTTCCTAATTTTAAATTTTCAAATCTTTCCTAATTCCAAATATTCCCAAACTTCAAACCCTTCTAATTTTAAACTTTTCTTAATTCAAACCTTTCTTGATTCAAATCTTTCCATAAACAAATCTTTCCTAGAATGAAAACTTTCTTAAAATAGAACTTTCCTAATTCAAAACTTTTTAAAATCAAGCTTTTCCAAAATCAAGCTTTTCAAGTGCATATTTGAACCCTAGGTTACATGGACCCTAGGAGGCTAAAACCCAAGTTCAACCTATAACCCTAAGTTAGAAAACTTCAACTCTTTTCTAAATTAAGATGATCTTCAAACTCCAGTCAAGTTAAGATGATTTCGAAGTTCAATTAAATCTTTCCAAAATAAGTCCAAGTTCAACTTCAAAGTTCGATTTCAAATCAAAGTTTCTAAAGGCTTCAAAGTTCAAGTCAAACTCTTTCAAATCAAAGTTTCTAAAGGGTTTAAAGTATATTTTCAAATCAAATAAGACCTCAAAGTGTCTATTTTCAATCGAACCCTGAGTTCGAACCACGACTGACCTGATTCCTAACAAAGGGATACGCAAGCAATCTTCATGTGTGTAGTCATAACCTTTTTCAAAATTCTAGTTCCCTTTCTCAAAATCTCTTTCCAAATTCTTTTCATGCACTTGCATATCATGCATCATATCATCCCTAAAGTGATGACTCAAACTTCTTTCTAAAATTCTCAAACTAGATATAATTGGACATTGGATAATTAAGATTCTAAATGAGTGAGCCTAGGGTGAAAAGACATGTAGGTACCGTAAGGGCAGGATAGGGTGATAGCCTAGTGCATCTTCCCTATACGTAACCAACCTTCGAACCTAGAATTACTACTTTTGAAAAGCCAAAATGGAGTTATTTTAAAAAAGGGGCTTAAATATTTCCAAAGATTGCCAAACAACCTGTTTTCTCCACAAAACCTTATCTTGAGGAGGCTTTTCAAAACCTTTTAAAAAATCCTCAATCTAATTTTTTGATTACACTTAGTTTTAAGTGACCTAACTCACCTTAACAAAGTTAAGTAGTGACTCCAAATCTTTTTCCAAAAGCCCTTAGTTAAATCAATTTTTAATTCAAACCTAGTCATACTAGTCATTCTAGGAGGGTGAGTTCTAACAAAAGAGTACCATGTATTTTCTACATATCATCTCGATGGTGTAAAGAACTGGGGTGCGACAGGATGAATGATGCATGATGCACACTTTTAGAAATATTTTTGAAAGAATTGGAAATGGTTTGAAATTTGATTTTTGAAAGATAACTTTGTTTGAGAAAGAGTTTTGAAATGGATTTTTGACTTGAAATAAAGGTTATGACCACACCAAAAAAGATTGCTTACATATCTCATTTGACAAGAATCAAGTCATTCATAATTCGTGCAAAATCACGGTTTGAAAGATTTTATAAATGCTTGAGGTGTGAGTTTTGAAAATTGTATGATTGAAATTTTTTAAAAAGTGTCCACTTAAAGGACGTGGTGTCCACTCGAAGGATGTTATGACTACACCTTGGTTTTCCTAAGTTGCTTACATATCTCATTTAGCGAGAATCAGGTCAGTCGTAGTTCGTGCAAAAGTAGGATTTGAAATGGACTCAAAGGAGTCTTGGAAGGTTTTTGAGATTTGAACTTAAAAGAGTTTTGACTTGAAATTGGACTTGAGAAAGTTTTGGAGTATTTTTTAAATAGAACTTGAAAGATTTTTGGAATGCTTTTGAAAACCAATTTAGAAGAGTTTTAAAGGTGTTTTAATATCAACTTAAGAGAGTGTTGGAATGTTTTGAAGTCAACTCCAAAGAGTTTTGGAATGATTTAAAATAAACTCAAGAGAGTTTTGGAAAGTTTTCAAATCAAGTCAAGAGAGTTTTTGAATGTTTTTGAAAACTCGATTAGGGGTTTTTTTAAAATAGAGTTTAGATTAGAATGATGTAAAAGCTCTTGTGAACTTGTCTTTGAAAAGTTTTAAAAATTATTTTCTATGCCTTATGAAAGGTTTGTTTGAATATTTCATTACCTTAAATTAATAATTGATCAAAACAAACTCCCTTAGGTTTATGATTTTGTTAGGTATTTATACTAAAATATATGCTTTGTGTAAGGACTTTAGTATTTATTAATAAATTAGTTATTCCATTTTAATGAGAATCTGTGTGAGTAATGTTTGTCTTGCATTATTTATTTAATGATTATGCATATGTATCCCTTATTCTATATAGTAGATGATTTGGTGTGTAGAGTGCGGCTTACACATAGAAGATCAAATCATCGGTTCTTATGAAATATAAGCTTATCATTCACAGTCTTAGATGGAACTGGACACACCCAATAGAACTGTAGCATAAGATTTTAATAGGTCTGTCTTGACTATAGGGAATAGTATAGTTTCAACTCCTTGTACTAGTACACTTTGTGTATATTGAACAGCATCGTGTTAAGGTTACTGTTTTTGTACTGATTATATAAAACAATTAATAGCTCATGATTATTATAAGTGCTT